>CM073764.1:36590113-36916919 GCA_037127475.1 Arma custos
ACTTCTAAACCAATGTTCAGTATATGTTTACTATTTCACTGCTCTTTCAATAATTATATATACTTAGAGTTCATGATACATTTCCACTTTGAAAAAAATGGAATACGTATATTTTCCTTTACGTTGAAAAAATAATCTAATTGTGATAATATATTACTTGCTATCTTAATAATATAAATATAATTATAAATAAAATATAATAAATATAAATAATTTTTAATTTCTTATGAACTGTGGTGTGAAATTATTTTACAAGAACACGAATATTAATTTAGCAATTTTTATCTAGTTCCTGTACGACTTTACGTTATTAGTGCCTTGCTATACAATGTTTTTTTCTTTATTGTTTTTCAATCATTTCATCATCCATTATTGACCATCCCGGTTTTTATGTTTTTAATAAATCTTGGCATGGTCTAGCGTGACACGACCGATATTCCGATATATCAATAAATGAATCCTTTTGGAGCAAAAAATCGCGGGTGAAAATTAAATTCATGGTCATAAAAAATGAAATCATCTTTCTATTCCGATCATTTAGCCCTTTCCTAGTTTCTATTTTATCATAAAATATTTTTTTTCAATTAGCAAACCAATGTAACAAAACTTTTAATCATCAACATAGTTGCTTGAGGTCCTGTCATACCCCTTGTTAGTTTATGATCAATAAGCTCTGAAACATAATTTTGCTTAAAAATATATTATGGCTATTGTAGAATGTAATATGTAATAAACTGTCAGTTAATACTGTAGAAAGTTTTTCTTTGCTACCAAGCAATTCAACACCAATTTATTACATTTTAATATGCAATTTAAGGTAGTATAAAACATAAAATATATATAAACATATAAGTTTTTTATAAAATCTTTTTAAGCCTGATGAAATGTTTGCAAAGCAGTGTGAGGCTGCCACCCGATCCATTGTTACCTATCCTCAGGTAGCAGCCTTCTTCTCCAATCTAGTCCTTTCAGTCAAAGGCATCCCTTATTCCATTTTCCCATGCTTACTCAGGCCACTCTCTGGGACTCCAATCTCCCAACAGCGTTTCCTATGCTAGAAAGGCTAGTCTGTCAGGAATTCTTGAAACTTGCCCCCAAATTGTTAGCGATTATCCCCCTGTTATTTTACATGCATTCTGTAGGACCAGCTTTGATCTGAAGGTGATGCTTCTCACTTAGTCCCTGTTGGTCGTTATTTCGACCAAACAGAGGTACTGCATCTCCATCCCTTGATTCTTTCTTGTTAAAGCTTTAGGCTTACTTGATTGTATTAATAAAAATCGTTACTTTTCTGGATTCGAAACCCGTCATTTACACAGCTATTCTCCCTCAGACGTGCTCTTAACCACTCACTTTTTCTACTCTGCTCATATCTATTCTTATCACAATGTCCTCCAGATTGGCCCTTCTTTCGTCTCTCATGTTTTTTATCTGTGCAATGTTTATGCCCATGTTATTTCTCGTAATCGGTCCCCCAGGATCTTCATGTTAAAGTGGAGGTTTATTTTAACTTTGTCGAAGACTACAAGTTCGTCGCATAGGCCAGTAAGGTGAACTGTGCACTGTTGAAACGAAAGAAATGAAAGCGGTAGAAACCGTTGGTGAACAATAATAAGCAGCTAAGACAGTAATTTTTCGTGCGGCGTATGACTCCTGTTCATTTCCTGGAGAACGTAAAGGGTTGTAATCGAGAAGAAAGCAGAATAAGAAGTCATCCAGCAAGTATATTTTGTCAAGTCCTAGAGGAATAATGTCAGTGAAGTGGTTTTCCTGAGTGAGTTCTAGAAAAATAGGGAACTGTGGAAGGCCGGATATTAGAGTAGAAAAAATACTATTATTAATTTTATTTAAGGAATATCGCGTCAAACAAACAGCATCACAAGTTATTTATTATTATGTTTTATGTAATCATATTAATTTATAAAACATTAATTCAGTATCCTAGAGTCTAGCTTCCAAAGAGAAGTATTGACATCATAGAACCATATATTTTAAAGCCTTAATACAGATTGATATAGCTTTTCGTGAGAAATGTATGAAGCCTTGGATTAAAAACTTGAAATTCACAGATAAATTTAGGAAAAACCACTGAATGTGAAAATTGTATCACTAGTTCGATCTTATTTACTTAATTCTACCGATTAGAGATAAAAGAGAAAAGGGTAGTGAATGGTATAAAACAAAAGCCTCGATCGATAGAAGGAAGAGGCTCAGAGTGTTCAAATGTAAATAGGGGTGGGGGGTGAAGGAATTACACAGATTTCACGAACGAGAGTTTCGTTACACGAACTCGGCGGGATTATTCGAGACTTCTAATTCGTGAATTCGGGGATGAACAGTGCCACGGAACGGTTTCGAACCCACACATTTGAGAGCCATTAATTTCAGGGAAACATTTTATATCCATAACAGATACGAGACTCGGTTACATACAAGGAATCTTTATCAAAATAATGACAGAAGTTCGTTATGGAAAATAAAATGAAGAAATTGTTTTGATTTTAATGTCCTTAAATCCTTTCACTGGAACCGAGAAAGCATTTCTTTCTATTAACACCGCCTCGTATATGTTATATTTTCAGTGCGTGGGTTTTTCATTTTCATTTTTAAAATTGTTTGACAAAGACAGACAATCCTTTATTAATCCTAGATTACTCGTGGGAGTGAGGGCTGAGCGCCTTTTTTTTCAATATCCCAGCCCAATGTGTGTGAACTTCGAGCTTCCACCATCCCGCTACCGTTGTAAAAAAATCTTTTATGTGGAACACAAGTATTAGGACCATTTTACCGATCTTTCACGTTAGTATTAACACATATTCAACGCTCAGAACCCTCATCGACAAAGAAACTCGTCTTCAAAGATTGAAGCAAGAAACTTTAAATAGCAATGCTTTTTTACTGGTTTTACGGACGAAATTCTCCTAGAAATCACTGGTTATACTAATAAAAAATCTGGAGAATGGTGCAGAACTACTCAAGACCCCGTGAATTAAAAAAAAACTGGAAATAATAAAAGCCCTAATTGAACGTTCATTCTTGGGTGTTTGCTTGAGATTTTCATTCATCAATGTTTGTGATTTAAGGGATGATAACATAGGGGAGTTAGTAGGCACGGCATGGTTATTTTGCGTTTTGCACCAATGTTTTTCATTACTTTTGAATACCCAAGATTTCACAATCTGTTCTACAGGACTCCCATCTGGGATCTAAGAGGAGCGAGAGTTGGAAAACACCAGTTTGATGTTTTATATCCTAATTTATTCTAAAATTACAATTATTTCAAATTTTAATAAATCTATTGAGTTTAAACTTTTTTATTAAATATTCCCACGTTATTTAAGTCATGTTAAAGTCAGAAATCTTAATTACCAAGTTGGTGATGGGTCTTGTGTGAGAGATGTGGTTAAAAAAAATGAAAACTGTAGGCAGTGCTCACACAACAGACAATAACATAAATATAGTAATCTAAAGAAGCTACTTTATTTAATGCATTTATTTAATGTGGAATAAAAGAATTTCAACTTGCTTATTTTATTCGACTCCCAGCCCATCTTGTTTTCCCTTTAACCTAAAATTTCAATTAATGCTTTAGGCCTCTGATCACAAAAAACGTAGGTTTTAAGAAATGCATAACGCTTATGCCCTTTTTTTAATATTATCAACAATAAATACGCGTTTACTGTACTTACTCAAACATTTTCACTAAAATTATATAAAACTAAAATTATATTGGCCATCAATCAGAATCATATACTCCATGTGGCACGTGTGACAGTGAATCCTCGAATAAACAAAAAGTTCGGAACTCAATCACGAAGGCACTCATGTTGGCATATAAATTGGAAATTTACATGAAGGTATCATTATTGCTAATCATATTCAATGAACCTACGATAACTCAAAACAGCTCGCTTTCTGATGAGCCTATTATGCGACGATATTGTTTAAAAAGTAACGAAAACAACATACAATTCACTGTCCTGTAGTTACATTGAATTAAAAAAAGTATATTGAAATGATTATATAACTATATCCATTATATCATATATACGATGATGTTTACATTATTTTATATATCTCTATGGAATTATGCACGTCTTTATTTTTCGTTTTGCGTCAATCGTTATTACATCAAGATTCAAGCTCAAGCCTAAATTAATGCCTTGTTGATTGTTTAAACTTAAGAGGAATTTGGCGAAGAGGCGATAATGATTTGTATTTATGATTTTTTATGATGAGAAGAAACAAAAAATAAGTTTTTTTATATCCTAATTTCATTTACTTTCAGATAATTCGTCGGAAAACTTAGTTGTATAAAACATTTGTGACAATAACTATTTCGTAAACATAACAATATCAGATAAAGAAGAACGTTTCCAAAACTTTCCATTGAGGATCCACTCCTAAGAAGTTGACTCATAACACTCTTTTAAATATTTTATGGAAACCAACAAAACTTACTCATCATTATGGTTTCTTCTCGGTAATAGAGGTCAAATAGATTAACACTAACATGCTAGAAAAGACAAACAAAAAGTCTTTACTGTTTAGTAGAAGTTGAATATTAAAATCTGTTTATTTATGCTAAAATTTATTATTATTATTATTATTATTATTATTATTTAATTTTCATTTGCACCTGCGCAATTGCGCATCCAGCAAATTTGATCCAGATGTTTTTCTCTTTGCTATTGTACAGGAACCTCGAGTTTTGGAATGAAATATCAATTTTTCAGTAGGTCTCTTGGCCAATGTCTTTTTAATCTTTTTTTATTAAGTCCAGGTAACAGGGAGTAGGAAAGCGGAAGAACAAGTGGGTTTGGGTGATATTGTGTCGATAAGTGGAATGTTATGTGTTTGTTATGAATATATGATTTTATAGTAGGAATGTTCATGTCATTGTGTATAGTGTGATTCGAAACATCCCACGGTGCATAAAAAATTTTTCTGAGAATTTTGGATTGTGTTATTTGAATCTTGTGTATGTGAACTTTTTTTGCTGAACCCCAAAGTTCTGCTCCATATGTCCAAATAGGTTTTAGTATACTGTTATAGATAAGTCGTTTGTTCCTCAAGTCAAGTGAAGATCTGTAGTCCAGAAGATGTGATAGTTGTTTGTACCGTCTAGTCAGTTCTTGTCTTTTTAATTTTGTATGTACGTTCCATGTAAGTCTTTTGTCCAAGTATAGTCCTAGGTAACGTACATAATTTTTGGAAGGTACTTCGTCGTTGTCAATTTTGACTGCTGGACACGAAGCTTTGCGTAGAGAGAAGCTTACATGGCTCGATTTTGAGGCGTTTATTTTTATTTGCCAATTATAGAACCACTTTTCTAAATCAAATAAATGATTTTGAAGAGCTATAGATGCTAGGTTTGGGTCTCTTTGAGAAGAGATAATGGCTGTATCGTCTGCGAAGGTATAGATGTTGGTGCATGAGTATATCAGAGGTGTATACGGAATAGAGAATGGGGCTTAAAACACTGTCTTGCGGTACACCCCTATATTGAGGGATGAAGGAGGAAATCGAAGAGTCAACGGAAGTACAGAAGAATCTGTCTTGGAAATAAGATTGAAGAATTAAAAAGTATGTAGGAGGTAAGTGAGCTTTTATTTTCCAGAGAAGGTCCTTGTGCCAGACACTATCAAATGCTTTTTCAATGTCAAGAAAAATCGCAGAGCAATATTCTTTTTTGTCAAAAGTGATAGATATTGCATCCACGATACGATGACACTGTTGTACAGTAGAGTGATAAGAACGAAACCCAAATTGGTGATTCGGTATCACTCCGCTATTTTCGAGGATATGTTTTATGCGATTAAGGAAGATTTTTTCAAATAATTTAGACATTATAGGGAGGAGTGCAATTGGACGATAAGATGAAGGATTAGTGACAGGTTTAGAAGGCTTAGGTATCATTTTAATTGTGGAAAGTTTCCAAAGGAGCGGAAAATAGGTTGTGCGCATGATTGAATTATAGATGAGAGTAAGAAAGAGAACAGCTTTCCGAGGTAAGTGGCGGAGGATGAAGGGAGCGATGAGATCATAGCCAGGAGCTTTTTTGTTTGGCATTTTGTTCAGTACTTGATAGATTTCTTTTGGATGAAATGCCGGAGGAGGGAGTGATAAAGGTAGTGCTGTTGTCAAGTCGTCATCTATTTTGTCAGTGAGAGCAGTATTATGAATTTCGTTTCCCTTGAATATATGAGCAAGATGTTTTGCAAATTCGTTTGCTTTTTCTTCGCTCGTCATCGCCCAAGTGTTGCCTGTACTTCTAAGAGGGTATTGGACCGCCTTTTGCTTAAGTATGCTTCTTGTAGCTGTCCATACTGGTCTGTCTCTGTTATTTATAGAATTTAAATAGTCCTTGTGATTGTTGTTTTTAAATTTTGATAATTCTTGTTGTAGTTTTCGTGTTAGGTTGTTGAGTTCTGTTTTGTATGAAGGATATCTTGTTCTTTGCCATAAAGCTCTAGTTCTACGTTTTTCTTTAATAAGATTTCGTATTGGTTGAGGTAGGTAGGAATCATTTTTTGGTAAAGTCGTCTTACTCTCACCTTATTTTATTGTTGTGTGATATAATTCTTTAAATATTTGATTGAAAAAAAAAGATCTGACCAGGACCGGGACTCGAACCCGGGTCTCCCCCCAGTGCTTTAACCATCACAGCCATCCTGGCTCGCTTCTCGGTCAATCATATCCCTTCTTTTCACTGATCCTATATCTCCGCGTTCTCGCCATTTGCGATGTATACACGGGGAGAATGTTAATTGAACATTACTTTTTTTTGGATCTTGTTGACTTAAGTCATTAAATTTTATTATAATTTATTTTATTGTTACATGATATAATTTTATAAATATTTTATTTGAAAAGAAAAGATATGACCAGGACCGGGACGTGAACCCGGGTTTCCCACCAATCCGTGGTGGTGCTTTAACCATCTCAGCCATCCTGGTCCCTTATCGGTCAGTCACATCCCTTCCCGGTCCGGGTCATATTTTTTTCTTTAAATAAAATATTAAAAAAATTATATCATATAACAATAAAATAAATTATAATAATATTTAATGACTTAAGTCAACAAGAGCCAAAAATAAAATTAATGTTCCATTAAAATTCTCCCCGTATACACATAGCAAATTATGAGAACACGGAGATGTAGGATCAAGTGAAAAGAGGGGATATGGCTGGCCGTGAAGCAAAGCCAGGATGGCCGAGATGGTTGAGGCGTCACCATGGAAAGGTGAAGGTCCAGGGTTCGAGTCCCAGTCCTGGCCATATCTTTTCTTTTCAAATAAAATATTTAAAAAAAATTATTTTCTTTGTTAACAAGTAGCACAAGCATACTTTTGTATGTGTATATGTATACTAATATGTCTGCTTGTTTGTGTGTAAGTGGGGTACATTCGGAGAGTGGTATAAAGCATGAAGTTTCTTAAATACTGGATAATAACTATCCAGTCGACTAATTAGTTTTTTTACGAGTGTAATAGAGAGTAAAGGTTTTTTTTTATTATATGATCCTTTTTTCGTAATTAAATTGTTTTAAACTGTTCAAAGTTCAACCAATATATCCATCCCAAGTGCATAGAATAGGCAGGAGAGACAAGATAGACTTGCTATAATTGACAACTAAATGCAATTGATTATTGAGTTAAAGTTTCGAGTCAAAGTGAGTTAGCCAGTTAGTTAGCGAATGGCTTATGCCTATTCTGCCTAGCTAGTTAGTGTTCCTGCCTATTTCTAGTCAATAGGATCATTGCATATTGCATTCGTAACAACTCATGGATGATAACAATAACTTAAATTTAAAGTTTAATAATAAAGTTGGGTATAATATTTGACCGAGCTGAATTTTCTCATAAATCATATTGGTGTAAAGTGCATAGTATTTAACCTGATTTAGTTGGGTAATTCCAGATCCTTCTTTGGAATGTAACCTTAATGAAACTGCTCCATTAGTGAGTATAATAAAAATCTTATCCTGATAACAATGCCTTACGAGAATCGCACCTTTATTGATGAAACATCGTCAATACTCCATTACAGGCCGATGGAAGAAGATCTACAAACCATCGACAGAACAAACACATTCCTGACATTCATCTCTTACAGCTCACTTGGCGAACAAACATCTATCAGGAGATTGTTTGCTATATATCTCAGTTGACCTATTGAAAATGAATGATCCACAAACTGTTAGCAGTGAGATGTCGAGTTTCCTTTGCGTCAGCAGCTTATTTAGGAAAAGTTATGATACTCTTAGCAATATTTGATTAAGCTAAGCACTTATATCTCATCATTCAATATTTACCCTCTTTAATTTTCTGCTGGTTTCAATGAATAATTTATAACTGAATAATTATAATGCTCTGTTTTCTTCATAACAATGAATTTGGAAAATTACCAACGCAGTTGATATGTCATTTAAAATAACTAAAACTAAAAGCAGTAGGATACAAATCTTTCCATATAGATAAAATCGTTTTATATATGCTCACTGATTTTGTTTACACTCCCATTGTTAACACAATTATTCTTAAACTTATTAAAACTATTTAGGCACATTTTCGGTATAAGCGATATGTCAAATCGTAAAATATGAAATTGTGGTAGATGACATTTATATTTATAGTTTAGTTTCATTTATACAATTATTTTTTAAATACAGTTATGTTTACAAAATGTCATATAACCAACCTAAAATTACTTACAAAGCTTTGAAAAACAGATCTTATTTAAACTATAGTTCCTGTATCAGAGCATCAACACTGTGATATAAGTGTTTCAACAATATATCTGATGTTCAAAATATATTCTATTCTTTAATATTTTTTAAATCATGAATCTATGAAAATTATGCAAGACTAGAAATTATTTAAATGTTAAGAAATGCGTTATAATGATGACCTAATCATGAGAAGATATCGTTTTAACCCCATATAGACAACTTTTTTGTAAAAACAAATAACAAAATTTAAAGAAGATAAATTTACAACAAACAACACAAAGATGGATTAAATCACATTTTTAGTGTTTAGAAACTTTAATAGAGAGAAATTAAATTAACATCCGACAGTAAAAATCTCCTATTTTAGGAGTTTTATTAAATTACCTACAATTAATTTTATTAAAAATGCGAAAGTTTACTAATATTGAGTGATAAAGTAAACCCTGCCTGGATCTATCTCTCTCCCTCTCTGTCTATGTATATATATATATATATATATATATATAAATCTCCTGATATATATAGATATACTAGCTAACCCGGCCACGCGTTGCTGTGGCTGTTGTAATAGTTTTAAAAATATATTACGTTAAAATCTGTTAAAATTTTAAAGAAACAATCAATGAACGGAAATAATGAATTAAATAGATTTTTTATTTTACATTTCATTCATCTTATATCTAAATACGGTTTATAATAAATAAATAATATACAAAATTCCAAAATGATAAAATATAAACATTAGATTAATGAATGAATTATATCATGGTTGATTTTTAATTATGGCTATTAATATATTTTTAAATTACAACTATTTATTTCAATTTTATTGAGCGGTAATCGACGCACAATATTGTTTTTAAATCTGTCCTTTGCTAATGCAAATAGATTAGATGATTTACTAACACGTAAGCATGCGACGTATAATTGTCCATGGGAGGAACATGGATGTTCTAGGACCAACTGGCAATGGACTGGCCTTGAGATGTGCTGACGGTCATAGCAATAGCCAAGCCTATATCAGATTAAAGTCTTTTAAACGGTATTAAGGGTTCTGAAGGTCTTTGGAATACGTGACTACAGGGCGACTTCTCCTTTAAAGATTCCATTCAACATTGCCCCTTCAATAACACTCCCGGTGATATTTTTGATAACTTATTCGACAAGTTGCTACGAAGGAGTTCTCTAACAAACACTGTGACACGACAATTTTATATATTAGACAGAGCCAAGATTCCGGTGAATTATTATATGATTGCAACTTAACTCAGGATCTGTTAAACCTAAAGAGCTGGATTTTGGGCTCAAATTGTAGAAATGTTATGCTTCTTTAAAAATTGTTATTTGTCTTTTTTCCCTAAAATTCTCCGATTAGGAGATAAAGGCCAAAAACTGAATTAAAATCCAAAAATTTCGAGGTTTTTTGGCCGTCAAAAGTATTCCCGCCCGTTTTTTCGGTTGAAAACTTAGATATACACTGTTCAGACGTGCCCTTACAACATATCAAAAATGCAGCATCATCAAGCGTCACTGCTACGATCGACGCTTAATCGATAATAATGGTCGACATGTATCACTTAGGGTCATCAAAAATAGGTTACATCCTATCCTCAGACCTACTGAATATGGGTACAAAATTTCATAAGAATCGGTCGAGTCGTTTCGGAGGAGTTCTGTTACAATGACTGTGACACGACTATTTATATATATATTTAATTATAAAAAGGTTTCAATAATTTATTAGTCCGAGCTAGAGAAAAAGTAAATGTAGTTATAACAATTGCTGACAAAGAATTAATTATAATGCTAATTAGAAACAATAAATAACTAGAAAGTATTTATATCACAATCAAAACAATAGTAATTGAGACCTATAAAAGTTATCGAGTTTCTAGATATTCTATTATTTTCATATTATATCTTTTTTCAATTCTCGATATTGGATAAAGTATCGGTTTCCGATGTTTTCAAATGCATTTCAACACTCAAAAGCTTTTAAAAGTGTTGGTTAAAAACTTTAAAATAGCAATATTTTTCGATATTGACTACTCAATATCCTCAATACCCTAATTATTGTATCCAGCATCTTTACATATATTTTTTTAAATTCAGTACTATTAAATAATTCATAACATGATTAATGTTTTAGGTCTTGATAAAGTCGCAGGAATTTCGGTTATTGGAATAAAGGACCTAAAAAATAAGTGATTGAAGTTTTCTATTATCTGCTGCTTTACTGCCTTAACTTTAGCTTTGACCACCGTACCTTCTTAGAATTCCTTTCTTCTTGGTCCTATGCTAGCAATTCCTCTTAAAAGCCACATCAGTCTCTAAAGGACTATAAAACGAATCAAAAAAGCATCACATCATCATTCCTATGCTTCTGAATTTGAAAAAATAAAAATCTCAGTACTGATAAACTTTTCTAATAAAAAAGTGTCATGAAGCGTACTCTTTTAATTTAAATGTTAGTTAGACTACTTATTCAAATTGTTAGTTAAAAAAAGTAGATTGAGCACTTCAAAAGCACTAAAACAAGCTTACCAACTATTATTATACAATTGAACATGAGCTGAAGATAGCAAGTTGACTTTTTCTTTCAAATAATGGGGGGAAACTACATAATAAATTCAACAAAACATAGAGAAATTGAAATACATATGTGTACATAGCCTACAGTATTTAACAGTATTTAAAATTTAATACTGATTGCACTACTAAAGTATCAAGCTTTGACAAAAAAAATGCTATCATACTAATACTTCTTAGAGTTGTATCCGTGGCTGGCACTCGGTTAGTTTATCTTGCATATGAGAAAACCAGAATGAGACTGAATGAAAATCAAAATGGAATTTTATATAAACGATAACAAAACTGACACACTTTTCGAACTATTTAATTTAGAATTCGCTATATAATTTTATGATTTACTGAAATATTACCAAAAGGTAATGCTTGTATACTGTCTCACATTTCCGCTTACTTTTTGACAACTACTTGATAGTTTCTACATTAGATTAAAGGAAGTTTCAATAAAAATGTGTGTCCCTTCAAAATAATGTATAAATAAAAATCAAAATAAATTGATATGTGAAGTGATCTTGGACCTTATACTACAGAACATTTAAAGTGGGCCTAAGGCCAAAAACTACTTATTTAAAAGAACTGATTATTTAGAAATTGAGATCCAGGGTGTAATAGTAATATTTAAAAATATTCTAGAAACGGGAGAGTTAATTTTACGATCGTACTCAACACTTGCAGGCGACTACAATATTTTCCTAAACCTGGAAAACCTGGAACTGAAAACGACTGAGCTCCATTTAGTCACTTTGGTGAGAGCAAGCAACTCTCTTTACAAACAGATAGATAGGTTTGTTCCTACACCACGGAAAAAAAAAACACACCAAAAGCCATCTTTAATTACAATGAGAATTTCATTTAGCAAAGTGGGATGGAGGTAATGCATCAGAGTCATGCAGTCAGAGTCAGAGGAGGTAAGGATCACGATGAAGTCATTCATATCTATTGATATTTTAAAGTCCTTTTAAAGCCCTGATACAACCTGATCTGCAAGCGATCGTTAGATCTGTTAAGTCCTCAGCAACTATAATAAGTTTTAAAACTATTACTCAGCCAGACAGCGTCTGCCCTTTTTAATCTACACTTTAAGGATTGTTGATAATTAGAATTTGAAAATAATAACTGTATTCACTGATGAAATAGTTACCACAAGTAGTAGCCTCAGTTTTAAAAGGGCTCAAAACCAAAGTCTAGTGGCTGTCAGAATAATATTGACGAACAAGGGAAGTTAAGCATTGAGGTCTATCTAGACAATACTAAAGGAATTACCTTTTCTTTCCAAAAGGCCGAAAGTTTCCTGATAACTTTTATCTGAATTGATGTTAAACTACTATTTCAACAGACTTGTGTACCTGGAGATACGATTGCACTGACATGTGGAATGAGATTCATATCTGCCTCAGCCCCACAAACGGTTGTCAGATAAAGACTCCTTACCAATAATAATTTGCTTATTAATTATGCATTTTAAGTTAAATGAAACAGACAATGAAAAATTCCTACTCATATAAATTTAGATCCCTGAGAATCGAAATTCCTTCGAAAAAGAAATGTAACAGATAAATATCATAACAAAATAAGCATAAAATGACGGTTAACAACAAAATACCAAAAAGGGGTATGAAAAAAATTATTATATTCACGTTGGTATAATATTTGGTTAAAAGAATTTTATTAAAATACACGAATTCAAAAGTACAAGCTTCAAGAAAAATTTTAGTGACTAGCCAAATGTAGGGAACAGTTGCAGAATTTAAATACAAATGAGATCTTAGTATTTTTATTTTAAAAAGAGAACATGAATGTCCCATTACTTTTTAAAATAAATAACAGCGAAAGAAACCAGATGCAATCAGGAAACTTTTTTCATATTTTCTTGAAATATTAAAACACTGTGGGAATAAATTTATAAAGGAAAAATAACAGTAGGGAATAAAAAATATATTATATGTATTGAGCTTAGATGAATTTTTCTCATATTCTCACTTTATCTAGTATCAAAATAATATCACATGTATGTATTTGGATTTTTCGATCATTTTCTATATTTCTGGTAACATGAAGAAAACTCATCTAAAAAATGAGTTTAGGCAAAAACCAATCATCGATCCATTTTCGCGCTTCAGCACCTTGTCCCATCCGAAGCGCTGTCATGCAAAAGGATGGTTTTGCATCTGCACCATGCTATTGCTATTCTTTTTTACTACGATTCGTCATTCGAATTTTTAAATTTTTATTCATAGACATCTGCGATAGATTATATCATAGACATCATTCAGTTTTTCAATACACTATACCTTGATTCCAAAATATGCACAGAAGTCTTAAAGTCCATAAATATTCAGCTTTGGTGTCGATGTTGATGTCTCCTCTGGTCTAACCCATGTCTTTTTGCACTTGAAATTGTCAATTCAACGCCCGTGACTGGGAAGCACTACCACTTTGTTAAAATGGGTGGAAATGGCATTTTCAGATAATTCACCCATTTTGTGTGCTTTCCGGCATTAACTTAGTTTGGATCTTTCCTATTCCTATCGACAGCAATTCATCAATTGCTAAGCGGTATGAAAGTTGGTTAAGTTTCCTGGTTTTCATCCAATGAGAGTTGCTATTCATTACTTTTGAGCTTTTTGGGTCCTCAAGTCCTCATTATTTGTTATCAATATCAAAATGATAACTTTTAAATCGTTGAAAACAAAATAAATAAATTGAGATATGGTAGAGTAGCATCGCCATGAGTTTCTAAATGTGTTTAAGACGCTTCGGAAGCCGATTCCATCATATCGGAGTACAAATGTTATCAATCTATACAAATCCGAAAATGCAATTCTGATCATTCGATGATAAGTCTGCATACACTGAATAACTCCATATTACTAATAGAAATTTTTAAACCGCCGAATTTTCACGGGTTTTTTTTTGCACAGGGCCGTTTCATTTTCACTAAAAGATATAGATGATCAAAATGCATGCCAGCACCTATTATAAATACATAAAACAGGTAGAATTTTGTAAAGGAAAATTCTAGGTTAAAAGCAATTAAGTTAATAATTCTGTCAGTGAATAGAGGGAAGGCAAGAGAACAATTAAGAGTTAGAAGGAGTTGCTGAGAAGGGTGTAAAGTTGTTCAGTCAGCGCCACTACTCACCTACTGTAATGCTATTTCTCCATTCATGGAATCCAGTGCTGTAGTTATCACGGCCAATAGGAACTCATAGCTCCCCGTTCTCAGTACAACAGTACTACTAGAAGTAAACATGGGTTATCATGGTCGCGGGTTCTGCCGTTTGTAAGGGACTTCAAACGGCTTTCCTGTGCTGGTGTCAGGTACTAATTAAGAATGTCAATTGGGTGGATCGTCCGATCATCCATTATAGCGTAAAGTGATGTTCAGTAATGAACAAAACATAAATCATCAGCAATTTTTCAGTTAATATCAGTTCAAGAATTGCCGTAAAGTATTGATACAAGAATAGATGGCTAAACTTTACGATATTCGTAAACGGAGAGAACACAGGGGATTTATACTTAAGGAACATTGGCTTTGTGAGACCACTGGGCAAGCGGTAGTTTTATGTAAGTGTGTTTATGAGCAACAGTATGATTTAGCTTTTATTTATCCTGGCCCAGACTATATTGCTTGATATGATATTATGGTGAATTATTATGAGTATGAAAAAAATACTTGTGGAGAAACTACCCATCGGTAGCACTCCAATAATGTTGTATAGTAGAAGGTCTCGAGGTCATCTTCTTTTCAGACGCCTCGGAGGGTTATCAGGAATAGTATTGGAAGCAAGTTGAGAGGCTAGCGGATTCAAGTGTGTATGGAGCTTGTCATGAAAGGATTAGCATCTATTTTGGGCCAAATCAGCAACATATGGGATATTAAGATCATGATGGATGAGTTTGTTTGTGACATAATAAGGAGCATTGAGGATTTTACGAAGGGCTTTGGATTGTAAGGATTGGATACGAGATGAATTGGATGGTTTAGTAGAGCCCCGAAGCTCAACTCCCTTTCTCCAAATAGGACTGATAACTGTCATGCAAATGAGTCTTTTGTAATTAATTGGGAGCTTGGAGCGTTTGTCCAGTAAATGTGTAAGTAGGCGAAAACGTCGAGTTTCTTGTATTTTCAGTCTTGTATGAGAAGTATAAATGTCTAACAATAATTTTAGGCATTTAGAAATTATTTCTAACGCATTGACATAAAAGTATCTAGAGCAGAAAACCGTGTTTCAGAAAATAAATAAACAAATCGCTTGATGAATTGCTAAACTTTTCCTGCGTATTATACAAATGTTGTTTACTGTAAATATAATGGACTCACTTAATCTAAAAACTAAGATTCCTGTAAATTCCTCTCAAACACAGAAGTACTCCAGAAAATAGTATAAGGACAAATTTCATAAGCATCACAATGTTTCTATTAAAAAAATATACTTATTGTAACGATGATATTCTGTATGAATTTCCCTAATTTACTATTTCTGGAAATAACTACTATTAAAATATCAAATTTTAAAAACATTTTATTGATGTAACAGTAATTGAAGATTTAAAGGCCTCGTTGAGGATCTGAATAAGAAAATTCTTTAACAAATCGAGAAAGATTTTAAAAAAATTTAAACCTTTGCACTATAATGCTGTAAACATTTTTTTTACTTTAAAAATAATTATAAAGTACTTTTAGAAAAAAAAAATTCAAGCTAGTAATATAAATATCCACATTCAAATCAAAACTATTCCTACATCTCCTTAATTCCCAAAAAGATGCTCTCTAATCAATAAAATAAATGAGCTATATTCAACATAATAGATTGAGTAAATACTGTAAAAATTCCACAATCATTTTATTTATATTATATTTATATTGATATTTTTATTTCTAATATGTAAACAATTAATATTTGAATGTTTTATGTATGTATATTGGAAAATATGCCACACTCAATATGATATTATTATTCGTATTATTAGATGCTCGTATCTACTTTATTTTTTTTTTCCATTAGCCGATTTCTATTTATTGTAATTTTTTTTCTATTTTTTTTTTGTCTTATGTAGGTATATTTTTTTTCTTTCGCCATGAGAACATATGTTTTAGTTAATATTTAATTGTATTATAATGTAGCCGTTTGGCCAGAAATATTTCTATTAATTTTTGTACAATATTGTTATTCTTAAGGGACCTGGTCCCAGAATAAAGTTGTTTTTCTATTCTAAATGTGGAGTGTTGTGGCCCAGTAGTAGAGCGCTGAGTTGCCATGTTGAAGCTCTTGCGTTCAAATCCTGCTCGCTGGCAGACTTTTATTTATTTATCTAATCTGGTAGTGGCTGAAGGATGGATCCTATGGGATCTAGGACTCATTTTTGGTTCCATAAAGTGGGTATCCAAACTAAGAGGGAAAAGTCTGGATGTTGAGCATGATCTAGGACAAATCGCCCCCTAGGCACCACGTTGCCCAAGACACAGTACAGTCTCTACAAAGTATGGAACCCCAGGCCCTTCACCAGGTTGTAGTGGTACAGGGTTTTTATTTTTAATATAAATGCAATTACCTTGTTGTATACCTATAACTTAAATTAACATACCAATTGAGTGCGGGTATTTCATCCAGCTCAAAGTTTTATACAAACTATCATTTATTATCATTGTTTAAAAATAATAGAGCTCATAGGTCGCACTGAATCGGATAAGAGTAATTGAATTAATCAACGGACACTGAACTGCGATTCGTCGCCTGAGGGACACAAAAACGTATCTACAAAATGACCGGTTTTCAGAAATAAATGAAATAACGATTTATTATTTATTTATGGTAAACCTATATTCCGAAAACGCATAGATAAAATATTGTGACTCTAAAATGTAACATGCTACAAATATCCCAGTAATATCAATTTAGATACGTTTTTGTTTCATAATGGCAACGAATTAGCTTTGGATATAAATGATAAAATATGAACAAAACAAAAAGCTCAATTCCTTTGAAATATTACAGGATTTAGCGTCGTCAATACTCTCAAAGAGAAAAGCATAGCTTGCTTGTCTATTAAATATTTAATTACAAAGTTACCTAACGTTAGCTAATGACGTCAATAGATTGTAATAGCAATTAACTTTTATTGAAGCGACTCAATCGTATAAGGTAATTCATTAATATAATCCAATTAGTATTGGTTCGTACTTACTCAATACTAGATTTTAAATTTATATATTTTAATACGATAACTTATAGTAGCCAAAACAAATTAAGTCTACAAAACGATAAATATGTAAGTATTCCTGGGTTTAAAATCCTAATTAGAAATACAGTGAAAAATGAAGGTCACCCAAAAAAACCCATTTTTTTTTAGTTTTTTCAGTTTATAGTTTTTTATTCCTACATCACGGATTATAGTTTAGACACTATATTACGAATTTGGTTATGTTTGTGTCAAGCACGTTACGTATTTAAAGACCGTATTTAAACATTTTTCGAATTATTTCTTCGAAATGTATGTATTAATTATTAAAAATATGAATACATTTAATACAATATGTGTATGCTTGAGTGTTTCATTGTGATTATATTTATACATATTATCAGATAAATACAAAAAAAATTGAATAGAAAATTTTTATAAGTTATAGCAGGATATAAAGATAAAATAATTCCATAAGGATGGAATGCTTGCGCCTTCATTTGACTAGGTCTACTTACACGCAAGACTGTTCAGTCCTCAAATATAGTATAGCCGGTCCCTGGAGAGTATCCATAAGGGACTGATTATAATAAAGTCAGTTATAACAACATTTTTAGTTGAATAGGACAAATATAAATACTGTTACATATTAAAAATATCTTATACCGTATCCATCGTCTGTTCTGATAATAAAGAACCGATAGCAGCGGGTATTCGCTGAGACGTGAATAATTTCATGCTACAATTTTATCAGCGAAGCTCTATCTTTCTTAATTCCTCAAAATTCTTCCGAGCTTTTAGGATTAATGAACATTTTCGTTGGCTGAGCAAATTAATCATGTAAAAGGCGGGCATGACAAAAACTGCCAACGTTAACTGGCTTATATAAAGAGTGAAAAATACCCAAGTCTAATAAACAAGCCATTTCATGAATAATCCAACATAAAGAGAAAAACAAATTAAATTCATGAGATGATCTAACTCTTCCTCATTAGGATATGTTTATTTTAAACATCCTCGCTTGACCTTTTTAATTAGTTAAAGTTGCAAGGTAACAAGGTATTTCTTTATTCCACAGGCTTTGAGCTATGTAAGTTATGCCAAGCATTCCCAATATAATCTGATGAAATTAAGACGCAAACATTTACTTGTCTGTAGCGAAAAAGTAATCTCAAAATACAAGAAGAAAATATTTTTATTTCGAATACTCTTCTTTCCACAAGAATGGATACGATTTAGTTCAGGGTAAACTTAGAAATAGAATGTTCAAATCAAAAAACTTCCGATCCAACAGCTTCCGAATTTCTTTGGGGAACACTTCGTTAAAGATCTATTGAGGGTGGAATACATAATATGTAGGGTTAGGGAAACTTTATATCCACAGTATAAAAGATATTCTGACCAGTAAAAAAATGGTATAAAGGAATAGTCAGTTAGTATTTTTTTTTGATAGATAATAAATTCTTATTTGAGACTTTTCATTCTTATTTCATGCTTAAAAACGAGGAGAAAATAGACCGAAAATTCGTAAGGAAATCAATTTAACTAAGACAATAATTTAAAAAAAACTATTACTAGTTTATTTCGATTATTTAAACATCAAATAAATAAATCTATATTTGGTATTCAAAAACAATATTTGAAATATTACATATACTATTGAAAATTTTTAAATAGCTCTTTATAAGCACTTGAATTTAACAAAATAATTTCTAATTTATATGCAACATTTATAAATACTTTTATATTGAAATTGATATTTTATAAGTACTTTAAAATGGTGTTCCTTACGGTCTAGTTTTGAAATATATTGTAGAATGCATCTTCCTCTGCAAAGGATCCAGACCTTACATTTTTAGTCTTTCTTGTTGCTCATCGTCTGTACAGGACTATTGTTTTAAAACTAATTTTCTGTTTTAATTAGGTATAATTATTAATTTCGTAAATTTGTCCTTCACAAGTATGTGATAGATTTTTAATATGTAGGTTATTACCCGAATAATAGATAAATATATCGCAGCTAATGATCTACATAGTTATAAATCAGACTACAAAGGACTGCCCGCTCGTAATTTCATCCACACCCGCAAGTTGGATGATCCATAAAATTTGTCATCCGGATAAACTTCTTTAAAGGTGACGTAATATAATTTAAAATGTATTATTTCAGAGCTTTGAGTGAATTGAGGAGAGTGCTTAAATTGGAAGTTAGATATTCCTATCGACTTTGATTATTGAGAAAATTCTCCCTCTAAAATAATGCTATGTGGAATGTTTATATGCGTTTTCATCATTGAGAAATATTGTAAAAATATGAGGAACAGGGGAGATTCTAAGCTCCATAATTTGTATTTCCGTTCTGTTGTATGGAGCAAAGAGTTGGATCCATGCTGATCCTAGAAAAAAAGACTGTTGACGTGGTACGTAGTTATTGGCAGGAAAAAGCAAAGGATGAACTTGGCCTCGCAAGATTAACGATATTTTCAACATGAATCAGGATCAAAGACATTACGAATCATGAGTGAGAAAGAGTGAAATCTTACAGATTTTACCATATCAGGGATTCGGTCAGAAGTTAATATAGTAAGAAGGTAGTTTATTATTGTTTGTATTTAGGTTTCTTCAAAGAAATTGCAAAAAAAGGGTGACTTTCTCCAACTCTTACATTTCAATTAGAGTGTAATTATTAGCAGAACTAAATATTGTATTAATATGTCTCGTTACTGAAATCTTCTATATATTATAATATAGAAAGAAATATATAGATATAAAAGGTATAATACAAAATATGAGTAACAATTGAACTCATAAATACAATTATTGATGGTCAATTAGTAATCATCATAGTTTTACAGTGAAAGCGATCAAGTTAAAATGTTGTGACCTGCCGTCCGTAGTACGGCTAGCGCCTGCTAGTATAACAGAACTGCCAACAAAATTTAAATAGGCATTGCAGATATTTCTCTCAAATATTAATTTTTATTATAATTAATCTATGTAGCTTTTAATGGAAATGTTTACAAGTATTTGTAATAGTAGGTTGCAAGAAAATAGCTTTCCTTCATCAATATCGGATATAATGTGTTTTTGAAAATATTCCATATGTCAATGGCACTACGGATGAAATAGCCTAAATCTTAAAGAAGCTTAAAAAAAGGACATTTTATACCACTGTCAGAAAAAGAAGTTAGCTTCTGTGTAGTGCAAAAAATGACTTAGGCCTCAAGACGCCCAGTATCTACAGCATTCCATGTTCATGTAAGATCCTTTGGGCAAACAGGAAGGCTAAGGTTATAAGATTAAGCTGAGAAATTCTTCTATTTCAGACCACTTTTTTTAATTAATGGAACCTTGAGAGGGCGCTGTACTAGGAGCGACAGGAAGAGATAGAGGCTGAAACCGGATCCGACAAGTAAATCCATCAATCAATTCCCAGGAGCGGTGTCCGTTTGATCCGGCCCTCTCTTCCAGCCTCTACTTTTTTCTTATAGATTGCCCACTAAGAAGTTAAACATCTCCAAAGCATATTTGTAGTTTCATCATGGAAGACGATATATTTAAGATTGGTATTACATTTTAGTATTTATTTTTACCACTTCACTTAATTAGATAATTATTCGAATATTTTTATTTTTGAATATAATGCTGAAACCTAGTAGAATATTGAAATAATCATTAAAAAAACAATAATTTGGTTAGGATGGTTCCCCTGTCCAACTAGCGATAGATCCCCCCCCCACATTGTTACAATACTTTACAATTTATTTGTTCAAATCATTCGAATTTTCACCGTTGTATAATTGTTTTATTGTTATATTTATCCAAAGTTAAAAAAAAATCCAACATTTTCAATTAAATTCCATTAAATTTGCAATATGTTTTCTTTGACTTGTTCTTCTGTGCTTCCGTTGATTTTTCCGTTTCATCTCTCTTTCCACTCCATTTCAAACAAGTGAACCTCAATATTGTTTCTTAAGCTCATTTTTCTTATTCCCTGGACACCTGTTATATGTATCATCATCCATGCACTACCTGCATCTATAGTTTCGATGGCGATAGTATGTCTTATTTTAAAGAAATACACTACCATAGCCCTCTTTTGCCCCCTAAAATCATCTAATTTACATAAAAATGTTCCCCAAAGTAAAATAAACGCCACATGAATTCAATGAAAAGCTTCATATCCAGTAATTAAAATTGGCAACTACCTACCTACTTAGTATCTCAGTTTAAATATGAAAAAATCAGCACACTGAATGATTCGGCAACACTTTAATTAGCAGGACGAATAATCTGTTACCAAATGGCCTAGGTCTAGAGAAATAGTCTTTTTCGCACTTGCTAGACTCCGGAAAATACTGGTAATTTCATTCATGAGTTGGCGAAGGTAAAGGAAGAGAACACATCGTGAAGGGGGTTGTAGTTACTACGTTTTGGCCATTTTCCGTTGCATAATGGGTCAACATAGTTGCTAAAGATTGTGCATAAAATACAATAAGCATTTCAGTATTAGTCATACAAAATATGGCAATCTGGATTCACTATACAATATTACTGACGAATGGAGGTAGTTGGGGGGTGCAGTCAGGAAAACACCAAATTAGTCAAGTCTTAGATATTATGTGTGCCGACGTTTCGACGTACTTTGTAGGTCATCTTTAGGACTATGAGAGGAAAAAAATATATAAAAAACGTTACAGTACCATCCCAATACCCCACCCCATATTTCCAACACTAAGAACCAGAACTAACACTCCTGTTATTTTACTCCATGAAGAGCGAAACGCGAAAATACCGTCATCAATCGTACACCCGAGAGGATAGAGTAGCTTTTAGTAGCCTGACTATCTCTATATATTCGAGAGAAGAGGATGATCTTTTCCTCGGAAGCTAAAATCCAATTTTAACGGTTGTCCATCCACGTACTCAACCATGGTTTAGGGGACCTTTATCAAGAGCCAGATATAGCTAAAGCAGTGAAGCTCGGATAATCTGATAATCATTAGCTGAGGGGCGATCTGTGGTCTAATGGTTAGCGTAACAATCCACTATGCCCAAGATCGCTGATTCGTAGCCCGGCAGGTGGCCCTAAGATTTTTTAAAGGGAGTAAAATCCTTAGTTACGCCGTCCTTCGGAAGGGACGTTAAACGGTGGTTCCGAGCCTGTACGATGTCAGATACTCGTTAAAAATCCCCATCTTAAACCTGGATAGGCAAAATTTAGAGCTCCCAATGTAGCATCGTCCGATTAACCATAGCAGCAAAAAGTGACATAAAATGAACAAACGACAATATATATGATTAGAAAGCATTGTGAAAAATTATGTTGTAAGTGAAGGTACCACAATATTTAAGTAATTAAAACACTTTTTGGCGTAAGGCTCTCCGTTGTACGCTAAGTTCTAAATTTAGGTAAAAGATAAATTGAACTACAAGAGGGCTTTGTAAGGAATCCCATTGTTATGAGACATACTATCGCTACTGAATTCGGAGTGCAGGCATTGTTTCTGAATGTCCGTTAAGAATTCAGAAGTTGGTTTGATATATTCATGGCAAATGCTCCTAGTTATCCCTCCTGTTTGACTTCGGAGCTTCCTGAGCTCGCTTGTAATCAGCACAGCGTATTGAATATAATACTCTCTTTGTTCTACTCCTACTATTGTCTCATTCTTTATTTATTCCTTCCTGATTACTTCAATAGCGGTTTTGACATCTTTTAAATGGATTTATTCATATTCAAGTGCCACTGGATCCACCGGTTGCCTTTTCTGCGTTTAAATATGTCAGAGTATGAATTCAGACTTTATTACAAAACACTTCTACCATCAGACTTTATCTTTCTTCAGCTCTGAATTTTTCATTTGGTGTACTAGTCTTCATCTTCTCATCATGTACAAATAAGTTAATTTAAGCAAGCTTAAACACAAATATCAACGAATTTCATGTGTTGTCCTTAGGGTTTCCTGAGTCCCCATCTGAGCTATTCGAATGTTCATATCCAGTAGATATCCTTTAGAAATGAAGGATGAATGGTCTGGGAAGACATATGTTGGTTTATTTTACAAGTGCATGTAACTTCTAAAATAACTGAGAGTGGGGGCTGATTCATTTGCAACACCTCGATCAATGGCTAAATTTCATTCTACCTATTTATTTATAACAACGTTTCATAATATTAAAATTTTACGTCACTGTAGTAGAATTTGCCGAAAAAGATAATTTATCAGTACCAGAGACTATTCGATAGATCGAACTACTATTTCGAATGTTTATCTGTAGTCCCGGTAAATATATGGTTAAGTAAAATTTGTTATCATAAAGAGTTAATTGTACAGAGGAAAGTGGAATCGTTTTATTCTTCTAGTCCATAAGCGATCAGGTCACGCCTTGCCTTGACTTGGAGTCATTGCTTATGTAACAGCTCAATTTTAAGCCAAATATTGCGTAATTGACACTATTTTGCACCCCTCAATACATTACTCGTTTTGAAAATAAAATCGACTTCCCTACTTATCCATTCGGGTTGCAAATGTATCACTTAATTAAAACTTAAGATCCCGGATTTCGAATTTGGCTGTGGCGAATAAATTATAAAATCAACTAAAAATGTAGTTCGATCCTCATAGAGCTCACAGAGCATTTATAAATTAGGTACCCTTAATCAGGGTTATGTATGTTTCACTGAAAAATAAATATCCTAAAGAAGAAGAGGGAATAACGTCACTTAACCATACTAACATGAGCTATATCAACTTCAAATCGGGCATTTAAAATGGTTTAGAGATTTAGGTAATGGGACATGGATATAGCTATCGGACCGATCCGGATTTCCATTAACAATTTTCCATTTAGCCTATTCAAAATTCTTCGTAATGGAGCGGAGGGGGGAGGGGTCTATTCACCGGCAGCGGGGCATGAGAGGGAGCAAATAGGACTCCCTTAATGGGCACAGTTAGCCGATTTATACCCTTCGGAGGGCCCGCTTTTTGGTACTGGGCCAGGCCTCGACTTAGCTCCTGCATTATAATATCCACGATATATATTTATAACGGATAGCGATCTTAATTACTAACGTCAGCATTTTGTCATATTCATAAACAACTTATATATAGTATATATGTTGATATGTTTAAGGGGATAGTTATGTTTTATTAATTCAGTTTATTTCTAGATGCCATGAGTATTTATTATATTTAAGATAATTAAATTATTAACTATTTTAATGGTCTTTGTTATAAATTGGATTCTTTTCCAGAGGTTGTTTGTGTGTTTAGCAATTTGACTAATCAGTCAACATACTACCTTAATATGTATATTTAACAAGCCTTTTTACATTGTTTTTATTTCTTCCATTTAATATAATGAAAAAAAAACTTGTTAGTTTAAAATCCAAAAACTTTAGACGTTATACCTTTATACTTGTGTTTACATTAATGAACACTGTTAAAATTCTATGCTCACTGGAATGAAAAGGTTGATCGAAAAACGAAACTCCTTAGAAAATCATCAAACGAAGGTTTTTCGTATTTCAAAATCTTTATTGTTTTATAAATTAAAAATAATTTCCATTATAGTTCGGGTTCGCGTTTGAGATATTTCAATGTTAGTCTTCTTCGAAGAACGCAAAACTTACCGGGTTATGAATTCTTCTTGAATTAATCTGTTGTGAATAACTCATGATATCCCTTTACGCCTATTAAGCTATAACAAAGAATGAACTTTTATCAGATTAAAACCTACATATACATGAAGTCTTGCGAAGCAAGTACATATGGTATATTGCTGGCTAAAAAAAAATATTTGGTGAAATTACTTAAGGTTTATTTTACAAATCTAATAAGATAGAAAAATTCTACGTCGAATCTATACTCAAGTGAAAGTGGGAAAGGACTGGAAAACCGAGGTGTAACTTTAAGATGACTGACAAGATAATCTGCCATTGTGAAAGCCATCCGCATTCGGAGAAAGTTGATGGCCGGATAAATATATGGATGGAGAAACATCGGAGGACTGAAACTGCGGTGGAGAGACGGAGTCTTGAAGGATTTTAGCAATCTGCTTGGCGTTTGGAATAGGATTGAGGCTACACAAGAAAGATGGGAAAAGCTGCTTGAGAAGGCCCTGACTCAGTAACTGGGTTGTTGAGGCACTGATGATGATAAATATAATAAGATACAAAAATATCTTAAAATTATCACCATTTCTGTTGGTTATTTTAAAAAAACATATTTGTATATATTATTTATTGGTTTGATACTTCATTGTAATTAACTGATTAACTGATACAGGATCTACAAGGAGGCAGTGCGTCAGAGGATCGCCCTCTCGAGGACCTCCAGCAACATCATCCTCAACAGCATCCACCAGCACCGAAGAGGCCACCCCCACTACGTGCCCAAGCTGCTGCCCCCGGAGGCGGAGGGTGCTGTACCAGAGGGCGGAAGGAACAGCACCGCGTCCACCCTCCCTCTCACCAAGCCATCTAGTAACGGTAAGGGTACTTAATTAGTATATTATATATTATTATATTATATATTATTTAATATAAAATAATAATATATTCTTTAATATAAAATAATAATATTTTATTTGTATAAAATAATAATATATTATTTGTATATTATTTAATATTCGTTTTACTTTAATTTTGAATTTTTCGATTAATTAAATATCAAAAGGATTAGCTAACAAAAAATGTTATTTAAAGGCATTTAATTATAACATACTGGGTGGTTGGTCCGTTAGTCTTATATTGTTTTAATCCTGAATTACTCCTACATCTAGCTAGTCTAGGTAACAAATACCAAAAATCTTATTAACCCGGGAGAGGTGTCTCCGTGAACATCTCCCTCACATGAATCATTATTTGAGCTGTTATATTTGAAATTGGTATAAGTCTATTCTTTCATATTCTCGATATCTTATGAATTCCATTTGAATTACTTTAAAAACAAAAACAAAAACGAGAGAATGTTTTTATCTCTTAGCACTTAGCAAAGTGATGTTTCAAATCCTATACACCTTTTAAATTGTATTATGAAATAATAATCATTAAAACTATTTAAAATTATAAACGATTTTTTTTAGATCCGTATAGGCTTTCACAAATAACAGATTATTTAAGTATAAATGTCGATCTAATAAACCTATTTCATTGAGACCTTTTATAGATGGGTCTGAATCAACATGCTGTAGACAGACAAGCTACGAGCTGAGAGATAGAGAGATGCTGCGCGAGCCTGACAGGTGTTACTTTAGTTTATCCTGTTTTATTTCTTAATATTCATATATGGGAAGTGATAAGCATAGAAAATAATAAAATAAATGAAATCAAACCTCTACAACAATCAAAAAGTACCTTGATCCTGGTCCAAAGCTTAATGCAGCAATTGTATGTGTTTTATATTGTTTTCAAGAATAAGAAGCGATCCTCTATATTCAAGATACAGTGGCTCACAATCAAAATGACGATATTGATAGGTATCTTTGAAGATATAAATAGTTCAATTTATATTATTCTTGAAAAGTTTAATGGTTCACTATTTCGTTCAACTATTTACTAGAGTAAAACGGAAACTGCTGAAAAAAAGAGAACAATCATTAGAGTACTATTCCAATTTGAGATTGTGTTCGTACTCCAATACTAATAAGGTGGACGTGATCCAATCACGACTGCCCAATCCCAAGCCAGTTAAGCACTACATACTTTCTGTGGATGCTGGATGTTAAAAACAACTATACGATTTTAAAAAAATTATTAAACCAAAATTAAACGTTATACTGATTTTTTCAACTTAATATTGTGCGATTGGCAGTGGCTATGAATGAAAATGATATATCCTGCAGAAAGAAGAAAAAAATAAGAAAAAATTAATTGGTTACAGCCAACCAAAAGAGAAACTCTTCAATAGATTTGTTTACAGCATCAATTCAAAAATGCAGAAAAAATAAATTTTGAAATATTCAACAAATAATTTCACCTCACAGTCAAAAAGATACACATCACTTATTTTTAATTTCTGATATAACTATAATCTCTATACTTATGTTTATGTTTATATACTTATAAACTCTATATTTAGTTAACTATTGATTTATTTCAATACTTTTTACCTTGTATGTTGTACTTTGTTGAGTGCACTCAATCATTGATTATATTTTATTTCTTTGATGATCCAAATGCCTTCCCTATCACTTAAAATTTGTCTTGTACTTTTAACTTTATTTCTGGCAATGTAGTTTTTCTTTTTAATATAATATCCGGTAATTGATTCAGATGTTTTATTTCATTAAACTGTTGAATGCCCGACTCAAGTTCTTTAAACGTTTTACTCCCATTATTGAATAAAGTTAAAATGTATGGAAGATTTTCGGAACTGCCTTTGAATTGAATTTAACACACTTTTAACACAAGGTGTTTACAAAAGGAAAATATTTTACGATTAACAAATATTGAGATACAACATAGATATACCATTTTAATTCTTATTATACTGGACTGTAATTTCTATCTTTCAAAAAACCAGCTTCCAGTCAAAAATTCTTTTATTCTTTCAAAGACGAGATGTTTCGGCATTCAAATGCCATTTTTCGACTGCCAAATTGAAAAATGGCATTTGAATGCCGAAACATCTTGTCTTTGAAAGAATAAAAGAATTTTTGACTGGAAGCTGTTTTTTTTTTCTAAGATAGAAATTACATAGATATACCATTTTTACTGTGAGATTGATTACACAGGTTTGCAAAAAAAATTAAAATTCTTTTGATTTAGTTTATTGATCTTTATGTAGCTTTTTGCACCAATTTCAATAATGACATTGGCTTTTTCATTTCAAGTAAGGCTTGCCTACAAAATAAAGTTGAAGTTTTTGGAAAAAGGACAAGAAACGGAAAATTTTGGATTTGTTATTATTATTTTAACATGAAGTAAAAGCAAAATAAACAACAACGCCTAAAATTAGCGCGAAATTTGATGCACATGAGGAAAGACCTTTGTAAAAATGTTTTCTTTTTCCATCAGAGCTTCTTTTGGTACTTTTTCGGCTGTGTTCTTGTGAATTTTCCCTTTTTAATATCCTTTTTTTCCCCCACCTTTCCTGCCAAGATGGCATACAGGGTTTTACCTTGAGTGCTATTCAAGGAACTCTTACCATTTTTTTTTTTTTTTTTACAATCTTTATTCAACCGGTACTGTGGTGCAGCCCGGTGCTTGGTTGTGCACCTTAGAACTGCACCTTATCCATTTCCGCAACCAAACGTCTCAGTCCCTTGACCTGGAGCACTCTTTGTTCATCAGTCATATCTGGTCCTTTTCGCGAGTTGCTGGGACTCCTTACAGTGTACTTGACAGTCCCGGCTCCCAGCCTGGTGCCTTGTTTTCGTATGATTTTCCCTCTTGCAGTTGCTGCAGGTGGGTCTATCGCCTGCCTTCTTTTTGGGGCATTCCTTGGCTAAATGCCCCAGTTCCGCACATCAACGGCATGTAACTCCTTCCTGTTTACATGTTGTCCTTTAGTGATCATATCCTTGGGACTGCAGGCATCTTGGGGCGTCGAGGGTTTCCAGGAAGGTGAGGGCCCACCATCCTCCGACCACCACCTCCTCACTGTGCAGGGCGTACCTAATCTGCGGATCCAACTCGATCACCTAGGACCAAATCTGTTCTTGTTTGTCTCCCGTATAGGATGCGCAGTTGCTCATCTTTGATCTCTTGCCCTTTGTTGTCACCCTTTCTTTTATTACTTCTGTGTGTTTCGATTCGTTCCATCCAGTTGGAACACCTCGGACTTCCATCCTCGGCCACCTTCTTCTAGCAGCCTTAGCTTCAAGGCCGTTATCCTTGAGTTTCTGCTAGGCAACTATTTTCTCACCGGTGCTTCTGTCTTCTACTCGGACCAGTACTCCATCTGTCTTGGGGGCCCTTACTAATTTAACCTCGATTCCCAGCTCCGTTGGTGACGGGAGCTGTTCGATTACCTCCGATGGAGACTTTCCTACTGCGCCGATCGTAATATAGATTGGTGCCACACAATCTCTACCATCGTCTTTGGCTTCTTTCCTTCCAATGTCGGGATTAGGTTTTCTTTTTCTTTGCCCTTTCCCCCATCCCTCCTATTCTTCTTTTTCTGTACTTGAGTGTATTCCGCTTCCTCTGTATCCTCCTCCGTGGTCATATTAGTGCCTCTACATATCTCCGAACCGATGGCCCTTTGTGGCATCGGTGCCGGTTACGCTCCTTGGTAATTACTCCCTATCTCTTTGACGTCCCTGGTTCTGATTGCTTGGGGGTCTCTCTTCTTGGCTTCTGGGCCGGTCTACTAGTTATCCTTTTGGGCTACCATCTGGTGGAGTTCCTCCATGCAGAGCACCTCCCTAACCACATGTTTCACCAACGTTGGTATTAGATTTCGTTCTGTCTCCAGTCCAAGGATGATATATCGCAGGGAGGTGACGCTCCCATTAATGTAATCTTGCTTGTCTCTAGAAATGGAGTTTTTAGCCCTTTCTAGGTAATTCCTCATCTTCTCTTGAATTGGTCTTGCCTTTTCTCCTAGGTTGTCCTCGCATGGCAGGAGGGATGGGAGTTATCTCCCTCTGCCTCTTCTTTTTTTTCGATTTGGGGTTAAAAATAACGTGGACTGCATATACGTTTTAGGGGCCTTCTCAACGATCTTCGCCATTGGGCTAGGTTCCCCTTCACCTGCCGTTTCCTCACTTATTTTAACCATTCAAATCATTGGGTTCACTTTATTTGTAGCCGCCATCTTGTTTTTCCGTTCTTCTTTTGAGGTTTTTTTTGGTCTCAAAAAGCTTTTTGGGCCTCTTCTTTATTGTCCGTTGGTTTTTTATCCCTTTTTCTTATCTCCTCCGAGATCCTTATTTTTTTCCGTTTGTACGTAATTTATTACGTAAATCTATGTTTTTTTTTTAGCACTTCCTCCTGTCTATCGTTTATTTTTTTCCACTCTAGGATTTGGATAACCCAAAAAAATAATTAAGGGGGCACGCAAAATCTCCCGTCTAAATCACCAATACACCGCCCAATTTAATAATAAACAAAACAATTTTTTTTCTAGTCCACACCGAGCTACACAATTAATATTTCATTAATCGGGTAAACTCTCCTGTTCCCTGGGAATCCTGACTCGCACTAGTGTCTCTCAGGATTCAACCAGTTAAACACTTAACCTCCAGTTCGCGATCAAACACTGATAGGAGGGGGGGACTTGACTCACCTCTGAGACAGTTGGAAGGCGACGGACTTCAGTTTTCTATCTGCGTCCTCGGGAGCGTATCAGACGCAGGTCCTTCCTCTAAAACGTCTGGAACGCTACTCTCTTTTTTTTAATATCCAACAGTAGTTGTTGACATTCCATCGACCTTGGTACCCGCGCTCCATTTCTTTTATATCTTGATATAAACGTTCTCCTTGTTCCTCACTTACAGCCCCAAGATTTTCTGGAAAGGAGTCCAGGTGTGAGTGAAGGAAATGAACTTTGACACTCAGTCCAACAATTCGTAGTTTTGTTACAATTCAGCAACCAAAGTTTGGTAGTTTGGGTCTTTTTTGTTTCTAAGAAAGCCTGTTACATTAAGTTTAAATGAATGCCAAGCATTTTTTTTATCCCATTTTAGTGACAATGCTTTCATCTTTTAAAAGTTTTCTGATGCCAGGCCCAACAAAGACTCTCTCTTTTAGCTTAGCATTGGATATACCAGGAAACTGTTCACAAAGATACTTGAAACACTCTCTTTCTTTGGATAATGCATTCTCAAATTGTTCCATTAGCCCCAATTTGATATGAAGTGATGGAATTAAGATCTTTTTAGGATCCACAAAACTTTGTCTTTCAGCATTTGTAACTCCAGGAATAAGAGCCTTTATGATTGGCCACGTCTGCTTGACATATTGTTGTTTCCTGTCACGGCTATCCTATTCACAGATGAAACATGGAAACTTTGTGTTACCACTTTGCAGACCTAGTAACAAGGAAATATAGCAATCATGGAAGCACTGTGTAACATTATTAAAGGAGTAACCTAAATGCTAACGTATGTTTATGTTTTGCCTCGTGGTGCGAGTTTGGTTAATTTAATTTTATTTAATAAAATGTGTAACAAGCAATATTTGAGTACATTATTTACAACCAGTAATAAATACATAGTTTAAAAACAGAAATAACTCTCAAATACCCACAAATGGTCCATTTATGGTCAGAGTAGCCGAGCTTATTAAGAACAAACTCAAAATTTTCGTAGCATTCATTCAAATGGACTGGTTCTCCAACAGGCCCAGAAGCATATCGGTTACCATTGTGAAAGAGTACAGCTTTCAAACTCCTTTTTGATGAATCGATGAAGTCAGACAGAAAAAAAATAAAACAAAAGATGTAGACATCCTATATAAGGAACAATTTTACGCTGAATTGGAAAAAGAAATTGTTAAGGCAAAGAATAGGAATAGAGATATAATTATAATGGGCGACTTCAATGCGAGGGCAGGAAATTATTTCAACCGATCCAACGGAGTGATGGGGTAATATGGAAGAAAAGAGAACAAAAATTCCAACGGTCAGAGGCTGATTGAATTTTCCGTTGACTTCGACCTACTAATTGGGAACTCCCTATTTCCCCACAAAAAAGTACACAAGATTACTATCAGCGCCCAAAAAGGAATGCAAATAGCGTAATAGATATTAGTAAGAGATATTACAGCAGAAACGTCAGAAGTAAAAGTCATCAGAGCAGCTGAAATCGGTTCAGACCATATGGTTCTCATAGCCGATACACAAATTCTGAGTCCCCGGAGAATGCCAAAAAGGCAATACATAAATATTGATACTTCACAGCTCCAGAATCCACAATTCCAAGAAAGGTTGATGCACCGATAGATTAGATGTGGAAAAATATCAAAGATAAGATCCTGGAAACTGGAACAATGGTATGTGGCATAAACAAATATTCCTCCAAGGTAAAAATATCAGAATGGTGGAATGTTGCAGGGTATAGAGAAACTCAAGACAGGAAGATAAGCAGGAGGAGACGGTATTTCCCCGGTGCTCATCAAATATGGTGGGTATGAAATTATTAAAATGCTACAGGGCTTATTTCAGAAAATGTATGACGAGAAAAGCATTCATTAAGTATCTAGGGTCGATAGATTATTTTCACTATTTTTTCCGTAATCAGCACAAAAAATACTGGTAAACACACTGGTTAAATATGATACAACTTTTTCATCGTATACCTTTGAAATCATAAACAAATGTGTTCTATTTTTTATAATGCAATTGGGAAAAACCACAATGCAAAGCCTTATGTTTCAAATCCAGTAATATACCCACATGCAAAGCCTTATGTTTAAAATCCAGTAATACACCCACCATAATAAATAATAGTGTTTCTTTTTGAGTTTTGGCTCTATTTTATTGGTGTTCTATTTTTATTATTAAATTATTGTTTATTTTTATACACAAAGAACATATTACTAGGATGTTTATTGACTACAGTAAATTATAGTTTTTTATGTAATATAAGTTGAACCAATAACGTATTCAAAGATTGCTATCAATACCCTGTTGTATCATTATGTATTTTAGCTCCTTGGCCAGATAAAAGTTCAATTTAATTTCGTGAACATGTTTTATTTTTAAGGGACCTGGACCCAGGGTAAAATTATTTTTCTATTCTATTCTATCATATTCACTGATAGATTGCTAGTCATTAACCTTTATTTTAATCATTAACGTTATGTAAGGTAGTCAAAGTAGGTATTCAAGTTTTATTTTTATTATAAAGTCTTGTTTATTTTATTTGTTTATAGACACAGAGCATATTAACTAAATGTTAAGTGATTACAATTAATTTTTATTTTTAATATAATATAAGTTGAACTATTTAATTATTCGAAGATGCCTATCAATATCCAGGTATTATCTTGATTTTGAGCCAATGTATCTCGAATACAGAGGGTCACCAATTATTCTTGAAAACGATATAAAACACGTAAATTCCCATCATGAACCTTTGGAACTGGATCACAGTACTTTTTTATTGTTATAGATGTTTGATTTCATTTATTTTATTATTTCCCATGTCTTACGAAGCTCTTTACGAAGTATGTGCGATATGAAATTGTTGATGTAATATATGTAAACAGTTCAGCTGTTCAATTATGTAAAATCACATTTTTTTAATAGACAATTAGTATTGATTTTGACTTTAATTTTATTTAATTAGTATCAATTTTATTTAAATTAATAAAATATTAGACATAAACAGAAATAAAACAGATTAAACTAATATAAGACCTTTCAGGCTCGTTGATAGTAGAATCGCCGAAGGAGACCAGTTGATTGATATCGATCTTTACATTAGCCTCTCAGTTATAAATGAGGGTTCGATGTCAGAGGGAAACTGGTCCCTAATGACCGTAAAGGCACCGACTTCGGAGCTGTCACTCGGACAAAAGTCTCTCGACTATCCCGTTAATGTTATCTGGATCTCTGACTTCTCAAGGCTATTCTTACCTTTTTCTTTACTTTATCGCTTCAGTTCCAGATCATATAACAGGTGGTGGGTCTGTTGAGATTTATCTCTGTCTATCGTGATAACAACTACTGACAGCTCTTCAATGTTTGTATGTAGGAAAAATCAGTTTATCTTTCAGTCCAACTCCTGTGGTTGTGAAAAACAGATGCTACATATCTTCAATTTTGTTCGTCAGTATGGAGGCTATCACCCTTAAAAAAGGTATGATGAGAAAGATAGAAGTCAAGCTTTACATTGATACATTCGCGAATGAGGAAAAGGGTAAAGCCTAGATGGTAACTTTTTACAGTTAATGAATGTAAAAACCTCATGACTTACCATAGGTTATTCTTTATTCTGTATATACGTTTATATATATTCCCTATTTAATTATGGACTGACTATCTTATCTTCAATTATTGTAAATCAGTTATACCTTTATTATTTTTTTTTCAGCCTGCGGAATAATTACCAAAAATACAATAATATGCATATCCCCTTATAATATTTTACTATACGAGACTGGTGACTCGTATACGATCTATAGTATCGTGATTTATCATCTACCAGGTCTGCAAGTTTAAAATGTCGTTTATTTCTTAAAATATAATTTAATTTACAAAAAAAAGTGTAATATATTTTATTCAAAGTACTGGCCCTCGCTTTCTACACATTTGTCCATCTCTCGGGCAATTTATGGATACCATTCCAAAAGAATGCTTCATCTTTATTTGAAATCCATTCATCGAGCCATTTTCTTACATCCTCCAAATTGTTAAAGTGTTGCTCAGCCAATGAGTGTCCCATCGATGAGAATAGGTGACAATCAGAAGGCGCCAGGTCAGGTGAATACGGCGGGTGGGGTAGGAGTTCCCAACCAAGCGAAGAAATCGTTTCCTTAGTCAATCTGGCTGAATGTGCAGGAGCGTTATCATGCTGAAGAATGACTTTGGAGTGCCTGTGAGCCCATTCTGGGCGTTTTTCGATCAATGCGTGACTCAAATTGATCATTTGTTGTCGGTAGCGGTCGGTATTGACTGTTTCGCCGGGTTTGAGAAGCTCGTAGTAGACTACTCCCTTCTGATCCCACCACACACACAGCATTGTCTTCTTCCCAAAACGATCCGGTCTTGCACTCGATGTGGATGGTTGTCCTGGCGTTACCCATGATTTTATTCGTTTGGGATTCTGAAAATAAATCCATTTTTCATCGCCAGTTACAACTCGATGCAAAAAACCCTTTCTTTCGTGGCGTAAAAGCAGCATTTCGCACACAATTTTTCGTTTTTCCATCTGTCGTTCGTCCAATTCATGTGGAACCCATTTTCCAACCTTTTGAATTTTTCCCATAGCTCTCAGGCGATCGGAAATGGCTTTTCTAGTGACATTCAACTGTTCTGCCATCATTTGTTGGGTTTGGCTATTGTCTTCGTCTAATAAAGATTGCAATTCGACGTCCTCAAACTTTTTTGGTCGATTTTCTCGTTTTTTATCAGTAACATCAAAATCACCACGTTTGAAACTTTGAAACCAACGTTCACATGTCTTGACGGTTGGAGCAAGATCGCCATAAGTCTCAACAAGAATTCGATGACATTCAGATGCCTTTTTCTTTTGATTGAATAAGAAAATCATGACATGCCGCAAATGCTCTTTATTTGGCTTAAAATTAGACATTTTTAACACCAAAGAAAGGTATGATACGTCCACGTAAACGACTTAAAAACAACTGACTTTTGTAAACAAATGACTAACAAACAAAATAGCGTTTAGAGATAAGCAAATCCTTCAATAGGCTAAGAGCGCATTCTATTGGAATTAAAACGACATTTTAAACTTGCAGACCTGGTATACTTCGAAAGATCAGTTGAAACTTTTATTTCTTGATTACGGAAATCTACTCCTTACCCATAATTACATTTTCATTTCCATATTAAAATTCACCATCACTTGTATTATTGGAAAATTTTAAAAATGAAACTAATAAACAGTCAAAACTTGTAACTCCACTCGAGGGACAACCTAAAGAACAGATATCGTATTATTCTTCACAGAGCTAAACTTTATCAAAAACAACTACCTGGTACTGATTAAAACAACCGATTAATAAAAAGCTAATTCTCCCGGTATTAAAATACATTTTACTGTTTCCTCTTTGAGAACATTTTGATCTATTATTTTCCAAGCCCTAATCCTTCGAAACAAGAGATAGCCCTTCTTTGTGGGTTCCTCGGAAATAATTAATCACCCTTCATCAGTCTTAAAAAGAGAAAATAACTTCTTTCCTAGCTCCTCCTCTTTAATCTGTTAAATTCCTCTCAAATTTTCAATTTTCCGCTCGAGAAGCCATGGAGTAATCGATTCCTGGGGTAAATTCCCGACAAGAGAGGGGTTTGGGTTTAGTCAGATTAGCCAGGATTAAACGTAATTATGGTTTTTGAGGTAATCATTTGGAACTAAATAATATGAAAAGGACAAATATTGGACCATAATGACATGGATAGCCTTTAACCTACTACCGTAAACAATTAATTATTACCTATAGAACATAAACAAGTAAGGTAATTATACTATATGATTCAGCCGTTGGAAAGTAGTAGCAATATTTTACTATACCACCAATGTAACATTTCCTCTAAACCTTTTCCTTGCAGCATTCCTGAATAATTCTATCCAAAAGAAGTGAAGTTGAATAATAATAATATTTTTTTTATTTTTCCTATAAGAAAGAAAAAGTAGGAGTGTTTTATTTTTTTGTATTGAACATATGTTCATAAATAAAATCCTATTGACAATTTTTTCCATCATGTATCTAGGTTTAATTGCATTTCTTTTTGAGGCAACTATTTGATTGATTTGAATGATTTTTAAATCGGGATTGGGAGCTAAAATTCGAATAAGTTGATGTATTTACCACCGAGTGGATGTTGATAACGATATCTTCATGGTAATCAGGTCTCTTTTCAGTCCAGCAGGTTATTCCATAGACTAAGGGAGTATTTCCGCAGTTACCTGCTTCCTAGAGCAACGAAGATACAGCTAACCAAGTTCAACCACTCGTTCGCAGCGACTCGGATACGTAGGCAATGAACAAATCGGATAAATAGCTCTGCTAATTCATAAAAGAAGGATATTCCAATCGATTTATTGGGGAATGAAGCAGGGCCAAGCATTGTTATATTAATAACTAGCATTTGCCCGCGGCTTCGCTCGCGTTGAATTCGGTCGACCACAGTTTCGTGATAGATCATTTTAAATAAACAATTAACGATAAGTTATTCGTACATCCAAAATTTCAGATGTCTAACTTAAAAACGGAAGGATCCCATAAAATCTTTGAACCCCTATTATATTAAAGAGGAAACCCTTGGGGGTGGAACTATTCACATTTCTTTCTTAAATTATAAAGATGCTAAGTTCCTGATTTGCCTTTTATTATGTACTATAATGGATTCTCCACAGAACACACAAAAAAAGGAGGACACGTGTCCTCTAAATCTGCCTTTCCTGAAGCCTATGTGTTATTATGATGTATAACCTCTATTACTGAATAGTTTCATCCCAATTCTTTCAGTAGTTTTTGCGTGAATGAGTAACAGACATACATACAAACTTTCGCATTTATAATATTAGTAGGATATCAAAACAATAGTTTCACTCATGTTCTTTCTGTTATTTTAACAACTGTTATCATGTGATTTGCCTTTAATTATGTACTATAATGGATTCTTCACAGTACCTAAAAATATGTCTGGGGGCATGTGTCCCCGTCTCCCCATAATTCCGCCCTTGCTGTAGCCTGTGTATTATTCTGATGGATAACCTACAATACTGTAAAGTTTCATTCAAATCTGTTCAGTATTGTTTGCGTGAAAGAGAGACAAGCATACAAACGTTGGCATTTATAATATTAGTAGGATATTGTAAAATTGTTATCAGGAAGTCATAGATCATATGTCGATATAAAATTAATGGAGAAGCTGTGAAGGTTACAAAAGTATACTGTGTGCTTAAACATGAACAGTACTTTTTGTGTTAAATTATTATTCATAAAATATGGTTTAAGGTGTATGCTGAGTTATTTTACAAAGCATTACAATTAGGTAAATTGCCAAAAACATGTCAGAGGAGTAACTTAAAATTAAAGCTGTATTGCGTAGCCGACTTCCACGAATGAAGACATTTGCTGATTCTGAGAAACTGAGCACAGCTGAACTTTCAGATTTACAACTTCCCAGTTATAAAAACCCTGTACCGCTACGATCCGTGAACGAGTCTGGGGTTCTGTACATGGTAGAGGCTGTACAGTTTCATGGACAACGGTTCTGCAAGGAGGTGACTTGTCCTACGTCACGCTCAACCGCCAGGTTTTCCCCCTTATTTTGGGTACCCTATTTTTATAATATTTTAAAGAGGCTGGGTGAGCCTCAGGAGGGTCCTAGACTCTCCATATGATCCATCTACAGCCGCAAACAGACTATATAAAAGTAACTGCCTGCAGCGGGATTTGAACCAGGATTTCCAGCATGGCAACTCAGTGCTCTACCACTGAGCCACTCCACTCAAGTAAAATATATAATAGTAAAGTATAAGTTATTAAAACATAATTTTAATTACATTTTCAATTTTTTTTTTTTCATAACCCCTAAATATGATTTTTTTTTATTGTGCAACTGGGTTTTGTGCTCTCTTATGGGCACATTTATTTTTCTGAGTTCTTCTCCTTCTACTGTAGTATGACTACATTTTAAGGAGTTGAGGTGGTTGGAATTTTTGTTGTTTTAGTTGTATTTCTTATTTGTTTAAGTGCCGGGGCACACTTAATTTTTGTGTTTATTTTTATAATTACAATCTTACATACTACTTTCATCAATCTTACGAGTTTCTTCCATTACTTGTTGCCACCTTATTGGAGCTGAAGCAGGTGTCAGAGTTTTAAATATTTCGTTAGTTGTGCATTTGAGGGAGTCGAAGAATTTTATGTGTCTTCGCTTTATGAATTCAGTTGTTGTGGGTATGTTGAAGAGATCGTGTAATTGTTCCGGTTTTAGCTTTCTCAGCGATGTAGACCAAACAATATTTCGGAGTATAGTGTCCTGAAACAGTTGTAATTGGCGCTGCGTTCCGACTCTGAGGTGGGTGAATAGCGGGGCTCCGTATAGAAGTGCAGGCCTTAGGATGCTCTTGTAAATTTTGATTTTTAAACGCAGTGATAAGGCTGAAGATAGTAGTAGGTGATGAAGTCTATAGGTTCTTCTTCTTACCATGCGGATTTCTGAATTATATCATTTTGAATTATTATTATATTAAATATAATATCAAAATATTTCAGTGGTAATGTAAGTGAAATATTTACACCTTTAAACTATTTGACTGTATAATCAGAGATCGATGATTCTTACATGAGTTCTTTTGAAGATGATTATTTTTATATAAGAGGATTTACATTTTACAGAAAACAATTGGTGAACGTAAAGATAGTGAACAGACTTCACGGATTTCTCGTGTCAATATCAAATGTCAAGTAGCCCCAATGAAAATTCCTTTATTTCAGTGCGATATTTGTTCATGGAATTCGTTTTATGAGATATATGAGTCAGTTATACATAAAAATCAAACCTTCGATGTACGAAAATTTAAGGTACCTATTAAATTCGTCTCTAGAAGGGGAACCATTAAACTTAATAGCAGGTTTGGATATCACAGAATGTAGTTATAACATTGCATTTGAGAAGTTAATTAATTAATAAAATAAAATAAAACAAGTAGTCTACACCCACATCGGTCGTTTTATGGGGCATTATGTTGCTTATACGAGTGATGAACTGAAAACTTTAGTAAATATTTCCATGTCAATACTGAATGCTTTAAAGAGTTGTGGCATTGACACCTCTACGTCGCCAACCATGCATTTATATGTTTTACTGACCAAGATCGACAAGGATGCGGGATAGTTGTGGGAATTACAGGATGATACTACTACTTTCACCGAATTTGACATTTTTCTTACATCTTTGGACAAACTACGAGTAGTAGTAATGCATACAGACGATTATTTTCCGGGTACAATGTCTCATAAAATTTAAAGGGTCGTTCAAGGAAGTGCTTCTGATAGGCAGGGGATGATTACTCAGCAGTGTCAGAAGTGAGGCTTACATCACCAGATCAGATCATGCCCTGCGTTGTTATAGACATGCTACCGTTTTGGGAACATTAATCATCGTTCTGAGTGTTGTAAAGAAGAAGTTGTGGAGCCATTGAACAATTTTCATGGACGAATATATAGGATTATAATCTTTAAAATTGATAAGGGAACAGATCCAATATCATGTTGAGTTGTACGAACAGTCTTCTGATATTTGGACGTTTGGCACAATTTGTTGGCAATATAAATTCAAACGAATCCCATTCGGCATTAAATTAGCTACGGAGATTTTTCAGAGGCATGTGGCAAGATTATTTGGTGATATACCGGGGGTTTGCGTTTATTTTGATGATTTGCTTGTCGCAGGAGATAGTGAAGAAGAACATGATTCGATTTTGCATCAGGGATTTTATCGAGCTAGGAAGTTTAGTGTTCGCTTTAAAAGCTCTAAGATGTAAGTCCGTAAAATATCTTGGACCAATTTTTTCGAAGGAAGGAATTTCTATTGATAAACGCTACGTTGAGGCAATTCAAGAGCTCCCCGAACCAACATACAAGATTTAGGTTTTGCGCGTTCTAGATATTGTTAAGTATGTTTCGAAGTTCGAGCCTAATTTGTCGGAATTATCTACTGCCTTGAGAGAATTTACTAGGAACGATAGTGATTGGACAATGACAGAGGTTGAGAGACAAAGCTTCAATGTTATCAAAGAAATGATGAGGGATGTAATATTAGCTTTTTAAGATCGTAAAAAGGACATTGAACTTCATGTTGACGCGTCAAATCATGGATTGGGAGTCTGTTTAATTCAGGAAAAATGGCCAGTTGCGTTTGCTTCTCGTACATTAACATCAACAGAAAATAAATATGCGAAAATTGAAAAGGAATTATTGGCTATTTACTTTGGAATACAGTAATTTCTCCAGTTTCTTTACGGGAACAAATTTATTGTGGTTTCCGATCACAAGCTATTAGTTCATCTCTGTTCTAAGGACCTGAGTCCACGGTTACAGCGGATATAGCTGAAGTTGATCAACTATGAGTTTGAGGTATTCTACAAACCTGGACGGGAAATGTTCTTTCCAGACGCCTTTTCACGGCTGACCATAGATAAAGAAGAACCCTCTTGTGACTTGGAATTTGTTATGCATACTTTTATGAAATCGCCCCGGCAAGGAAGGCGATTTATCGAGGCAATGAAATAAGAAGCATAGTTAAAAACCATTAAACATTATACTGAGAGAGGATGGCCGAAAAAAGTGTCTAAGGAGTTAGCCGGATACCCTAGAGATGGCATGGTTATGTTTGATGGGCTGTTGATTTGGGATAATAGGATAGTCGTAAATAGGGTTACTAGAATGTATCACTGGGTTAGGAGCAAGAACCTCCCCTATTCCTTAGAAGAAATAAGGCAAATTACAAAAACTGTCGCGTTTGCCAGGCAGTAAAACTAAATTTATATAAAACTGAAGGAACTCTATTCAAGGCTACACAACCCTTTGAAAGGTTAAGTTTGGATTTTAAAGAACCTCTTCCCTCTACTACTCGCAATTAATATTTTTTAATAATAGTTGATGAATTTTAAAGATTTTCTTTCGCTTATCCTTGTCGAGATATGACTTCAAACAGCTATTATTAAGCACCTAAATTATCTATTCAAACTTTTTAGTCTACTGTCATATTTTCATTCAGACAGTGGAACTTCCTTAATTTATCTAAAATTTAAATCAGTCCTGGATTCTCTTAGAATAGCAACAAGTAGAACAACTCTCTACAACCCATAGGGGAATGGATAATGTGAGAAATTCAATTTTACTATGTGGCAAATAATCTCCCTCGTCCCTTAAATACCAAAATAAACATATTTCCGAATGGGAGAAGGTTATTGATGACTCACTTTGTTCCCTTCGGTCACTTTTGTGCACAGCAACTAACTGCACTCTTCACAAACGGTTTTTACTATTCCAACGGCGTTCTCCAAGTGGCATGGCTCTCTTTACCGGAAAAAGTATTTGTAAGAAAATTCAACAGATCATCAAAATACGATCCTATTGTAGAAGAGGAGGAACTACTAGAAGCGAACTCATCATACACACACATACGGTATACTGATGGTAGAGAAAATACCATTTCGACTCGACACCTATGAAGACGAACAGGCACATGCAATACCCTACCTAGAAAATTCGCATGAAATTCACACTACTTGCCAAAACCTTGGCCTTCTCGAGATGACCGAATAAATGAAACCGAAAGAAGTTGCCAAGAACCGCATATCTTACAAGAGCTGGGCATCGATTAGGTCCCCCAGACCGTCAAGAAGTAGGAATCCGCCTAAATATTTACATGACTATATTCTTCACTAAGGCGGGAAGAATGTCATTCATTTCTATTTTAATTAAATTTATTGAGCACGTGAATAAAATGTTAGTGTTCATTCTTATGTGAATAAAGCCAGGTTACTTTTTAACTGTCTGTCTTATTCATTACAGTTACAAAAATATATTGTGTGCTTAAACTTTAACAGTATTTATTTTGTTATATTATTATTCATAAAACAAACATGGCGACGTAGAATTGGATGCTCTCTTAAAGGAGCCCAGCATAGCTAGATTTATCCGACTCGGAAGATTAAAGTGGGAAGGACAATTGGAAATGATGAATGAAGACACCATCCCAAAGAAAACCCTTTCCACAGGAATTTATGGACCCAGACATAAAGAAATTACCACGATGTGGTGGCGAAATGGGATTGCCCAGCACACTCAGAGTACGTGAATGAATGATGAACGCACAGGATAGGGGCACTTTGCGTAGACTAATAAAGAGGGCCTGGTCTCAGCAATGATTTGTTGAGCTGCTTATAAGTAGATAGACAGTTTATCTATTAAATTTATGGCGAACGCAATTTTTATGAGACCTAGCGTTTATATTTTTGTATATTTATGGAATTTATATATTATATGATTTAATTTTATTCTGTCAATAGTTCTTAAAATCATTATTTATTTATGGTAAAATAAAGATCATTAAAACGAAATAAACAACAAAAAGAAAAAGTGGCAATAACAAGAGTAGCAGTGCTTGAATAACTTAGTTTGTAAAACTTCAGTAAACTCCCTTTATCGTTTTGTGGCTGGTTTCAAGTTTGAATCCTATGGGATCACTTCCGCTTAAAACAAAAATTATAACTATCCACATACGATACTAAATTAATACAATCGATATTGGTACCGAAATCTATGTCAATACCAATATTTTTTATATGGGTACTGGTCATATATTTTGTCACCATAGTAACATATTTTGATACCATTAATAGCCTAGAAAGTGTTAGAAGTAGACGAAAATTTACTTGCAATCATGATATATTTCGTTTTCGAATAAAGCTATAATTTCTTTTACACGTCTGGTGGTCTCCTGTGAATTATTTTTTAAAACTTCATTCTCGTCTTCGAATTGAGATAATTCTTCAATTTCTGTGTTTGAAGCGTCTGAAGTTGTCATTTCGAACTTAGTAGTCTCTGTGGTGCCTTTCCTACGGTACCAGATGCAAGCAGCAATAGCAGTCCCAAAGATAACTGAACATGTGATTATTGCAATCCTTTTTATACTACAACTTAAATCATTAAACATATTTATGAAAAATTAGAAACATATGCTGATCTTGGCGAGTTTATATTCTAACAAAAATACATTCGTGTTGGAATTAGTTTACCATAACGTTACTCTGTATGGTAATTGTTAGTCCAGCAAAATCTAAAATCTTTTTGAAGAAAACCCATTATTAAACAGCTTCGAAGGCGAAAAAGGCAATCCATAATAGTGTTCTTGGCAACAATCGTCATTGCAAAAAAAGGTAATTTTAGAATTTAAAAGTAAAAAGAGATCTTACATAAATGTTAAGACCGTAGAAAAATTCCAACGAAAAGCCCTTAAGTCTCCAAACTAAAACAGAAATTGAAATTATCTGTCCTATATTTCGCCTCCTCAGGGTAGAGGAATGAATCCATGTTTTGTTTTGCTGTTATTCTCTTTCTACCCTGAGGATGTCTGAATAGACGAAATAATTGGACAGATAATTTCAATTTCTGTTTTAGTTTGGCTTCATTAGTTGCATTTGAGCCTTGGAGGTGGTGGGATGTTTCTTGGGTGCATTATTCATGTTTTGTTTTGCTGTTATTCTCTTCTGCCCAGAGGATGCCTGAATAGGCGAAATATTGGAGAGATAATTTCAATTTCTGTTTTATTTTGGAGCCTTTCGGGCTTTTCGTTGGAATTTTTCCACGGTCTTAACTTTAGAATCTTTCAGAAAAATATTATTGGGATAATGGATAAATTTAGCTCATTTTTCATCTAGATTTGGTCATAAGCCTACTTACAACCAAATGGCTATAAGTTAAATACTTCTGTTTACAATCATTCAAAAATAAGAAAGCTCTGATTAATATGCTTACTAAATTGTTCAAGAAATGTTTATAAACTTACCGTGCATAACTTTTTTATACAGGGTTTCCCGAATTTGAATGGCAAAACTTCAGGAACTTGGAAGGAAGTTGGGTATAATATTTGACCGAGCTGAATGTTCTCATAGATCATATTGGTATAAAGTGCATAGTATTTTTTAATCTGATTTAGTTGAGTAAATCCAGGTCCTTCTTTGGAATGTAACCTTAATGAAACTGCTCCATTAGTGAGTATAATAAAAATCATACTCTGATAACAATGCCTTACAAGAATCGCATGAAACATCGTCAATACTCCATTACAGGCCGATTGAAGAGTTAAGATCTACAGTCCGTCGAGAGAACAAACACATACCTGACATTTCTTACAGCTCACTTGGCGAACAAACATCTATCAGGAGATTGTTTGCTATATTCTCAGTTGATCTATTGAAAATGAATGATCCACAAACTGTTTGCAGTGAGATGTCCAGCTTTCTTTGCGTCAGCAGCTTATTTGGGAGAGGTTATGATACTCTTAGCAATGTTTGATTAAGCTAAGCACTTATATCTCATCATTCAATATTTACTCTCTTTAATTTTCTGCTGGTTACAATGAATAATTTATAACTAAATAATTATAATGATCTGTTTTCTTCATAACAATGAATTTGAAAAATTACTAACGCAGTTGATATGTCATTTAAAATAACTGCAACTAAAAGCAGAAGGATACAAATCTTTGCATATAGATAACATTTTTTTATATATGCTCACTCATTTTGTTTATAATCCCATTGTTAACACAATTATTCTTAAATTTATTAAAACCATTTATGCACATTTTCGGTATAATTCCTAAATCAGTCTTCAATCAGTTACTCTACTACTACAGTTATATTTTTGTGTGAATAGCATCAGCCACAATGCCGCATACTTATTCTAATGTTGAATACGCTGATATGATTTTTGTGTCTGATCGACGAGTCTTTTCGTTAACTTTTAATAGACTACGAGAGACTGGGTCATTCTTAATACGCAATGAAGGCGACCAATTCAGAGCAGATTATTGGAGAAGAAATTGTGTTCAACGCCACTTCGATTACAATCCTGAGACTAGCATCCGAAGAGCATCTGCTGCATTAACAATATAGCGGCAAGCAATATGGCGAGCTTTGAAAGGTGATAATCGCTGCCCATACCATCTACAAAAAGTTCAGAATTTATTACCTCAAGATTATGTCAAGAGATTGAATTTTAGTAACTGGTTTCTTGAAAAAATTCGCGATGATAATTTATTTCCATTAAAAATTATATGGACCGATGAACCTACCTTTACAAGAGGAGGAATTGTTAATCAAAGAAATTATCATGTATGGGCTTTTGAAAATTCCAGAGCTATTAGAGAGAATAGGTTTCAGCATGAATTTGCTATTAACATTTGGCTTGGAATTTGGAACGGATTACTGGTGGGACCATATTTTTTACCTGGAAGATTGAATGGTATCAAATTTACACATTTTTTGGAGAACGACTTTTCTAATTATTTAGATGGCATTCCCTTAACAGCGGATTGAAATGTGGTTCCAACTCGATGGATCTCCAGCTCATTATAGCAGAGTTGCTCGAGCTTGGCTGGATATAAATTATCCACAACGATAGATTGGGCATGGAGGAGTAGTACCTTGGCCACCCAGATCACCTGATATGACATCCATGGATTTCTTCGTATGGGTAACCTTGAAGCAGAAAGATTATTCGCTGTCAATCGACTCAAGAGAGCAATTAAGAGACCGAATCATAGATGCAGTGCACCAAATATCATCAGAACAATGTTAAGCTGTAATTTATCAAGTGAGTGCTAGATGTAATGCTTGCATTGGTGCAAGAGGACAGCATTTTCAGCAATATTTACATTAAAAAGAACATAACATAAATATAAATGTAAACAAATAAGTATAAAAATGAAAACTTGTTTTGTTTCTTTTTTTTTTGCGATTTTCTCTAAAACTAAGCAAAAACGAGCAAATCTCTAAAGGACTTTTTGTCTTAGTTTTTCAGTCCCCTATAAGTTCCTGAAGTTTTGCCATTTAAATTCGGGACACCCTGTATAGTAATGTAATGAACAATTAACCGACTTTTATCATTGGCTTTTCGAAATATTTAAATAATGTTTCCTAGAACTAGGCGTCATCTAGGACAAATCACCTTACTGCAGAACAGTTGTCCATGAAACAGTACAGTCTCTACCATGTACTGAACCCCAGCCCCTTGTAGTGGTACAGGTTTTTTTTTTATCGTAATACTAGTAATTACATAGTTCTCAGAAAGTGAGAATACATATGTTACCTGTGAGTTCTCTCTTCGGCTTCGTGGACTGGACAGGAAAACAATGTATAGTCTACGACACATATGGAAAACTTGGTAAATAAAGAACCCCAAACATTTTCATATAAAAAATAAACTACTAGATTAAAATAAATTTAATTACACTAATCAACCAATAATAATAATCATATAGAATCAATAACAATAACTGCAATATAACAAAATATTCTCAACCCCTTCTGTATTCAAAGAAGGTATCTGCGCATCAATAAATCATTAAGTAAAGTACAAAATTGCGATACAAATGCAGGGCCCAAGGGGTACAAAAATTTAAGAATATTAACAATAAAAAAATAAAGCACAAGGCGAGGATGTCTTACATTTGGAGTTATTTAAGCATTGTGGAATGGGATTGAACTTTAAAAAGCTCTATGCATTTCTATTGTAAATTAACGTAAACCTTAAAGTTGGGCCATAACAATATTTTATTCTATAACACAGAAGAACTCTTCTACACTGTCTTAGGATAACTATTATTAAATTGGGCCAGCAAGTCCAGCCTGGTCTAATTAAGCGCCAATGGCCAAGCTCTTTTTCGCTGGCTGTTGCTCTCCAGCTGTTTTACTCCAGTATTCCTTAAATAGGTTTAAAGAAACGTCATGGGTATGTATGTGTAGGATTGACAATGTTTCAACCCCCGATCATAATAGCATTGAAGGAGACCCCCAGTGTGAGTAGAAACGTTAGCTTAAATATAAACAGTTCTCCCTATATAAGAGGATTTTCTTGACCTCCAACTCGGACCATTTTCTTGCTAATATGTACAAAAAAAAAAACCTTTACCACTACAAGGGGCTGGGGTTCAGTACAAGGTAGAGGCTGTACTGTTTCATGGACAAAGGTTCTGCAAGGAGGTGACTTGTCCTAGGTCACGCTCAACCACCAGATTTTCCCCCTTATTTTGGGTACCCTATTTTTATAATATTTTATAGATTGTTGTTTCTTTGATGTTGCTTAGGGGCGAAAAACATCTATGATCATCAACGCCCTTTGGTTTATACATTTATCTGCTTTGAGGAGACCATTGACTCGAATCCCGCAGGGCCCCTACGAGAGCAGCACCCAGGCCAGCCGGAGCAAAGGGGGCGCCCCGGGCCCACATGTCAGATGGCGACGTCTATCCGACACGAGGCTTTATCGGAGGATGTGGATAAAAACCATGTTGGCCACTTAACTTCATTATATTAGTACAACCTACTAATGTTTACAATTATCGTACATGGAAAAGTCCAAATCCTCTCAAGTCTTCAAAGCTAAACTGTTATATGAGACCGGAGACGTCTCTAATTCCCCGGCACGAGCCCCCAAGGAGTCCCGGCCACACCTCCCTACCGGCACCCAGCGGGCCACGCCGACGGTGTCCCCCTTAGCGTTACTATCATTTATTAGTAATTAAAAGAAAATATATTAATAATCGAATTAATTAAGTAAAATTATAAAGTGAAATAAATGTAGAAATTAGATTGGGGAAGTAGTTTACTTCTTAAGAGAAATTGAATTACCATATTTATCATGTCTTGGTCGTCTCCCAGCGCCTTCGGTTGTTCCGGAGGTATGTTAAGCTGTTGCAATATTGACCAATAACGGTGGCGTTCTTCGAATTTGTGTTTGATAGTAAGGTTGGCTTGGCATTGTGGAGGTGTTTCCTGTGTTATAAGGTGGACATTGGTTAGACGGCTTTGTCCAATTCTCAGTCAGCTAATCGCAACCTCTTCCCGGCGCTTATTACGGTTTGATGTTTCACGGCTTCACCGTTCGTTTTATACTCTTTACTTTGCTCGGTGGACTCTCTTCCTACATCGATTGCCATCGCGTTTTTATAGCTTCCTTCAACGGTCGGGCAAGTTCTGAGGTCGTCCCCTCCTGTTCCCAAAAGTTCCCCTTCCTGGAAGAGATAGCGCCTCACCGGCAGCTTTCTCGGCCATTTCTTTCCCGGTAATGCATACATCCCCAGGGACCCAGATGAAGTGGACCGACATACCTATTCCCGCTAGCATTTTTAGATATTCATGGATTCGCAATATAATAGGATGACTCGAGTACATGTTATTTAGACCATGAAGTGGGTTAATAGACCATTGCGATGTCTTTTATGTTTTTGTCTATGTTTGACATTGAGAAATATATAGCACTGGTGTTCAACTCTGCTGTGTAAATGCTGCAAAGGTAATATAATTTTGTATTGTGTGTTGAGAGGGGTGATAAAGGCAGATGCTGTTACAGGTTCTGACTTGGAGCCATGAGTGTAAATCGTCATGTGCTGCGGTATGGGTCGGATTAATTTTTTGAATTTATATTTTATAAAAGCTGGGTGAGCCCCAGGAGGGTCTTAGATCATACATGATCCATCTCCGGCTCCTAATATGTACAAGGTCAATTTAATTTGGAAATAAACGGTAACAAATTATTTGTTGTATGAATAAAAACTATTATGCAGCGAATATTTCAAATTGAGGATTACTAATTTTATTAAGTTAACGAATTAGTACACCATTGCTGATAAGAACTAGCGATTCCAGCAGTCTTTAGTAATAGTATGTCTTCTAATATCTTCCTTAATTACTTGCTTCCGAGACCAATGAAGGTACATCTCTAAATAACTATTTAATGCGATGATTGTGGAACATCGATATTGAGCAAGTCGGATGAATCGACTTTACTGGTTCAATCGACTTATGGTAGAAACAAGCGTGCCAAGTATGGTATAGAAACGCTATTCTTAAGCCCAGACTCAAATATTTCCTGGCTTCATATTTAAATACTCCATTAAAACCTCCCCTACCTTTTCTTTCCCCTTGAGGTTTTTCATCCAGAACAGGCTTAGAGCCATTAACACCATCCATGACGGTCCTTCGATCCCGTTTTAATTGCACTCAGCTGGTTGCCTCTTTTTTTACCCCAGCTTGATAATTTCGCCTACCCTTCGCCTACCCGTGTTTTCTGATGTCGACACCTTGGGATCGGATCTTGAGCTAGAAAGTACACTATGCTGTATAGCTGGCTTATTTTCAACCTGTCTGTATCGGATCTAGTAACAGGAATATAATGTGAAAATTAAAATTTATCTATTACCGGTATAACAAAAATACTGCATTTAAATTAATTACTTAAATTGAAACCTTATTAATTTATTTTAATCAACAATAATACATTGATGATTCAATGAATTATTATTGATTATCAATGATAACACCATACAACTCGTTTTTTGTGTCTGGTCAAAGACCGTAATTTTTCATCATATTATGCTTAGTAGAGTGGAATATGACCGTACTATTGAAGAATGTTTGCTTTTGTGGCGGGAAGCTTGTTTACTCTGATTAGGAATCCTGAATTATTCTTATTACGTTTGCTAATAAATATGGTTGTAACGTCATCCCAATTTCCCTGGCAGCTGATTATTTTACTACCTTCTCATTGGCCGAAACATTAAAAAGGGGATCAGTAATTAAATAAATAATTTTTCTTTCATTTAATATTATAAGGGCTATTCAGAGCGCATTGCTGGTGAATTTTTCAACAACGGTCGAAGCCTTGTTTATATTTTGAAAGTGAACATTGTCCTTTATTTGAAGTATTCTCAGAGTTTATTTTGTTTTGAATACAAGAAGTTTAAAGTCTTTTGTGTTTGAAATATTGTAATTGTGTTACAATTCGAATTGATTACAATATGAATATTTTAGATGTTTATTTCTATTAAAAATATACTAAAAGCATACTCCTGGCTTCAAAAACAAATATTTTGAGGAACCCTGTTCGTTTGTCTCAATATTTAGGACTAACCAAGCAAACACAATCACTTTCAAGCCAGATACAAAAAAAATAGTTCAATTTCGTTCTCTAGTGTAATTCATTGATTCATTGATCAGAACTATAATGGAGTTTCACTTATGCTAAAACACCAGTTGTAAGAAGAATTTATCATCCCTTCAACCAAGCTCCACTCAAGTACTAGCTCATATTCATTTCTTTAGTTCAACAGTGTCTTCTTTGACCTTAATTTAGCCAGTACCTTCCAATAAATATTTTGTTTTTAAAGTACAGCTATTCTCTAAAAGAGTATTATATTAGAAAATGAATTAAAACCAAATGAAATATCATCTAGAAGAGGATGTATCTATTGAATAATTATATAATTAATAAAACATTTATTTTATATTTTTGTGCTAATTTGTTAGTTAATGTGGTTATAATTAACGTGTTATTTTAATAATAATAATAATAATAATGATGTATTAACTTATTTTGGGACAAGTCCCTTTAGAATAAAAATACAGGTATTAATACATAAGCTATTATGCCTTAGAGTATAACCTAATTACATTCAATTAGTTGACACAATTATATTAACGTATGATAAATAATTAAACAATTGATGAAAAATAAAGTGCAGGAAAGAACAAAAAAAAAACAGAGTACAAGAAATAAAAATAAGATAGAAATAATTGTTAGGGTGTGATTAGACTGAATAAAATTTAATGTGAAGGAAATTTAAGTACAACGGGATTTGAATGAAATCTCAGATATCAACATAGCGTTTATTAATTTTAAGGACATATGAATATCTTTCTCTTAACTAAGCAATAATAGATAAATGATTAAACTTAATGGGAGCAATTATACAAGAAGACCTTACAGACTAAGCATGCAGAATAGCGATCTAATGAACAAATATGATTAATAACTAATACTAAAAAAGTAACATTGAATAGGAGCGGTAAGAAACTTTAACAGAGATTGCTCCATGCTAGCATTATGGCCAAGATATAACAAATAAACATGAACGATATAATGAAGAATTTAAGTGATCACGGCCTGAAGGATTAATACGATTAATTAGCGTGAATTTTCTTTCGGTCTCATATAACACAATGAGTTGTTGATCATCAGCAGCCGTATTAGTCGGCGATTTGAGGCCTTATGATAATGAAATGGGACTCACGATTTGTGTTTTCTCTATACCAACTATCCTCTCATCTGGTGTCTCAGCCGAGCTCCTGGTGCGTGACAGGCTGCAAGACCTCCTGGACGCTGGACGTCCTCAATGAAGAATATCGGCTTGAAAGCGGCAAGCGGTCGTAGCTGGTAGAGCAGTCCAGCTCGGCGATCAAACAGCAAGTGCCCGCAGCTTCAAGCGTAATTCCCCCTCTCCTTGATTTTGGCGGTACAGTACATTTCCGATCGCAGAGGCAAGGATCAGTTTGTTCCTTCTAGCGGGTAGTGCCGGTCCGCGGCTAAACAATAATATAACAATAATTGTATAGAGAGAAACAATTAGTAGTTACATAAGTATGCAAATTATAAAGTCAAGCAGAAAAAACAAAACAAATAATAATAAAAAAAATATCAACTAAATTAACTTGTTTTTAAAAAATATCTAAGTGGATGAGTCAACGTTCGATTAAATAAATAAAAACACATCATTCATTGATCAATTAAAAATTTGTATTCTTAAAACTGGATACGGGATTTGAAGGATGAAAGATTATTGGAACGACGAATGGATGAAGGTAAAGAGTTCCAAAGGGACGAGGATCAGATAAGGAAAGTTCTGTCAAAAGCTGCTGTTCGGTGGGATGCTGTATACAGGTCTGAGAGCAGTGAACGGCTGTTACGGGAGTGTACCGATGTTATGAATTGAAGGAGATCGGGATGAAATAACTTGGTAAAGAAAGGAAGCTAGGGAATACTTACTGCGATAGGAAGGGTAAAGCCACTTCAACACTTCGTAATCTTGGGATCCTTAAGATGAAACGAACTAAGCAATTGATGAACCGTTTTAGTTTTGCATCGAGATCTTCATTGTCACCTCCATTCACTATAATGCAATCATCCAGATAAGAGAAAATTAAGGAAGTAACTAGAAGTCTACGGGTTACGAAAAGTAACAAGTGACGAAGGTAATTCAGACGCTTTAAGGTGGAGAAGGTACGACGGGAGATTTCTGAGATATGGTTTTTCCAGGAGAGGGTTTAGTCAAAAAATAAAATAATTGTTGGGTATTATTTGATAAAATTGTTATTTAGAAGGCAAATTGGACAACGGGGGGATAGTTTAAGGAAGTAGTTCGACCTTATTATTATTGCCTTGGTTTTCTCCATATTCAATTTCAACTTGTAATCTATCGTCCAAATCATTTTATTATTCTTACAATTGATTTTTTAAAAATTATTATCAATTATTTCTTTTTTCTTCTTACTTCTACTATTATTTAAATATATTGGACTTATTTGTGGGTTCAGTATCGGCATTTTAGCTCGTTCTTTTTCCTTTTTTTATCTAAAAATTATTATTGATTGATCATTTACACATTGACTGATTGGTTTAAAATACAATAGAAAAAAGGAGGGAAAATATAATTCGTTTTCACAATGCAAAATTATGATAATAATAAATATCTTTTTTTGGTAATTATTTCTCAGGTTGTCACTTCAAGTTATTTACAAGTTTTAACATTTCTTGTATTATCCAAAAATACAAATTATCGTGAGCTTTAGTATGGAAAAGATAATGTAATTAAGGATAATGAGTACATTTTGAAAATCATTTCATCAAGAAATAAACATTTCAACTAATATTTCGAAGTATAGATGATATGTTTGTTGAAACGCTCATTTCCTGAAGAAATGACTACCGAAGTTTACACATCAACCATAATGACTTTCTCTTTTTCATACTAAAGCTCATGACAACTAGTATTTAAGGAAAATATTAAAAGGGGAATGAATAAACAGTTAAACCTTGCTGTGACTCACCACGAAGCGTCAAACTTCAGATCATATACCATTTTTAACATTATATGATAAGTTTTATATTTACAAGTACATTTTTCGAAAATTCCAGCTATTATTCGAGAGGAGCTAGATAATCCTAGAGGTAAATTCTCCACAAATTTGACGCGACCAGTGAGCTTGCTGATCTTGATGATCCTGTTGAAGAGAAAATTTTCAGGCTTAGAAGTTAAAGAGTAGATGGGAGCTGTAATCCGGCTACACCTTAAGAATATTTTATCATAAACCTCTCAGCCACCCATTTTAATCCTACTAAGTTCGCTTTCACTTAATTACAACTTCTTGATTATTTGCTCCAACATCTTGATTTTCTCTTCTGTTTGAAAGAGCTTCTTAAATATATTACTTACTAGGAATATTCCTAGATATACATTATCTATTAACAAATTATCTATTTTTAGTTTATTTTTAGCCTGTCTACCGTTCTCAGATTTATTTTGATACTGTCAAACTCACATTCGTTAAATCCAACACCAATGTCACAGATCACCCCAAGACGGTTCCAAAAACTTGTCACTACAATTCGAAATGAAGGCATGAAGAAAGCTTACTATGAAAATATATCCGTAATTTATAGAAAAAGGGGAAAAATCTGTCGGTTTATTATTTTACACAATGCATTTGATTTGACCAAAACAATTTCTACATTCTCTCATAATTTAAGTTTTTTCATTTCAAGAATTGAATAATAAAAATCTATCTGACCAATAGCTTTTTACTGAGTCTAGCATTCTACTTCTTTGAACCTATCTCAAGTATACCAGCGAACCTTTTGAAAATAAATTGTGTTTCTCAATAGAGGTCTCCAGGAATAGGATTGGATGGATCGAGAGGCGCGGAGCTCTGCACTGACAGGTTGAGGCAGCCAATGTTATAACGCCTATAACAATAATAATAATAATAATCAGGACTAGCAATATTATGCATTTGCCAATTCTGTATAAATTACGGTGAGAAGATAATAAAGTTAACTACATCGATTCATTTTTTACAGAAGGAAGTTCTATTTGTAAATAATGAATTGTAAATAATTCATCTAAAGGTTACAAAGATGGGTATCAATCGAAATCGCTTAGCATTCAAATCAATCATTCCTCGTATAAATTTCGCTTTAACGATAATAATATTTTAATAAAGTGTGCCTAAATAAACACAGTGTAAAATATTAAGTATGGTGGTGTTGTAAAAACTATAAATAATAGTTTCTGTTATTATTACTGTATATATTATTGAATTTTGAATCTATTTGAAAAGTATTTTCAGAAAATTAGATCGAGCTGATACTTCAAACCTAATTAATCTATCAGGGTCTTTCAATAATCTGCTGATTCGGGAAAAGGGTTGGGGCCCGGGTACAAGGGCTATGCCTCGACAAAGCACAAAGGGTTTATGTAATTTAGAATAGCCCTTCTGGAGCAGGGCTACTGTTTGGGCATCGGTCAGTCCCTAATTCTTGATTAGTCCTTTGTGAAGATCAATCTAAAGCAAAGTGTTAAACTCCTCGTCTTTGATAGTATTGATAATTTGATTTTAGATAAAAGGCCAACAAAATTGACTGATTCTATTTTTAGTGCGATTCTACTAAAACAAATTTACAGCGCGAATCACACCACAGATTCACTTATCTCCTGATAAAATAAGTTTGTGAAGTCCGAATATAATAATAATGAGCGAACGACTCGATAGGGATCAAATGTCTACATTTGATACTGCGCCCATGGATTACTTGCTGAACCCTAATCCTAATCTAACACTCAGCAAAGTATTTCCACCAATCCCTCAGATTTTCCGCTTTGAGTAACTCACCAAAATTATCCAGTAGTCTTATTCTTTTCAGATATGATTTTCAATTCCTATTATATTTTACAACATTCTCTATTAAGATACTTACTTTTGAGGAATTGAAACTTTTCATTTTTCAAAATCTGGAAGTTCACTACGTTGATATCGCTGGAATTATTCAGAACTTTTTTTATAGAGCCATGTTTTGTTCTTTGTACACTTACTTTTCCCAAGACACGAGTTACCAGCCTCTTTACTTTATCCCTATTCTCTACTGGCTACTTACTAGTATTCTCTCGGTCTTCATTTAATGTTCCTATAGCTTAAAGCGTATCTAATTACGATATGATTTAAAGTCTTCCAAACAATATGATCTCACGTTAACTATGCTCTTGTAGCACATGGTTTGTACTATTCCGATTTTGTTCCGGGTTTGTAAATCTGGCGAAGTCCTGGTATCATCATCAGCATAATTCCATGCTCTACAATACATCTTGGCTGTCTCAAGGATTTCTTTCCACTTTTCTCTATTTTGAGCAGCTGCCCACCAGTACACTTTGCGTGGACACGTGAACTCCCTATTACCGACTCAATTCTTTATTATATTATATTATAAGTATTTTAGTCTTTAATATAATTATATTATTTGGTCATTATTTTAAAAATCTCACGTTAAATTTAATCATCGATGAAAAACTCTGCTCATCGTGCCCAATTAGATTAATTTAAATTAAAAATGGCTTCGAAACATATTAATCTACACATATAATGCGATGTACATATGGAGAAGAATGTTTATTGAACATTACTTTAATTGGGATCTGGTTGACCTACGTCAATCTTCTAATTATAATTGACAATTTTTGCAATATTACAATTTTATATTATTATCATCATTATTAAATAATGTGACAATAGGTTTGTGGTAACTAAAATAAGATACGTGTACGTCAGAAGTTATATGGGTTATGAATTGTGAAATCATTGAATCAATAGTTTTACCATATCTAGTCGTCCCGAGTAATCTGCCAAAAATGAATTCTAAATTTAGTTAATTTTTCTAGAATTTTACTATGTGTAAACGTTCATCTTTACTTAGTGAAAATTAAATTTACTTTCTACTATTAAAATTTTACTTAGTGACGTTAAGTGAATAAAGTGAGGATAACAACTGTAAAAGCGATATAGAGAATTAGATCAGAGATAGTGTACATCCGGTTTGAGGAACATCCGCAGATGAAAAGATGATTGAATATGAATTATTATGATTGCATTGGTAAATAAAAAAAATTAAGAGAGAGTAGGGATTTAAAGAGATGGTTAAGCGATCCCGGGCCAGAATCGATCAAAAGATTTCTTAGAATATTATTTATTTTGACTCGATCAATCATAACTATTTAGTATTTATACAAACTTAACATAAGTGCTAAATATAAATCACTAATCTATATTATATATATAAAAGAGAGTGGCGTTAGTTACTGACCTAATAACTCAAGAACGCCTGGACCGATTTCGATGATTGGAACCATTTAGGACTGGTCTTCGGCCAAAAAAGAAGAATAACCAAGAAGAATCGAAATCGGTCCAGGTGTTCTTGAGTTATATTTATTTATACATAATATGTTTTTGTAACCTTCACAGCTTCTCTATTAACTTTATATCAACATATGATCTATGACTCCCTGATCAAAAACTTACAATATTATTTATATAACAAAGCCCATTTTCTAAAAATTTGCACTTAACACATTTGTGAACTAAGGCATCAACTTTTGAAAGCTGATACATTTGCATTCTTTTCATCGCACATTATTCTGTTTGATAATTGTGTGTGATAATTATTTATTTATTATTTACATTAATCGTAGTTTCTATTATTGCATTTAATTCATTGTTTTGAAACGATTTATCAGTTTGATGAAGTGCACATTGTGAATAGTTATGTTCTTTGTTATTGCATTGTAATTACAGATGTTGCATTTAATACATTGTTTTGAAATTTTATCAGTTTGATGAAGTGCACGTTCTGAATGGTTATGTTCTTTGTTATTGCCTAAGAATAATTAAATTTTTCAATATAACTTCCCAGTTAACAGTAATAATAATTATTTATTTATCATTTACAATATTTGTAGTTTCTAATATTGCAACAACTACTGAAGAACCATTACGAATAAAAAATTAAAATATGAATAAATATATACGAAAAACGCATCCTCTATTTATAATTATTAATAGATCTTTAACTGATTTACCATCTCCATCTTCAATTTCATTATGATGAAATTTTGGATCCTTATTAGGTATATGTTTAATAATTCAAATTAGCCTACACATTAGTTCCTTGCTATAAATTATACAGCAAATATTAAACTCGCTTTTAGAAGAGTAGTACATATCGACAATCAATCCAAACGTTAATTTCGGATTGTCAATTCGAATTCGCTGTTCATTTCATTCTGATGTATCATTTTGATGTGGAATTCTATTTTCAAACGGTAAGTAGATATGTTTATATATGTTTATTTTGTTAGGTTATGGCATTTGAGCACTGTTTTCATCTATGTTTATTTGTGAGGTTATGACATTTATATTTATTTATTTATGCATCGTTAATTGCTTTTTGACATTCATTTTTTAGTGTTATTCACAATGCCGCTAGCCAGAAGATCTAATCTTTCGCATCGAACCCTTCATGCAAGTCAGTTCGGACACATAGCTAATCAATTGAATATCAATGAACAAGAAATCACACGAGAACAGCGCCGTGTTAGGGTGCACCTACATTGGATCCGATACGATACGATCAGAATTCGGAAGCAAACCAAATGACTAAAATATATCGAGAGCGCCTACATTGAATCCGTCCGTTTTTATCAGACTAATCCGAGCGATTTAGTCGCTCGTGGAATCAAAATAGTTTATTTATACGGAAGCGCCTACATTGGATCCGATCCGATACTGTACGATCAGGTGCGATTTTCACATTTCAAAATCATTAGTTTTCAATCCGATAAGCCAGCCGTTACCATGTGTGGCAACTTAATCTTTATTGTCTAAATTAAATGTTTTTTAAAAAATGTACATTGTAATTTGATAATTAACTATTATATAAATATCCGTCATAAATCAAAATTAAATATTCTCAATTCTCATTAAAATATTTTATTACTAATCTTCATGAACCTTTAAATAAAGTAGTGAAGGTAATTTTTCCGTTGAATAAAATTATATCTATCAGAAATGTACATATAAAATATACCTACATACAATTTTAATTCGTCAAATAAAATTGGAAACATTAACTTTTGATAAAATTATTATCGTAATGTTTAATTTATTTACTAAACAGTTGGCAACTCTGGGAGGTAAGGGCTTTTCTGATTTTTTATACTCGTTTGCAAAGATGAACAACAAAATACCAAAAGAAATAAATATTATCACAAACGAGAAAATTAAATCATTATAGAAAACACGAATATATAATAAAAACAATAAATTCTATTTTTTTTTAAAAAACAACTAAATTATTTATTTATAGTCATACAGCAAGACAAAAATATTCTAATATAGTAATATTACCTCATTGTCATAACATTTAGTTCTTTCAATTTACAGAATTAAGATTATTTATTAATTATTTTTAATATATTTATATTTCACTATAATATATATATATATATATATATATATATATATATATATATATATATATATATACATATAAAATATAAGAAATAAAAGAATAAACTTAATTGTATATTATTCGGAAGGCAGTGACTAGTTTCACTATCGGATTGAAAAGAATAGAATCGTGTCGGATCTGATCTAGTGTTGGCACTCACTGCGTATTTCAGTTATTTGTTTTTTCAGTCCACCATCCTATGTGATAGAATAGGATCGCGTCGCATCGCATCGGATCCAATGTAGGTGTACCCTTAGTATGACCCGACTTCGTGCATCACAAACTTAAGAAGAAAGATAGAGGGCAAATGAAACAGCTCAGTTGACAATGAGATATCATCGAGCAAATCAAACAACTCAACAACGTGAAAATCGAAATAAACGCGTAAGAAGTTCTTCAAGTGTGGATTTGAATAGAGCAGCATTTCATTACGATTGCACAATTGACGACAGCTCGCATCCTTCCGTTCAAATTGGTCCAATGGAGGTTGTGTGCAACCATTGTGGGGCATTGAAGTTCGCTGGAGAAACGCCTGGATTGTGCTGTCTCAGTGGCAAGGCTAAATTACCACCATTGCCCTTGCTACCAGAGCCATTGCATTCTTTGGTTCTTGGTAAAACACCAGAATCACGTTATTTTCTATCGAACACTCAGAAATATAGCGGATGCTTTCAAATGATTAATGGCTCTAAGTCATTGTTTATAATATGATGTTCATTTATGGAATTCAAAATTAACTCTCCGTTTAAACTCAAAATAGATTTCTATTTAAAATCAACGCGGACGAAGTCGCGGGCAAAAGCTAGTACCTTATAATAATCATAATGCATAAGTTTCGCTTTAATTATTTTAATTAAAGATAATGTAATACAAAACGCTATACATATCCTATATCGAAATGTTGAATGGGGTTTGAATTTTAATGTGTTAGTTGGACGATTAACTTGGGAAGAATTGTAATTATTAAATTCTTTTTATAAAATGCATCTAAAGAATATCTCTATTCATTTTATAAAAATAACATTAATAACAACAGATCATATTTAAAATCACTTTTCGAAACATTGGAAATTATTTATTAAAATAATTTCATACCAAAATATTCTTACAGAATTTTTTCTTGTTTATAACTTGCTGAATAAATTATTAGTGCCTAAAAAGTGTAAAGTGTATGAAAGCGTTTCCTGGAAGGAGAGGGGGAAGGGAGGGGAAAGTGATTTAAAAGTTATGAGTGAGCTTGCATGGATTTATGTAGCCTTGTATAGTTTACTGTTTTCAGGCACAGTTCATATCTCAAACTCTAGAATTTCAAAACAAGATTCTCTATAGAGTTGATACCGATGACAAAACTGGAATTATTATCTTAACTAATTTATGCTACATGCACGGATAACTTAAAGTATCAAAATAATTTATTGAATTTAAATATATTACTATGGCATATCGTAACATATAAAGTATGAGACATATGTGCAACAGTTTATACCGGCGACCACCAAATTCCTCTTACCGTAAACAGTCTATATACATTTCCATACCTAAATAGTTTCTACTTAGATGCTTGCCTTACAAATGGCCTAACCAAGGGTTTATTAATTTCTTTAAAAGATCCTATGACCCCTTGCCGGACTGCAAATCTATGATATTGAGCATAGAACTTTGTTATGTTAACAACTGCACCGTAAGTGACCCTAACATTCCTATGTATGTAAGATTGACAGAGCCTTTAGTATGAAGTATGATGTTTTATATCTGCGCTTGAATGAGGTGCATAAATATATTTGGGAGATATTACTAGTGTTATTGGCATTTATTAAGCCTTATTTTTATTTTATATATACTTATTTGTTTTATGATATGTCAATATTTTATCTCCTTGTATGTTGCTGAAATATAATATATTTCATAGAATTTATAGACGAAAATAGGAGTTTATTGAAGACTGGAGGAGATTAAGCGGAAATTTCGGAGCCCGTATGCATTATCTTAATAAATTTGATTTAGTGGCGTTACAAAGATTGAAGTGGACTGATAATAATTTTGCAATAACACAGGCCAACGATAAAAAAACTTTTTTAATGAAAATATCTTATTCTTATGTTGTTTAGGTTGCTGAATCCAAATATGATGCTTAAAAAGTTGTATCACCCACCATTTATTCACATTTTATAGTTAAATTCATGAAATAAAGAAATATTTTTAGAATTTAACAGCTTTTTCATAGTTAAGATAACATGAAAAAATAGGTCTAATGAACAAAGATGATGTTGGCAGCACTGCTGAAACACATGCTAAACAGCTGATGTTTTGTTTATTTTCAACATAACCTCACTTTTACGTTTCCTGTACATGTGCTCAGTGCAATGTCTCATCGCGGCTGTAAAAACTCTGCTGACAGTTTTTGTTATATTTGTGGTGAGTTTGTTATTAAAAATTACCAAAGAAACATTACAGACTTTGTGAAAAAGGTTTATCTAGCATACTTTGGAACCAAACTTGGAGACCAGGATAAACCTTGGGCACCGCATAAGGTATGTTATGTATGTGTTGAAGACCTCAGGAAATGGTCAAAAAAAGAGAAAAAACACTTTAAATTTGCTGTTCCCATGATATGGAGGGAACCAAAAAATCATTCCGATGACTGTTACTTTTGCAGTGTAGATATTACTGGTCATAACTCTAAGAACAAGAAGGTAATAAGCTACCCTAACCTTCCGTCCGCCATCCGACCAGTAGGGCACGGTGTAGATTTGCCAATCCCGGAACCACCAGAGGACTTAAATTCTATTGAAACAGAAGTATTTTCTGATGTACAGTCGGAGTTAGATGAACACGATGAAGAATTCCAATGTGTTACAGAAAATGTAGAGCCTAAATTGTTCACTCAGGTCGAGCTTAATGACTTAGTTAGGGATCTGGGCTTAACAAAAGAAAAAGCTGAACTGCTTGGCTCTAGGCTAAAAGAAAAGAACTTGCTGGCGGCTGGAACCAGCATTCATGTGTATAGGAAGAGAGAACAACAATTTTCGAAGTATTTTGAACAAGAGGGTGATTTGGTGTACTGCTCAGACATTCATGGTTTAATGAATGAGTTTGGAATTGAATACAAAACAGAAGATTGGAGGTTGTTTATTGATTCATCCAAAAATAGTTTGAAGGCAGTTTTAGCACACAACGGTAACATGTATGCCTCTGTACCTGTCGGTCATTCTGTACATATGAAAGAGAGTTACGAAAATCTAGAAATAGTGTTAAATAAAATAGGTTATTCTGCACACGGTTGGATGATATGTGGTGATTTGAAAGTTACGTGCATGCTCCTTGGTCAGCAAGGGGGTTTTACCAAATTTCCATGTTTCTTGTGTGAATGGGACAGTAGAGCTCGGAATCAACATTGGTGCAGAAAGAACTGGCCTGCTAGGGAGTCTTTAAAGCCTGGCGAGAAGAACATTTTACGCAAAAACCTTGTAGATCCAAAAAACGTGCTCCTACCACCACTACATATTAAGTTAGGTCTCATGAAACAGTTTGTAAAGGCTTTGCCGAAAGATGGGCTTTGTTTCAAATATCTCTGTCAGAAGTTTCCACACCTTTCAGAAGCTAAACTGAAAGAAGGCGTCTTTACCGGGCCTGATATTAGAAAAATGATGTTTGACGTTAACTTTGAATCCACAATGACCTCAAATGAAAAGGAAGCATGGGTTTCATTCAAGCAAGTTGTCACCAAGTTTTTGGGAAATGAAAAAGACCCAAAATATAAGGCTATTGTTGCTAACATGTTAAAAAAATTTGAACAGTTAGGATGTTTGATGAGCCTGAAAGTTCACTTTTTGAGCAGCCACCTCGATTACTTCCCGGAAAATTTAGGAGATGTTAGTGAGGAGCAAGGTGAGCGTTTTCACCAGGACGTTAAAGTGATGGAAAAACGTTACCAGGGCCGCTGGAATACCAACATGATGGGGGATTACTGTTGGTCACTTCACCGGGAAGTTCAGCAAGCTATTCATCGCAGGAAAAGCTACACAAGAAGCTTCAAGGAAAAAAGGGAAAGAAAATATAAACCAATTCCAGTTGACAAGTGAACCTTGTATCATCACATAAAATTACTATTCCAAGTATTTTACTGTAAATACAAACCATTTTTACGATTCTACAGTGTTTCATTGATTTCCCTATATACTGTAAATGGGTATTAGACTATATAATAAAATACATTTTGCTTGGAAACTAAGGGTGATACATAAAAACTACGAGCAGATTTGGATTCAGCACATAAAAATCTATCAAGATCAGCTATTAAAATTAAAAAAGTTTTCAAAAAGGTTTTTTTTGTTGGCCTGTGTAATTGGTGGACGAAGGTTTTTACTTAGCCAGTGATAATATCCGTATTGAACGGGCAGGATACCTATGATTTTTATTATTATTAATTATTTTATAATTATTGATTGAAATTATAATTTCAGCGGTTTATAACTCAAACAGCAGATTAAATTGCAATAATAATATCGTATCAAGGACAGAACTTAATTATTTCTATCCCCTCAGCAAGTTTAAAATAATTACATATATATATATATATATATATATATATATATATATATATATATATATATATATATATATATATATATATATATATATGTCAACATATCACCAACTTTACAGGTAAAAATTCAAGGACAGCTTCTACAACAAACAAATAAACTAAAATATTTAGGAGTAACATTTGACCCAAAATTAAGATGGAACGTACATATTGAATTACTGGAGACTAAACTACTGAGACTTACCAACAACTTAACGATAGCAGCTAGGAATACATGGGGACTAAAAACTGAAGCATTAAGGATACTGTACAAAGGAGCCATATTACCAATACTAACGTACGCTATTAACATCTGGCACACAGGACTGCAGAGAAAATACAATCTACGGAAACTTCGACGTGTACAGAGATTGATGGCAATCAAAATGGTAAAAGGTTTCAAGACACTATCTTATGAGGCAGCCTGTGTACTTGCAAAACTAATTCCCATCGACTTGATCGCTCAACAGTACACTACATTATATACCTTACTTCGGACTAACCAAGACTGTGACGGGATACTTGCCGATGACGTTGAACGACCTATTAACTATAAAAATTGGAAGCATCCTGCACATTTCCCAGAAATCAAACAACTTACAAAAGAAGATTATGCTGAAGCAGAAATTTATACAGACGGCAGCAAAGATTGTGGAAATGTGGGATGTGCAGCGGTATTGTTTGAAGACGGTGTACTGACTGATGTAAAGAAATACAGACTTGGACCTAATTGTACAAACAATCAAGCTGAACAATACGCTATACTGAAAACACTAGAATATATACAGACATTTAATTTCCGCAGGACATCTATTTGCATACTAACTGACAGCCAAAGTACGTTATACAAACTCATTAATCGCAAAATTCATGAACCGCTGATTGAAGAAACCAGACTTACTTTACTCCACTTACAAAAAGCAGGATACAACATCAACTTCAGGTGGGTGAGAGGGCACTCTGGCAACGTCGGTAACGAATTAGCTGACAAGGCTGCTAAGTCAGCTGCCAAAGATGGCTCACTTTCAATACTCTACAGTAAATTGACTAAGACTTACTTGAAACACAGACAAACAGTTAAAAATGAGGATCAATGGCAAAACACATGGGATACGACAACTAAAGGACAACATCTTAAACAACACATAAATGACTTACATGAATATTTTAGGAATAACAAAATAACAACTGACTTCTACCTCACACAAATGCTGACAGGACATGGACCCACAAAATCCTACTTGTATAAATTTAAACTTACAGATAATAAGACATGCCCTTGTGACTTTGCTATCGAACAAACTTACTTACACTTAATATATGACTGCAGACTAACCGACGAACCAAGGACTACACTTATCAAACATGTGACGCAGAAGGACAGCTGGCCAATCAGTGTTAAGGACTTGTACTGAAAGTATTTTCAGCAATTCAAGGTGTTTGCTAGAGCAGTGTGGTTAATCATTACTACACAAAATCAATATTATAGGTGAACAAGAATTTTAGTTTTGTTTTCAATTACTTTGTTGTAATTTTGTGCTTTTCCTAATTCTTTTTTTTATTTTTTATTTTTCAAATGGCTTAATATGTACTATGAACAATATTTTTATGTTTAAGTTTTGTTTTTTTTTAATGATGTATTTTCAATTTAGCCTTTAGCTTTGTATATAAATAAAAAAAAAAAAAAAAAAAAAATGTAAACAACATGTAAGTACAATTGTATGTAATGTACTATAAATGTACGGAACATGCAGAACAATAAACGTCCTTCGCGTAGGGGTACTGCGTGAAGGGAAAAAAAAAAATATATATATATATATATATATATATATATATATATATATACATATATATATATATATATTTTTAATAATAAGAAATAATTATGTTTTAATTTCTGTCCTTGATACGATATTATTAATGCACGTTGCCATCTCAAGAAATAGGTATATTCGTTTCAGAAACGCAATTACATATTAAGACAAATTTGTTTTTCCGAGAGGCTATTTGGTTCTCTTCATACATTTAGAGAGCCATTAAATAAGAGACGGCCACAAATGGATTCGGAATCCAGACCTAGTCCAATTAAACTCCCATTAGGTTTCTACTAATTGCTTTCCTGTCTTGTCTGCAATATCTGTCCCCTTGGGTAGTCTTCGGCTTACGCTTGCGTGCCGATTTGCGTCTTGTTACAACTTGTATCTGCCTCCAAGCTACTTGCCAGCGGCTGTTTCAACTGTGTATAACGCATGTTTATGTATACACACAATCATGTAAGTCTACTAAAGTATAATTATTCGTTTTAGTGTGAAATAAAATATCGAAAACCATTTCAACGTTCAGAATTATCCTCTTCTTCTTAGACTAAAATAAGAAAAAAAATATTGGTGAATCTATATAAAACACTTGAGTAAAGTAGGCGAAAAGGAAAGCTTACGAAGAAAAATCAATTAAATACGAATTTACATGTATTTCTTAAAATTTTTAATGTTTCAATAACAGATTTAAAGTTGAATGGTACTAGTGGATAATGGTCCTTCAGGCCGTCTTCTTTTTAGACTATTAAGTGGAACACTGGAAACTAATGAGGAAACTAGGTTTAAAAATAGTTAGTTTGAAAAGTGAGTGAAGTTTGTCATTAGAGGATTGAGTTCGGGTCAAATCAGCTGCTAATAGGATATTAAGTTCACTGTAGATGATTTTATTTTGATAAGGTTTTTGGATTGTTAGTATTCGATGCGAGAGGATTCGCAGATTTAGTGAAGCCCCAAACCTCAAATCTGTAAAACCATCTGAGTCATATAATTGATATGCTTATCAGGTGTTCTGCCCGTTCAATACGGATATTACCAACGGCTAAATACAAGCGGTGGTTCACTAATTATTGAAAAATTATTTGCAGTCTACTTTCTTCTTTGTAATGCCACTAATTAAAATTGTTTAAGAAAAACATAAGGAGCTCCGAAATTTACACTTAATCTCCTCCAGTCTTCAGTAAACTCCTTTTTTCATCTATATATAATATGAAATACATTATATTTGAAGATGTTAAGAAGCTGTTTTCTCTATATTTAATTACAAACCATATATTACTGTCCATGAATATGATAACTTTAATTAAATATTCCAATCCAACAGCGGCGCAACAACTCATCACTGAATCAAGGACTCCTTTATTCTTCAACCGTTACTACCGCTACTATTATCCTCATGAGCGGCGATCATCTATTCCCGCACTTATTAAATATTAGATTTAATTAATAAAATGTATCATCCGTCAAATGTTTAATACCATGTAAAGTGTTAAAATCCACAATAGATTAGTACTACTGTAGTACTATATATATATATATACATACATACATATATATATATATATATATATATATATATATATATATATATATATATATATAATTTTTTTTTCTACACATTAATTTAATTTTGTGCATGAATGTATTCTTGAAACTTTATACTGAATATTCTCATTTTAATATTCTATTTAACATCCCAAGCCTTTGCAGTCATTAAGTTTTGTTTATTAGATGAGGCTGAATTGTTAAATTGATTAGATTTTCCTGAATGGTTATTTACTATGCACTATCGTATGTTAATTTCAAATGATCCAGTAAAAAAAGTATTTTGCTGTTCCATCATTAAATTGGCTGTTACTTCCTCTACATCAAAGGACATTAATCATAAAATTAAAATAAACTAAAAGTGAGGTTTAATAATGCAAAAAAATTTATAAGCAGGGTATTTACCGTCGTGAAGAAAATAAAATAGTCATCCGAAAAATCAAAATTGGCATAAAAGTGGCACCATAACTGTCTGTATCTTTTTTTAATTAATAGGAGCAGGGTGGTAGAGAGCTGAGTTGCCGTTCCGCAGGTCCCATAGATTTGGAAAACCCTTGCGGTTGAGCGTAATTTTTTTCTCACTACTGCAGTCTGCTGTCGATCTAATTGTGTTATTTGACTACGATAAGGATCGTCAGCACAATATGATTGTATTACAAGAAGAGCTGAAGTATATATTGGTATGTAGGGTGATCTGTATCACCCTGGAAAAAATAAAGCTATTGAGGATTGGAAGGAAGCCAAGCAGTCTTGAGAACTAACGGCAAAATAGGGGGACAGGTAATTTATTTAAAATATCTAGGAACGCACATGGACGTGAGTAGCTAATAGATATTGAAATTACAACGTACTGGGGCAGATAGCAGGATGCCCAATGCCGTAAAAGGAGGCTCTTTTAACCGTCGTGAGGTGGGAAACAAGATTAAGATGGATGTCCTCAAGTCTACTTATACCGTATACTATTCTTGACATAGTCCTCGGAGTAATGGAAGCCGAGAACAAATCAAAATATTAGGCTGCCGAAATGAGGTAACTAGGAAGATAGAAGGGAAGGATAGAAAAGACCGAATACTATACCAAATAATAAGCACACATTTCGAGACAGCTCCAGTCAGTTAGCTATTAGGCTCAGATGGTTTGGACATCTGTTACGTATGGAGCCAAGCCGCTTCGCAAAATCGGCATAAAATGCAAGTGGGTAAATGAGGAATAAGCAAGACTGAAATAAGAAGACGAGCTGAGAAAAGCTTTTATAAAAGCAACAATACATTGGATTTCAAGAATTGAAATGGTCAAGACAGACTCTTACGGATTAAAAGGTTCTTTGACAACAGATACTATATGCTATATATTTTATCGAATTACCCATTATATAATTTTAGACTTACTTGTTTTCTACACGCTTTATTCAAATAAATAAATTAGGATATAAGGTAAGTATCTATGTCGTTCACTTATTATCCGATAATTACCTACATTGACCCATTCATTCCTCTGTTTGATTCAAGCTCAATATAACATAGCCATAATAACATAGTTAATTATGCGGGACTTATTGAGAGCTACTGGGCTAAGATTTGAGCACAAAGGCAGAGTAAGGTAGTGTAGAGAATATCAGTGAGTGAGGGAATGAAGGAACTATTCACTAGCGGCGAGTCTAGAACCAACCCACACTGAAGCCTTTGAAATGCTCAATGCGGCCTCTAAAAGCATTTCGCAAGGCCTTAGGGTAAACCCGACCCTTCCCTGTTATTTCTGTAACGGAACTAAATAATTTAATTTATTTTCGTTACCCGAGCTGCTTTTAAATCATGAATGAAGAAGAATATGAAAAATATATGCTATGTTATATTTATACAAATATAAAAATCTTTTGTCTGTTTTTTAATAAATTTTCATTAAAATTCCGTCTACCTATAAATTATAATACTTTTCTCGACTGTTTTCAATCTCATTTTATTGGCTATTTTGATTCATAAAATGATTGTATAAGGAAATATATTCTCGAAAAAAAACACAGTAAAAATAATTGTTCTCATATTCATGCACTGACAGTGAAAAACAGGCTTTTAATGGATTAAATAATACCTCAAACAAGTCAAAATATAAAATAAACAATTTTTCATTAAAAAGAGAATGTTAATCATAAATTTTGGAATAAAAATAATTTGATTGATTAGTAATTTTTTTTCTTTTTTTTAATAAATATAATCCATTTTATAAACCTTTTTTCTTCCCTTTCAGAGGTTATTTTATTCATATTATTGATTATTTTGGGATAATATGAGTATATTGAAGATAGTTACTCAAAGTTATTATTTAATTTATTGTCCATAACTGTTTTAGAGTGGATTCTTTTCCAGGGGTTTGTTGTGTATTAACCAAGTTTTTAGTCAGTTATACATGATACCTTAATAGAATTCTCAGTAAAGTACCAATGAATGAATAAGGCATTATATGCGCTACTCAATCATCCAAAACAAATACGATATCCAGATATTATTTTGGATAATACTAATACTTACATTCCGAAATTACTACTGACGATTCGGATTGAGTCTTGTCATGAAACACATACACAATTAAATTAAAACTTATTTGAGTCTAAATAGGGTTCTTCTTGGGTTCTCCGTCATGTAGGTCTGTGGTAAGAGCGTGTTCAGGGTCTAGCCATCTTCCGTGTACCAAACCAGTTTCTCCCGCCAGAAATGTACTTTTTTGCTAGAAAATATCCCCCTCCTAGGTTCTACTGCTTCCTGCCTAAGTGATCCTTTGGTATCTAGAATTCTAACCTTTATTTCTGATAATTCTTATGTTAACTTATAACTTTTAAAACCTATTACGAATCTTAAATCAGAATTATCAACAAAAAAAAAGTTTAGTAAAATATTTTTGATGAATGTTCCCATTCATTTGATCACGTCAAACCCTGTCCTCACGTTGGTATTAATGAAAGTATAATAATTTCGTTCAAGAGTGACATTTAATAAGGTCACATTTAATAGGGAATGGTACATTAGTTAATTAGATTCAAAAATTGTAAAAGCGTACAGTTATTTCCAGTGTAGATAAACTGTCTGAATAATCTCGATGTTTGTCAAGAATTCAAAGAATCCAATATTCCCAACCACATTTAGAACGCTCCGAATGTCCGTAAAAAATACCACCGCTCGTGATATTAAGCTGTATTCTTTTTAAATATTCAGAAATAATTCACTTTTAACTATAACTTATAATTATAATTTAATTGCAATGGCTAATAGATTAATATTAAACATTTCCTTAATAAATTATTGTGAAAGCAAATACGAAAATGCTCGTTTAAGGTAGGAATAGGAATATAATAGTTCTGACCTAACAATAAGATCAAATTAAGAAAAAACACTACAGATTTCCGCGTCTGTAGTTTTGTATATATTCTACAAAAAAAATAAACCGTTTTACAATAAAAAAGGTGCTTTATTACAATAAATTAATAACTCTTTTGATAGTTGAGATAATGATAATAATTTTATGAACGGTTGTTGTAAATAAATTACAAGCATGCTGTTGTATCTAGCATCACTATTTATTTTTATGAAAAGACCATTTTTTTTTTTCTGAGAATTGGAAAGTTAGTTTCCACTTCCATCCCGAAGCTAATCGAATATTTAATTAACTTAGATTTTATTTCAAGAATGTTTTGTTAATTTTGTCCAAAAGTACCTCCCGGATCCAGGGGTAAAAATGCTTATGCTTGCTCAAATGAGGCGTTAAATACCCGTTCGTTTTCCACCAGAAGTCAGAGTTGAAGACTGGTATTAGTGAGAAGTATCGATATGATTAAGAAGCCAGAGGGACTCGGATTTGCTTTATACTGTAGTCAGACTAGATTCTGGATGAAGCCAGATGGTAGTCCAATTGTTGATAAACCACTCAATTCTAACAATTAAATATTTTATTTTTAACCATTTGTTCATCCCTTTTGGTCCACAAATCATTCGGTTTCTGTAACGGTAATGCTTTGAAAGCGGTGCGGGAGTATGCGCGCCGATTCCCAAATAGAAGAGTGCCTAATCGACGAGTCTTTTCGTTAACTTTTAATAGACTACGAGGGACTGGGTCATTCTTAATACGTAATGAAGGCAACCAATTCCAGGCAGCTGTAGGAGCAGATTATCGGAGAAGAAATTGTGTCCAACGCCATTTCGATAACAATCCTGAGACTAGCATCCAAATAGCATTTGCTGCATTAGCAATATCGCGGCAAGCAATATGGCGAACTTTGAAAGGTGATAATCGCTACCCATACCATCTTCAAAAAGTTCAGAATTTATTACCTCAAGATTATGCCAAGAGATTGGATTTTAGTACTGGTTTCTTGAAAAAATTCGCGATGATAATTTATTTCCATTAAAAATTATATGAACCGATGAAGCTACCTTTACAAGAGGAGGAATTGTTAATCAAAGAAATTATCATGTATGGGCTCTTGAAAATCCCAGAGCTATTAGAGAGAATAGGTTTCAGCATGAGTTTGCTATTAACGTTTGGCTTGGAATTTGGAACGGATTACTGGTGGGACCATATTTTTTACTTGGAAGATTGAATGGTATCACATTTACACATTTTTTGGAGAACGACTTTTCTAATTACTTAGACGACATTCCCTTACAACAGCGGATTGAGATGTGGTTCCAACTCGATGGTTGTCCAGCTCATTATAGCAGAGTTTCTTGAGCGTGGCTGGATATAAATTACCCACAATGATGGATTGGACGTGGAGGAGTAGTACCTTGGCCACCCAGATCACCTGATATGACACCCATGGATTTCATCGTATTGGGAACCTTGAAGCAGAAAGTTTATTCGGTGTCAATCAACTCAAGAGAGCAATTAAGAGACCGAATCATAGATGCCAGATGTAATGCTTGCATTGGTGAAAGAGGACAACATTTGAGGTATATTTACGTTAAAAAGAACATAACATAAATATAAATGTAAATAAATAAGTTTAAAAATGAAAACTTGTTTTGTTTCTTTTTTTGCGATGTTCTCTAAAACTAAGCAAAAATGAGCAAATCTCTAAAGGACTTTTTGTCTTAGTTTTTCGGTCCCCTATATATTCCTGAAGTTGCCAATTAAATTCGGGACACCCTGTATATCCCACATAAGATATTCCAGCCAATTGTTTTCCTCTCTATGTATATTGTAAATGTTCTTAGTGCCTATATGATTATTGTTATGGATGATGGATCGTCTTTTAAATTTAAATTATTATTTTATCAGTGGTTTTGGGGATTATTGATGGAGAATCTGGTATATGATTTTATTTCTTATGTCATTAGTCAGAATTATTATTGATGGTAAATCTTACAATAATTTTTGTTATGGTGTCTATTATATCTTTTAATATAATATTTATCAGTCACAAGCATTATACGTATTAACTGGGTGTAATTATTTCAATATAGTAATTGATTTGAAGATGTTTCTTGGGTTTTTCTATCTCAAACTTTCCCCTGGGTACCCTTGACTCTCCCACCTTTTCTACCCGATCTTTTTAGGTGTCCATAGGGTCTGAGAGAAGGGCCGCAGGTAACATTATTAAATGTAATAGGAACTACATCATATTGTAAATTTACATTTTTTAGCGCACTTAGGCTTTCTATTTTCTGCTTACTCTAGCATTGTTTAGCAGGTAATCGTTTTCAGATTCAATACAGCTGAAACTCAGTACCTGACATGTCAGGTAATAAATCATCTGGTTAGAGATTTACTTACCTAGCTGTTTCCTTGGTACCGCTAAATCAATTCAACCCTACCCGATAATATTGTATATTATGTTAATCTGTCAACTCAAAATAGTGTTATTTACGTTAAACAAAAAAAAAAGTGGAAAAATAAGCAAATAAATTATTCTTAAAACATTCAACATTTTCTTAGTTGTAGAATTAAATATTATACCCCTTTTATTTCAAACTCCTTGCTCACGATAATGAAATAGGTCATGTGTCCTTTTATTCCAAACATTCTTGGATATTACTCCGAATTGTCTGAAAAAAAGAAGGCCAAGGGATCTCTTATCATCAAATATTTATTGTTTTTTACACATATATAGATGCTTCTCAAGCTATTATCCAGTAGTGTGCGTTATTGTAAGTCCTTATTGGATAATCCTATTAGTCATTTATTTAAGGTGTAGTGTAGTGTAAGTTCGAAATGATTAGTATAAAATAAGTAGTATCCAGGAAATGAATGATACTATTATAAAAAATAGATGAGATGTCACTTTCAAATCTCCATTAAAACAAAAACTATTTACTATATACATATAAATATATAAATATTATATATATATATATATATATATATATATATATATATGCGGAAATAATTATAATACTTTTCCTATCCGGAGGTATTTTAAGTAAGTACATAGTATGAGTCCGCTGAAGGCGGGTTCTCTAAACCGGCACAAGGCCGCTTACTCTATAAATACAAAACAAAGAGAGACCGCTTTACGGGATTAGCTTTTTTACGGGATGAGATCTCTCACCATTTAAAAACTTTTATATAGTTACAGTTTCATGATGTTTGTGGACCTTAAATTAGTGCTTTTCAAGAAGTAACAGACATCGGTGACTATTCTACATATCCTTGCTACTACAGATCGGAGGACTTTATTTTTGGTAAAACATTGTTATCGCCAAGTGCATTATTTTTTTACTTTTTCTTTTTCTGCAATAAAAATTTATTTAGTTAACTCAGCCTACGTAAATATTACCCTTGGGAATTTTAGCGGTTATTTTTCAGTTGGCTTTGTGCCAATTTTTCAACGTGGCATTTTTATTTCCTAATATTATGCTAAATGAGGTAAATTTGTTAATTAAACAAGCATTGAGAAAATTCAAATTTTTATATTTATATTCACAGTGAGAATGTCTTTTGGAAACTTGTAGATTTCACTCTAGAATACTATAATTAGTCATGGATTCATGTTGATTTTCTGATTTGTCAAAAAATTTAAAAAGAGCAAATATATTTAGACATAGTTGTTGTTACTTTTACTTATTGATTTAGTAAAAGTTTCAATATTTAAATCTAGCAATTGTATAAATATGCCGAGAGCGTATCTTTTATCGTAATATTTTTTAAATAAATAAAAAAATATTACGATAATTTTTTAAATATCACATCTCAATATAAAAATGAAAAAAACTTTAAAATATTTGAGGAGTTATTTATCAATGGTTCTTAAATTATGCAATTTGTTTTAAGTGTGGTATTATAGAACCAATATTTAATAAAAGAAAAAAAAATCATATTTGTATTTATTTTGTTATAATACTTTTTATTACCAGCCTACCTAAAGGCATAAGCATATCTATCTATACACAAGAGTATAAAAAGAAAACCAGACTTCTTTCTTAAGAACCGAATATTAGCTATATTGGATGCTATGAAAAGGATAAATAAAACCTTATATAGAAACGTTATTACCTGGTTTGCATGCTTATTTTAATTTTGTTCAGGATTACTTTTTTTTCCTTTGTTTAGTTTTTATTTTTAGTTCAACAGGCTGTTTCATTTTTACTCGGGTCCTTCTAGGTCCTTCTTACCAAATCCAATCAAAACGAGCATTACAGAGTATACATACATCAAATATCATGTAAATGTATGATATACCATGCATATATCAACTTAATCCAGCTAAACTTTAAGGGAAGAAATTATTTTTAAGAACCTGCTGTCATTCATTAATTCAAATGAAATTCTTGATATTAATGAGAGTTAAAATCATAAGTAAAAAAATCGATTTTATTTGAACTAAAGTTGAATCCAAATCCATGGTTTATATTAAAGCTATATACTTTACACCGTTATATTTGAGCCCAAGGGTTTTTTTCCCTTATCTCTCAAACCGATGATTGAGTGTTGCTTCGGCGATTACATTCTTCTTTTCGATGGATCGATTGCATTTAACTACCGATCCTATTCCTCTCTTTGAGGACACGAACAGAATCGCTTCGATAAATCATTTTACTCTATCGCGAAATATTGTAACGAGATCTGCTTGAGAAAATTTTATACATTGTTGGGCAGTTACTTATGGAATTTGATAAGACTGTGATTTCCCCACAAACATTATTCACTTTCCCCTGGGTACCCTTGACTCTCCCACCTTTTCTACCCGACCTTTTTAGGTGTCCATTTTTGAATGCTACATTACCCCTACCACAGTTACTTTTCAACGTAAATATAATCATTCAAATTTCAAATACTAATCAATGATGTATGAGTCATTAAAAGCTTTTTCCACCCTTCTGGTAAAACTAAATTAAGTCATTGTAGAACATCTGAGGTCTCTCTGCGAAATACTGAACATGTCATTTCCACAATGCTAGTTTAAGCTAACATGTAAACATAAGAGAGTCTTCGGAGAAACGAATGGTAGTAAGACGGAGAAAGGTCCGGGCTACACGGTAGATGCATTAAAACTTCCTAAGTTCCCTCAATATTTTTCGAGTGACTAAAGATATGTATGGTCTGGCGTTGTGATAGACGACAACACTTCACCTACCAATCGATTTCGCCTGCTTCCACCGCTCTAGTTATTAACAATAGAGGCTCTAATTAATGGTTTGGCCAGATTCTAAAAGCTCACATACTGAAAAATTTCCCCAAACTCTAAAGTTCTTGTACACAACTGATTCCTTGGCGTCAATACAGACTTTGCCACCGTTTGTGAAGCTTCTCTGAGCTTTGACTCTGATCTTTTTCACACCTAGTTGTCGTACGTGATCAACTCTTCATCTTCTATAATTACTCGTTTCCGAAATAACTCTTTTCAGCGGTGATTCACAAATTGAAAAACGGTCCATTAATGTTTTCACTGTTGTGATTACTTTGAAATTCTGGCTTATGCGCATGGTTCAAAACTGTTTTATGGTTAATGTTTACTGCTGTAGTAATATATTGCGAGATGAAGTATGTTGGTCTACATGGAATGTTTAATAATTTCATTGTTTTTTTTACGATGGATGTCCAGGGTGAGATTTATCTATAGCATCAAAATTTCTGAAACGAAAACGAGCAATTAAATAAAGGCGTTAGGCGATAACGAACAATGTGTAAATAATACCTTAAAATTTATTAAAAACATCAATATACTTCTGTCAATTTGACATATACGTATACGCTTATATGTATGAGTGTATATATGTGCATTCTGTTCTAGCGGCTACTCCCATTCGCGGAAAGAGAGCTAGGCCCTTACCAATGTGAATTTAGAAAACGGAAGTTTACAACGGACCAATTGTTTTGCCTCAGGATAATACTGGAAAGAGGGCGTGAGTTTTGTGTAACAACTCACCATCTGTTCGTGGACTTTAAGGCGGCCTACGACAATATTAATCGGGAGGGTCTCTACGGAGCCCTGAGACAATTCAATGTTCCAGCAGGCCTGGTAGGACTGATCAGAATGACTATTACAGCCCTTGAATGCGCTGTCCAGGTCCAGGGTGATCGCTCTGAAAGTTTACCATCTACAAGAGGGTTCCGTCACGGCGATGCACTTGCCTGTTTGCTGTTTAACCTGGATCTGGAGAAAGCAATAAGATATTCTGGGATTGTCACCTAAATAACGTAAAAAATAACATTTCAATAATATCATTTTAATATTAGCTGTATCTTATTGGCTCATTTCATTGTTTTATTTCTACAATTTGTTTTATCATGTACATCCTTTATTTTTTATTTCTGAAGAAAACATATAAATTATTAAAATATTATTAAACCGTTAAATTAATACACAAATATTAAAGAAAAAGTAATTATATTCTGCTCATTACTGGTTTGCAACTTTTATTGCTTTATCTATTCCATCTGCTTTATAATATTTTTTTAAAGCAATTTGTTTTTTTTTAACTGAGAATGCCGTTTATGTGATATCGTTATGTTTTTTTTATTTTTTATATTACATGTTAAAAGTTGTTCGATCAGTTATTATTTTCATTGATTTTTTATTATTGACTTTATATCGCTGAAATGCTTACATTTTTGTGATTAGCTATTTGTATACATGGAAGCAGATAGAGTGGGAACGGAGCTGTTGAATGTCTTGCCGCAAATGCGGTTGAGGGTTAGAAACTCCAGTTCATGTATTTCTCAACTCTACAAACAATATGCTCCATTTCATTAGCCGGTTGTATAAAATTAATGGTTAATCATGCAACTACTTTCAAAGGATTATTAAGAATATTCCAAGAAGTGTAATATTACTTTCAATAAGTAAGAACATTACAGCAGGTTTAACAAAGTCATATTATATATAATATGGTTCGAACAAGACGTAAATCATTAAGAATTTTATTAATACTTAAGTCAAAAAGTTTATTATTCCCGAAGAATAGAAATATCAAAATCAACAATCGTCTCCGCTAGAGGTAGACTATAAAATTGATGTCCCGTGTTCCACTGCTAAACTTTCGGAGCACAACATTTCAATAAACCAAACAAAACATGAATTGCAATGAATGACAGCCGAAAGGATAAACATGTTTTCAGTCACATCAAGTATTGGCTGTTGTTTGTTTATTTATATAACGTCACTTTATACTTATAAGGCTAAACAGTGAGAGCCTAGAGCTTAGTCGTTCTGAATTTGTCCTGAAAAAAATTCATATATTCAAAAACTATGGATATTTAAAGCATTTAGTGAAGCTTAAAATTAACAATAATGAAAATTGAGGTTTTTAAGAAAAAATAACAGGTAAAGGTAAGTAGGATGAACAAAAATTACTACAACTTGCCAATGAACTACATCTGTTTTTCCAGATTTCATTTTCTAGTAGTAGCTTCATCATCTATGAATAATTCATATATGTTTGTATTTATTACATGCATTCAAAATCAAGAAGACTTACAAGGTATTGTTAAAGGATTATCTATGCTTTTAGAGACTCATATTTTATTTATCAGATAAGCTTTGTGTAGAATCTTTTCGCATATCTGTATTTATTTCATATGTATTATGTATTTATGACATATGCATTTATTTCTGTATGCCATTCCAGATTCCTGCTTTTCAATCATTTTATACATCATTCATAACGACCTTAGATATGAATAATTTTCCATAAAACAGTTAGTAAATGTATTAGAATAGTGTAGTTATAGCTTTTATATTATTATATGGATGATAAATATAGTTCTTATTAAAGTTTTGATATTTACTTGCGTTCATTGAAATAATATATGTCTTGAAAACAAGCCAAATTATAATATTTCAAATATTGATTTTTTTGTAGTTATTTGTTGATTATTTAATGTAAGAGAGCAAAGTTATATAGTTAGCATGTTCTGTAGTTGTCCTTGTAGTTTTTCTATTTCAATTTGTTGATTATCTAAAACATTTTACTATGGTTTTAAGGTTTAATCCGATTTTCCTGAACCCAATAAATATTAATTAAGCCATAGAGAACGCACTAGTTGCTTTTGTCAATCAGCTGAATGATTTTGTCTCTATTTTCCATACTGTTTAAATCAGGAGCATCCACCCGCTTTTACTTTTACCCCACAGTCGTCCTTTTTCTTTAGCGCAATTTTGATTTGAACCTTCCATTAGTCGCACCTCTAAAACGCATCAAATTAGTCGCGGCGATGTGACAGATCACTTTCAGGAAAAACAGTATTTTTGTTGAAATTTGAGCTTTATAAACTCAAACCAAGCACTTAAGGGGGTGAAGGGAGATAGAGAGTAATGACGGAATAGTATTTTCATTAAGTATATTTAGGATTCAAGCGAAAAAATTACAGGAACCATATATTTGATTTCTTTTTGGTAACCTGTTGCGACAGATTCTCCCATTGGCTTGGAACACCGTTCAGCTTCTATTCCTGCTATTCGAGGCCAACACAAGAGCCAGTCATTCAAGCAAGCAACAGTTGAGAACGCTCTTTTTCCAAACTTCCAGCACCTCGTTTCGGTATGCCCTGACTTTACCATAAACCTGTATATACTCGTCACAAAATGTAGCAGGCCCGTCATCGCTACTAAAACTCTAGTGTGACCATATGGACTTGTAGAGGTCTTCCTTCATAGTGGATAAGTCCGTTGTCTAGCGTGCGGCAGTTCGAGATTTCGTTCCGGTGTTGAAGTGACACTTCAGTGGCGTCACAGATGAAATCGGTGATCACAGAACCAGATCATCTGCGAGTCCTGCTACTGGCGACTTCAAGTATCCTCATTTGGGGTGTAAGGGTTCGAGGTTACAACAGTGAGACCCTCAACGACAATTCCTTGGTCCTGGCTCTGGAGGCTCATTTGACGAATTGGTTATTGGGAAGCACTCATCCCTATAAGCACCACACTCACAAATTATAATCCAGCATAATGAAAAGGGGCATATTTAAAGTTAAAAAAACTAATATAATAATGATATAAAACTAAACAATTAACTCATAGGAAAAACAAAATATTTATCTTTTAATCGTTATTAAAATAGAACGATTTTACTCCTATTTATAGTTATTACAAAAACAGCACGTGTCTATTTTTTTAGATTACCATGTTTGTCTTTTCTGAAATAATTTTGCTTACCATTTCTATCAGTGATGGATAGAATATGAGGTGGTGAGTTTAAAATAATTTTTAAACGTAAATAACTATGTCGACAATCCCTACGTACAAAGCGACATGTTAAAAATTGAGATTTACAGGAGAGCGTAATGAAAGTTCAAATCACTCTGCATTGCGCTTTCCTGTAAACCTCAGTTTTTGACATGTCGCTTTGACATGAAGTACAAAGAGCGTAATGAAGAGTGATTTGAACTTTCATTACGCTCACCTATAACCTTACTTTTTGACATGTCGATTTGTACGTAGGGACCGTTGATGTTAACGCTCTCTTGTTTTTTGTGATGCTCCCTTGGATTTTATTTTATCAAAATATTTGTTATAATGGATTTAGTTTTGTTTTAAGATATCTAGGAATTAGATAAATTTTAGGCAAATTATGGCTTTAATTTGTATTAATTATATTCGCAATGTGGGCAGCTGGTAGCATTTCTGTTTGGAAATAATAATATAAAATATAGTAATATAATTAATTGTATACAATAATGATGATATTGGGATCAATGAAATAATCTTACTCTTACCGCCAACTGAACTTTGATATTGAATTTAGCATCCTAACGAATAAGCCATGTCCAAAAATATACCGCTTCATTCCGTCGTAAGCTATCCACGGTCTCCTTGTGGTGTCTTGAATTATAAAAACCCAACTTCAACAATATCGATTGGATTCGTATATTTATGTCGATTCTGGGAAGTATCATCATTTATATCTCTCTATTCACTGATTAAATAGTTTCATCACGCAACGATCATACCAGATATTTCTCGAATTCAACCTGTAAATATGTTCCACAGTAGATATGGAAAAAATGTACCTAATAATGGAGCAATATTGAAGAATAAAAGAATATTGAAATATATTGTATGTATATATTCAAGTATACAATAATATAAAATGTCTAAGTTTAAATAACATAAAACAGTTTTTATAAAAAAAAAACACTATATGACAGAGTGTAATATAACGTTCTGATTGTTTCAGTATTTTGTTCATCATTAGCTATGTTTACTTGTTAATGTTGAAGGTATCTACTGAAGAATGCTGGAAAATATTCGCTATTTAACACTTAACATTGAGATTCATTATTTTCAATCATTTTGGTTCGGAATCATTATTTGGTTTTCAAATAAATAACGATATATATTTTATAGTCACTAGTGAAACTTTGCAAGAACCTACGCATTCGATATTAACCATTGTTCGCAACTAAATTAAATTATCAACAAGTGGTATTACAAAAACATTTAAGTTAATATAGTAATTTTAATTTATTGCACATAAGTTTGGTGAAGTTGAATTGTTGGTAATATCAATATAGAAGTAGCATTGACTGCTTTATAAGGAATTATTTAACCATACCGGAAAATATCCCTTCCGTTTAAATAATGAAAACCAGCACTACGTTATCATTTCAGAAGGCTTATTAAAGAATAAATTATCTCATTAATCATTGATAACAACCTCATAAAATAAAATATACTAACATTTTCAGCAAACAGGATCAGAAGGGCAAGAATACTTTATAAACACAATAAAGTTTCGTACCTTTTTCCGTCCTCACACTCCGGTTTTATTTACAAAAATTGGGTGTGGCTGTGTCATTGACCCGGCCGTGTGTTGTACGTTAATACAGTTACGTAACGGGTAGTATTTTTTTAAATTCTGCACAGAATATGGGAAAGATTTAAGAAATGCAAGGTTCTTATTGATGAGCATACGATCTTCCAGTATTACATATTATAAAAACCTTCGACGGCACGCAACCACAAAATTTTCATGGCCGTTCACAATATGCTCATCTGAGACACCACGACGATCGCTTTTTCGTATCTCGCTTGTGGCGATCATGAACTGGTTAACTACCTTTCAGTACCTGCCACATTCATATAAAAGGAATTCTTCGGCATACACGTCATAAATAGTGATCAGCGGTGATAAATGCTAGCCCGGAGCAATTTCAAGACGATGTTCTTCATTCCAAATCGCACTACCTGCCTTGCAAGCATAACCTCCTACTACAGTGCACTTCTGTCACACTGTTGATGCACGATCGGATCATCATCAGTGGTGTTGGCTGGTACACAACTGGTTATTTTGTTAGCATGAAATGAATCCCAGTGTACTGCTTATACCGTTATCTTGTAATGCTTATACAATGATTGACCAAGTAAAAATTGTATCCAAGTTTTTATCACCGAAAATTTAACCTAGCTGCTCAGATACGTATATTTATGTATCTAGGTCTTCTTTATTTTAACATTGAACGCCTGATCATCGTCCAATTGACACGGTAGCTATTGCACCATTGTGTCCACATCCAGGATACATTATTGACTTCTCCGATGATGTCATTGCTGCCGTCATTACGCAACTTACGTGTTTGCATAAATTATATTCACGAGGAAACTAGATGTGCTCTGATCGCATCTAAAGTGGGCAACTTGTGTGGATACACAAATCCGTTCGAACGTGACAGCGTGGGTACTTTGTCCGAGTCCACTAACTTGAAATCTCGATACGCAGCAAAATGAACCCAAACAGGCGGCGCTATCCCTCCACCACACGATGTGACTCACAGTCCTTCCATGATAAATTATTTGATCCTTAGCTATCTATTGATTTTTTATGAATATGCAGCTGCAACACCAAATTGTATCCCCTGATTTTGCTATCCTACACTATTTTGAATTGTTGAAGCAGTTTTAAAGGCGTATTCACGTCAAAAAATGTAGTAAAAACAATAATTTCATACTTACCGGACTACCTTTCTACCCAAGAAGAGTATTTTATTATATCTGAATTTGCATGGAAAACCCTTTTTTCCTTCAGAATTTTGAACGACTCAAATCTTTCAGAATTATCAATTTTTCAATCGCTACATTTTTTGAAAAGCTTTAAGATTGAAAATAAATATTCCGTGAAATCGTTTTTCATCAACATCCACCCATTCCCAAAAGAACAGAAAAATATAGTTATATTTAATAGTGATTTTTGTATTATTAATATGCAGAAATCATTTTATTGGGATCTTAATAGAAAATACTTTTATATAGTGATTAAATTAAATTTATTAATAGTAATATGTTTATTGCTTAGCTTTACCTGTACAAATTAAGTATGTTAGCTGATAAAAAGATGTCGCATCTTATACTAATAAAAAATAATAATAGAAAAATATATGTAGAAATGCATGGTTGATTAAATAATGTCGTATTAATTTAGCCAATGTTATCTATAATTTTCGAAGTTGTATTTTACATAAATTGCGCATTTGTAGGGCATGCGATTCTTACTACTTATTGACTTTAGATTTGTCTAAAGTATCAAATTCACTTTAGATTTAATGTAGATTGTGTACATATATATAGTACCTATCCGAAAAATATATGATCTGATTTGATAAATAAAAAATGCTTCGTGCACACTGTACATATGTACACTGTTACGTTTGGGTCAGTTATATGTACAATTGTTCAACTATATTCATCGAAGAAACTTATATAAAGGAATTTCAATAAGTATTTAAAATGTAAGTTTATATATACGGTAGGTTGGGTGGGGCAAGAGTTAGCACTTTTTTTATCGCCTAACAGTTAGGTTTAATGATACTCAATTGGACAGAAACCAATAGAAAATAATCTTCCGGTGTTTGGTAACCAAATTACATTTTATTTGAGTAATTATCTTCAGTAGAAATGTTATGGAAAATATAAACAAAAAAGTTGCAAATGCGAACTCTTGCCCCGTTGGTGGGGCAAGAATTCGCACGTTACGAGACAATTGTTCGCTTACATCATGGAATAAATGTAAGCAATTTATACTAAACATGATTTTATTAGTGCGATTAAAAATTAAAATAAATGTTACAAAAACCATCAATTTAGTATTGTAGTAGTTAATATCAGTTGTTTAAATTGAATGAAAAATTGAAAACTATCCAACGCAATAAGCCTTAAACATCTAATATAATAGAAAATAAAAAAAAATTGCAGATATTTTGTCTATTCAGGCATCACCAAGAATGAGAAGGAATATTAAAATTCAAAATATATAAAAAGAAAGTAATTAGCATATCCTAAACTCACAAAACGAAAACAACAAGAGGTAGTAAGCCACTAAGAACCAAATGCAAATACAAAAATGTAAGGAAGGTTATAGGACAATAGCAAGGAAAAATTAAATAAAACGGCTGAATATCTTCCTATCCTATTACACAAATATAATAAAGTGTTAGTGCCTACCTAACATCGATGCCTTAGTTCACAAATATGTTAATTGCAAAATTTTTCAAAAATGGATTTTGTTATATAAATAATATTTTGAAGTTGTGATCAGGAAGTCATAGATATTATGTTGATATAAAATTAATAGAGAAGCTGTGAAGGTTACAAAAATATATTGTGTGCTTAAACTTGAACTGTATTTCTTGTGTTAAATTATTATCAAAGTTGCCTCTTGTAAAATCTTGTTTTCGGCACTTAATACATATGCGAACTAAGAAATAGATATTTTATAAAGTTACACGACCTAGCTGGAACACCATACGTTTTAGTCCTAGAATTATTGCTCCCAGCATTTTTCAGAATTATTTTCTGCAAAAAAATATTTTTTCAGATTTTATTTTTGTACGATCGGGCATTTTATGTTCGAATTTTTTATTTATTTATTTATATATATTACAGTCAAGCTCTTCACGAGCTTATTGGCATTTTTTCTTAAAACAATAATAATAATAATAACAGACTTGATATTATATGTGATGTAAACACAAACATATATACATAATTTTTTATTTTAATGTAATTTTAATTTTAAGTTTTATTTTTCACGATTAAGGAGCTTCAATGTCTTTAGCTCTGAACATTTATGTTCGAATAAAAAAACAAAGTAGAGGACTTAATATAAAAACCTATTGTAAAAGATATTTCTTGGAGATATTTCCATAAGTTAATGTAAATAAATAATATCTATAACATTGTTTTTTAAAACATTATTTCCCAGTTTCTTTCATTCGCTCTCGTCACACTAAATAGTAAACTCAATTACATTCATTTTTTTCCAATTAGCTTATTTTGTACATAATTAGTGATTAGCATGGGCATATAATCAACTATTTTTGAAAACGTCTTTCTTGAATATCATATTCTTTTAAAAAATTATTGAATACATAATTTATAATATAACATTAAAATTTATAATAATTGCTTATATATTTTATGAAATAAAAGTTCTTGCTCTAAAACCTTCACCTATTAGAGTAAAGTTTAATCACTTCAGTTCGAATGAACACCTGTGTTCCTCAATAATGAATACCTGTAAAGATTGATTACCATCTTAGCAGTTTCTCTTGGATTTTTTATAACTCATCCCATCTATAGCGGATTCCGTGAGTGATTGAAGGGGAAATATTTAAGAGCGATGTGTGAGTTGTATCATTGACGATAAATGATGATCTGCAGCATCAATTTTACTTATTTCTCTCGATCGCTTTATAAAATAATTGTAATGCTCAAATAAAAAAGAATAAAAAATGTTAAAGGATTTAGGAACATAGGATTTTAATATCCCACTAAAAAATAAGACATATAAGTGCTTCTGAAATTTAAGAACCTATTAATAGCAATAAATCAGAAAATAAATGAAGAAAAGTAAAAAACATATCAACAACTTAGTGTACTTATGCTAAGCAGCGAAATATTCATATAACAGTCGTCCTTTGAACGGATAGATTTTATATGTTTCAGCATATGTTTATCTCCTTCAATATTTCCTTAAATTTACTTGGTATTTCGCATATTAACGATAATCCAAAAAAAAAAAACCACTGTTACCTTTCGGTATTTTAAGGTGTTACAATGGGCTGAGTCCGCTGAAGGCGGTTCTTACTCGAACCGGCTGAAAGCCGCTGACTTTATACAATACAAAACAGGGAGGGACTCATAAGTAAATTATGAGGATATTGATGGTTATATAAATTAGTAAGGATATAGTTAAATAAACTTGATCCACTTCACTGTTTTTAAAAAGATTTATTTTGAATGAACAAGAGATAAGAAACTTAAACTAACATAGTAACTGACTAACTAAAGACTAATGACAATAATGACTGTGAGTGTGCTCTAGGGCGGGGTTTATAAGGACTATGATAGGAAGATGTGTCAGCTGCTGATCTTGCAGTCGGTGATGTGACCATATATGGACTTAACTCTTCCATGGGTAAATTTGTGCTGCTCCTGAAGCACATTCCTTATAAAGAATTATGCGATGATCTTCCGAAGGCGCCGAAGGTTGATATAATACATTGGGAACAGGAATCGAAGTTTTAGTACAGTATTTTAAATAAACATAGTACAATAATGAACAAAAGATAATGATGAGGAGAAGAGTGCCTCCTAAAATAATTAGTTGATGTGAATCCCAAATTTCATTGATTTCAATGTAGTCAGGAATAGAAATATTTAAGGGATGTAAGAGAGTCAAATTGGATAATAGATGAGTATAAAAAGATTGTAGAGAGATATGAGGAGTATGTTTATAAACTTTGTTGAGGATAGGAAAACAATCAGTAGCACTTACATTAATTAACGCAATAGCGGGTAAAAATACAGAATTATTCTTACAATCTATGATTTGATTAACATTGGTTGTAATATATTGGTTTAAATAATCATTATATCTAATAAGATTGTTATTACTAACTCTACGCTTACAATAGCGGCTAGTCCTATTGGTTAAAATATTAAGTATACATTTATTTGTTTCTAATACTACATGTTTACAGTAATATCCATTAATATATTGGCAAGTCCCTTTATAATAAGTATTATTAATATTAATAATTAAATTAGTTGCTAAATCTAATTCATATATAGTATTGTTAATAAGAGAGGGTATAGGTATTAGTGAATGTCCATTATAAAGATGGTCTTGTACAGGAATTTGAATAAATACATGTAAGATATTATTATGATTTGAACAGTAAATCTTAGAATTAGACCATAATACATTAGGGTCATTAGACAATATAGTAATATTATACAGGCTATTTAATACATCATTCATTAGTTTTGAATGTATAGTTCCTAGTTTACAAAATTCTACAGATAAAATGAGCTCCTCAATTTTGGTATTAAGATAATTAATGTGAATAAATAGTTCATAAGCTTGTTCATGTAAGGAAATATTATTAATATTCATTTGATTAATAATGAAGTTAGAATTTAAGGCTGTAATGTCTTTTTCGAAATTAAGAATTATTTGTTTATTCGTATTGATAATGTTGTTCTTATTAGCATTGGCTTGGTGGTTGGAAAGTGATATTTGTTGAATGATGTAATCGTAATGTTCCTTGTCATTTGCGTCCATATTGCCAGTCACCCATGAGATGGCAGTGCCTAATCCATTGATTAATCCTCTTTTATTTCTAATATGAATGAGATGTAATAATTTCATTTGATGATTAACGTGTTCTAATGTCTCAATTAACATATTATAAATGCCTAAGGTTTTATAAGTAGGAAGTACTTTGTTGATATTATCGATTTCAAGTTGTAAAAGTGTTAAATTATAAAAGTGATATGTTTCGTGAAATTGTTGTATGATTTTAATATTGTTTATAGTATAATGTAGAAGTCCTGATGAGTTTGTTAAATCGACAACTCTAATTGTGGTCGTCTGTTGTAGTGTCAGAAGGGTGAGGGTTAGAAAAACCTTTTTCTTTTTATTCGGTCTCCTTATATTATCAATATGTGTTTTAATTGTGCGATTTTGTCCTTGTACTAAGATAACAGGTTTAAATCTATCTTTTGATTTAATGTTTCGTTCTTTATTTTTATAGTAGAGCGTTTCGTCTGTTAATTCTGGAATATCTTCTCGATTTACATTTAATTTTTCGTCTCTTTGTGATTTGATGTGATCGATTTTGTGTTTTATAGATTCATGTACTAATTTTAAGTTATTGTGATATTGTTGTATTTGTAATTCAGTGATAGTGCTGTCATTTAAATCTGTTTGTATTTGGCCAAATGTTATTTCATTTGGAGTAAGCTTAAGTTGTTGGTTCAATGTGTTGTTGTATGCAATGACTGCTAATTTAAGTGATTCATGTATCTTATAAGTTTTTCGTTCTTTACTAATTATTCTTAATAATTCTACTAATGTAGAGTGACATTTATTTAATAGGCCTAATGAATTTGAGTGTTGTGCGGAAGTGTAGTGTAATTCTATATTGTGTAAATTACATAATTGTTGTACTAGGTTGTTTTTCATCTCCTTTCCTTGATCTAGAATTATTCTTTTCGGTGTAGGGTATAAGCTTAAATAGTCTTGCAATGGTTTGGTTATGTTTGTGGCATTGGTTGCATTTAGTGTTTGCGCGAAGAGTCTTTTAGAAAATGTTTCTATGGATGTTGAAAATGTTAGCATTATTAAATTTTAAAACGTCGATCATTATTTCTTCGAATGGTTTAATTGGCGTTGGAGTTTGTTGGAATTTTGTCTTAAGCGGTTTTCTTTCTTATTTTGTTAATTTGCATATTTCTCACTTGTTTATATATTCGGTGATTTTATCCTTCATGTTCGGGAAATAATAATTTCTTCTTAATTTCTCGAATGTCTCTAATATTCCTCTATGTTTGGTTTTCCCTAAATGGTAGTCTGTAATTATTTGTAATTGTTCATCTAAGTTTTCAATATCTGTAGCCATGGTAAAATACCGTTTGATCTTTACAGTTGGAAAATCGTTTTCTATTATTTTCTGTAGTTCTTTAAAATATTCGTCATAAAGTTTTTCTATAGATTCAATATTTGGACTGCAAAATACTCCGTATGATTTGTTTGGTTCTAAAATTTCTAGTAGCATTGTTTCTAAGTCTGATTTTTGTTGTAATATAAGTGTATGTCTGTTTTTATTAAATGGTTTATCATATTTTATTTCCGAGATATTACCTCGTCTTATAATAATTTGTTGTTTTTCTATATTTATACATTTGTCCTTTTCGCATAACCAGATTTGTTCGTTACTTGAGTCTTGTGAATGTATTGTCGCTATACTTTCTAAATCTTCATTGTCTCTTTCTTCATTTTGAGGAATGTCGCGAAGTTCTTCCATAATGGCTTCGTATTCTGCTTTATCGTTTCCAGATGTGTCTGTGATTATTTGGTCAATGTCAATTTCACTGTCTTCAGAATGATGTTATTCCGTATTTCTTGATAATGCATCAGCTACAAAATTCGTTTTTCCTTGTATGTGTTTAATATCGAATTCAAAGTCTTGTAGTTTCCAAATCCATTTCATTATTCTGCTGTTTCCGTTGTTCATAGTAAATACCCACGTTAGTGGTTTGTGGTCAGTTTGTAATAAAAATTTTGAACCATATAAATATGGTTTGAAATGTTGGGTAAACCATACGATTGCTAAAAGTTCTTTTTCTATTTTTCATTGATTAATAATTGAAGCTTATTTTTAATATTTTTCTAATGTTTAATTTTAATTATTATTTATTATAAGATTTTAGTATAATTTCTAATATTAATTTTATTTAATTTTAATTCTAATTATGTTAAATCTAATTAATGTCCGTATTCCGATTCCTTGTTGTTTCTGTTATTAAATTCATATAATGTTTTATCCGAGGTGTATTTCGTACCTCTCTAGTGTTTCTTTTTGACTTTACTTCTTAAATAGTTGCGCACATCCGCGATCTTAGATCTAAATAAAGTTGCATATGTTTTTATATTGTTTTCCCTCTTTACTTTATTTCTATTTAACTTGTTTGTATTTATTTTCTTTTGAGTTTTAATAATATTAGGATATTTTTCTGTTTTATTAATATAAAATGGACTTGTTAATATTTTTAAGTTATTAGTTGCACTATCCGACAAATTGTGATTCCGACCTTGTTCCTTATTTGTCTTTTCTACATGTTTTACTTTATATTATTATTATTTATATTATATATTTTACTTTATATTTCTTTACGTCGGTTTTATTATTATTGATAGTCTTTTTCATTTCTTCATTGTTACTTATAATTCTTATTTCTTTATTATTTCTTTCGAGTTTATTATTATTCTTTTTTATTGTATTATTATCCTTATTTCATTTATTCTTATCATATTCTACTTTATTATTATTATTTTCTCTCTTATTATTATCATTTCTTACTTTATTATTATCATTGTTTTCTTTCATTGTATAATTTTTATTTACTATTTTTATTATTCTTTTTTCACAGTTAATGTTCATTTTTAAACTATTTTTCCTACTGTCTATAATTTGTGGTAAGTCGTTGGTGTAATTTAATTCGTACTCTTTGGTTTTGTTATTTTTAGTAATGTCCGTTTCACTTGCTTTAATTGTTGTTTTTTTCATTTCGCTAGAATTTATTTCATTGTTTATAACTGATCCGGTGGATCGTTTGAATGATGTCCTATATCTAAGAAATGATCAAACTTATTTTCTAAGACACTTATTTTATCAGTTAATGTTTTCATAATTCTGTCTTTCTCGTCTTCGACGTGATGGACGCGATTAGAAACGGTCCTCATGGAAACAGTCTGTGAGTCTCCTAATTTTTCCGGAGGTGGTTGATCCTGTCTTTGTCTCCATTGACTTGATGAGGGTTGATTAAAAAATTGGTATTGGGCTTGCGGATCCCATTGTTTGTTATGTATTGGCTGTTCTCTATTTTATCGAGGTTGATTCCATGTATGACTTTGTTTATAGGGTTGATTTTGATAAAACTGGTTACGATTAAAATCATTACGTTGGTTTGGTTTAGAATTGTAATGTTGATTAGGATAATAATTATTATGATGATTAGGATTGAAATTATTATGATGATTAGGATTAAAGTTATTATGATGATTAGGATTCAAATTAAATTTTTTTTGTTTTTGAAATTGATTTTTTTGGTAATGATTTTGTTCTGGGTGTTTGTTATTACCGCCTTTATTGGAATATAATCTTTGTACGATATGTGCCGCACTGTTTCGTAATATTTCGTCCAAATCTTCGATCGTGTCAAATTTTATACTATAAATGAAATCGGTCAGTGAAGGATGAAACTGGTGTACTTCGTGGTGACTTATCTGTTTGTCGTAGCGACGCATTTCTGCCGCCTTGTCAAGTATGTCTGCGTCAGCATAAGTTCTCGCGTAAAGGTCACATCTTTTTTTTCCCAAACGTTCTAGAAAGTCGTTTGGATTTTCATTATAGTAACATTTTGTATTAATGATTTCCGCGATCAATTGTTCTCGTGTCCGCGGGTCTTGGTATTTCCTTTTCAAATAATCGAGAATGGAATCTACGTCTTCAAAATCTTTATCATATGTCGAAATTTTTGCCTTTCCCCTTAATTTTGTTAACACGGTCAATACTAATTTCGTGTGATTAACGCTTTTATGTGGGTTATCGTCTTTACAATATAGCTTATAAACAAATTTGGTGTTACGAATGAAGTCAACTAACTGTAATGGGTTTCCGTCATACTCGGGAATGAGTTTAAAGTCATGTTCCTTTATTTCTAGAGCCATTTCTATATCAATATTATTAATCAAATTTTCACTAAGAGTTATTAAAGATCGTTCAGAAGTTATTGGTAAAATTTGTCTTAAATTATTAAGTCTGTCCTGTAAGCTCATTAAGTCTTAACACTATTCAATAAAAATAATTATAAATATTTATGCTTTATAGATCTTAAATCAATAATAATAGAAATTAAATTGTTGAATAAGTATTATACTTTATAGATCATTACACATAGAAATAAATTGTTGAATTATTATACTTTTTATAAATTTTAAAATTAACTTAAATTGAAATTAAATCTAACCTTAATCTGTTGTTCTTCAGTGAATGCGTCTCGAGCAAAAACGTGATGCTGGATCGTCTTTAACAATTTGTTCAGCTTGAGTTGTAAAACTTGGAAAAGATCTTCTTTTCTTGACTGAATCTAAAATCCTGGATTTGCATGAAAGTAGTAATAACTTACAGTGGCAGTCTCCTCGTGATGATAGATCTGAAGTTCACAATTCGTCAGTATATGAGGAATTATTATGTGAAGTTCATCTTCTGTCTTGAAAAGCCCTCAAGTCCCTGTGTTCGAGCGCCAGTTAAATAAACTTGATCCACTTCACTGTTTTTAAAAAGATTTATTTTGAATGAACAAGAGATAAGAAACTTAAACTAACATAGTAACTGACTAACTAAAGACTAATGACAAGAATGGAAGTGTGGAGTGCTCTGGGGCGGGGTATATAAGGACTATGATAGGAAGATGTGTCAGCTGCTGATCTTGCAGTCGGTGCTGTGACCATATATGGACTTAACTATATCTTAATTCTGTATTTGGTGACCCATTGTTGCCATTTTTTTTCTGAGACATGAAGGTAGCCTAAAATTTAGGGCGAAAAGTCTTCTCACAATAAATATTGAGTCATCTTCAAAAGTCTGTTTAATTTTATTTACCACTATGCGCATCAATTTCTATATAATATGTTATTACCAGGTCTGCAAGTTTAAAATGTTGTTTTAATTCCAACCGTCAAGACATGTGAACGTTGGTTTCAAAGTTTCAAACGTGGTGATTTTGATGTTACTGATAAAAAACGAGAAAATCGACCAAAAAAGTTTGAGGACGTCGAATTGCAATCTTTATTAGACGAAGACAATACCCAAACCCACAAATGATGGCAGAACAGTTGAATGTCACTAGACAAGCCATTTCCGATCGCCTGAGAGCTATGGGAAAAATTCAAAAGGTTGGAAAATGGGTTCCACATGAATTGGACGAACGACAGATGGAAAAACGAAAAATTGTGTGCGAAATGCTGCTTTTACGCCACGAAAGAAAGGGTTTTTTGCATCGAGTTGTAACTGGCGATGAAAAATGGATTTATTTTCAGAATCCCAAACGAATAAAATCATGGGTAACGCCAGGACAACCATCCACATCGAGTGCAAGACCGGATCGTTTTGGGAAGAAGACAATGCTGTGTGTGTGGTGGGATCAGAAGGGAGTAGTCTACTACGAGCTTCTCAAACCCGGCGAAACAGTCAATACCGACCGCTACCGACAACAAATGATCAATTTGAGTCACGCATTGATCGAAAAACGCCCAGAATGGGCTCACAGGCACGCCAAAGTCATTCATCAGCATGATAACGCTCCTGCACATTCAGCCAGATTGACTAAGGAAACGATTTCTTCGCTTGGTTGGGAACTCCTACCCCACCCGCCGTATTCACCTGACCTGGCGCCTTCTGATTATCACCTATTCTCATCGATGGGACACTCATTGGCTGAGCAACACTTTAACAATTTGGAGGATGTAAGAAAATGGCTCGATGAATGGATTTCAAATAAAGATGAAGCATTCTTTTGGAATGGTATCCATAAATTGCCCGAGAGATGGACAAAATGTGTAGAAAGCGAGGGCCAGTACTTTGCATAAAATATATTATACTTTTTTTTTTAAATTAAATTATATTTTAAGAAATAAACGACATTTTAAACTTGCAGACCTGGTATATATATATATATATATATATATATATATATATATATATATATATATATATATATATATATATATATATATATATATATTATTATATATGATTAGTATTGTTACAATCCCATTTAATTATGTCGTTGTCACAAGTGTTACATGAATATCATTGTTGTTGCCTGAGGAATGCTATATTTGTATTTGAAATGGATCTTTAGGAATCGGTCAACTCACATGTTTCTTCACAAGTAAACAAACATGTAAGGAGATTCGTGTTTTCGATGTTTATTTTTTAAAGTATGGTACTCAATATATGAAAAAAGAATAAGATGGTCAGTATATTAATTAACTTTCATGATTTTCTTTTTTCATATTAGTGTTTGGAACATTCATCAATTTAAACCTTTAGTACATAATTCTATACCAGTTTTTATGTTAGTAATTAGTGAAATGTTTTGCCATGATTAGTCAGAAAAATAGCTTATTATCCATTAGTGATATCTGAAATTAAGAAAATCTTTATAAAACAGCAGAGTATTAAAAATTAAGATACTTTAATTCAATTTGCTAGGCACCGTACTAGTCATATACAGATTTATAAGAAATTATTATAACAAGAAATAAGAATTTAGAAAATAAGGGAAAGGAATACAAAAAACAGGTACCGGAATATCACGTAGGCAGGAAGCAATAGAATCTAGGAGGGGGTGATATACCTGCATATAAAGAAATAGACCTTCAAGGGAACCCCAATTAGACCAGGAGCTGTATGGAGTTGAGTATGCAAAACGTGAAGACCGCATTCTGTAGATCGTTTTGAACTCAGAACAGCTTGAAGATTATAATTCTGGATGTTGCCAGGAGGCTTACGGTCCATTTATTTCTTATACGCCATTCCCTTAGATATCAAGTAAACGAATTGAACAAATGCTTCAGAATCATTCTAATGATTATTCTAGTAACAATATCCCATTGCTTCTTAAAATTACGAAGTAAAGTGAAGATATTTATAGCTAGGCGATTGAAAATAAAACAAACAAATGAAAACAACAATTGTTGATAAAAAGAAGCAAAATATAAAAATCAATATTTTATTTTTACAATCATCATTGATACATTTGCAAAGCGAGATACAATTTAGTTGGATGAACGTTTACAGGACCGGATCAGCAATTCCGGTAATGGTAGCTACGTCAGTTACCGTGGGTACATTTTACCATGTTTTCTTTCGTAGCCAAATAAGGTATAATCAATTGGCTGTAGATGTACTTGATCAGCATTTATCCAAACATATGTTTGTGCTGAAGCTCTTAATAAATGTAAATGTAAAGCATCTGATGTGCAAATTATTTTTGATAAATTTAAACCGAAGCTAATATTTTGCGTAATTAATTTATGTCGAAGCTCATCATATTTTTTTACCGAGTGCATAATAAACATAATTTTTCATATACAGTATACACTACGCCTTTAGATGTCGGTGGCTAAGGTATGATCGGACTAAATCCAACAGTAGAAACAGGTGAGGTTTCAGTCGAGAGTATTTGTTGAAACGGAGTCCATCCAGGTATTTAGTTTGTAGTTTGTTTATAATACCATAAGACATAATACCATAAAACGAACCGCAATAAATCTTATCACAATACTTATAAAAGTCATAATAATGCTTTACTGCACGAAATATGCAAACATACCTTGAACATGATAAAGAAATCATCTAAAATTTTGCATCATAAGTCATTTAACATAAGGAAATATAATGAATGACATAGCTAACTCTAAAACTGTACATACTCAAACATCTACATTATAAATAGCACAAACAGCATAATAACACCACACCATAATTATTTAACTAAATTTAATTTTTTCTTTGAATTTTTTTAATCTATTTCATCCATATAATATACTTTTTCTGTCTGGAGTGTCTTCTAGTCCTTTTATAAAGCATGATGGATTAATGAAAAATCGTCTAAATCATCCTTTGCTGCAATTTCTTTCATTGTTAAAAAATAATCATAAATGTTTTCATTTTCCTTAATCTTTTTCTTAAATCGTTTCTATTTCGATGAAAAGAAGCAAAATATAAAAATCAATATTTTATTTTAACAATCATTATTGATACATTTGCAAAGCGAAATACAATTTAGTTGTAATTTTTTACAAGAACAAGCCTAAGACCATAAAACTTTAATTTTTTCTTAAGTTCTTTAACCTTCAAATGATCCATGCCGCCGCACAACATTCACAATACGAACAAAAAATAAACCGAAAATACAGATTCACTGTCACATCACACTTCTCAATTGTAACTGGTTGTAAATAATGTACTCAAATATTACTTAACCAAATTTACTTGCTTACTAAAATTTAGTTACTACAACTTAGTTACTAAAGTTACTTAATTAAATAATATTAAATTAACCAGTCTCGCACCACGAGGCAAAACATAATCATACGTCATTATTAAGGTTACTCCTTTAGTACTGTTACCCAGTGCCTCCACGATTTCTAAAAAAACAAATAACAATATGTGGTATTTTTAATCATTGTATCCTTACAATATAATATTGTATATAATGGAATTTAGCCGTCTCATATTTTTATATTATTTTTAAAAGAATCCTTGTGTATGTTATGCATGGTCTTGTTAAATATTAAATTATATTAGTGTTGCACTAGAGGGTTCCGAGAGTCTCTTACTGGAGAGTAGGTTGAAGAGTCCTTGAGAGAAGGATGAGATGAAGCTCTCTGAGGTTGTGAAGATTTATGGTAGGGATCATGTCTACTGTGGCTAATGCCTACTTATGGCCCCTTGTCAGTGTGTGTGTGTGTGTGTGTGTGTGTGTTCAAAGTTGTATGCCTAGGAATTTTCAGCAGCCTATTAAATAATTATATTTCTCTCATCTATCGTATAGATTAAGTTTGGTCAACTTTAAAATAATTATTTATTTTTGATAAGTAATCAGTTCAGTATTCCAGTTACATTATCCTATGAAAACATTGCGCTTCGTTACCCTGTTTTCATAGGATAATGTAACTGGAATTTTAACCGCAATGTATACTGTTGAAAAGTTTAGAAATATAAGAAAAGTAACATTTAACATATGAGGTTATACACTGTAATTTAGAGTTATGAAATATATGAACTTATGTTACGATTCCCAGGGCAACCGGTGGTCTAGTGATTAGCATAACAACCTACTATGACCAGTATCGCGAGTTCTTTGCATGGCATACTTAAAGGGAGTAAAAAATCCTTAGTCGTGCTGTCCTTAAGAAGGGACATACAATTGAGGATCCCGAGCCTGTACGATGTCAGGTACTCGTTAAAGGCCTCATATCACTTATACCTCGATAGGCACAATGTAGGACTCCCACTGTCAGATATCAGCATAAAGTCGCAGAGCCTTATCAGCATAAAGTTAAGCGAATAAACAAACGATACATATTTAAACTAACAACAATAAAAAATGGAAAATTATTTTTATTAGTATTTATTATTTATTATTATTTTTTGAAAATTAATTTATAATTAAGTCGAATTTCAGGTAAAATGTGATTGATGCCCTACCTATTTTTTTAAAAATATTTTATTTATATTTCATTTTCATAAAAAGAGAACCATGCAGTAAAAGCAAAGGCTAAAAAAAGGCTGGCTTATTTACGTACAATTAATAATATAGCTGAATGCTGTGGCACACAATATAATCTAGGCTATTTTCTTAATATAATGTCGAAATATCAGAGACCATTTCTTCATCACAGCACTTACGCCTCTGAACTACATTCCCAAGTTCATTAATCTATTGAAAATTTCACATCGTATCAATAATTTTAACACAAACCGAAATTTTATTGAAGCAGTGTAATGTAAAATTTAAGGATATTTCTGATAGCAATATGGAATTTTCAAACACAAAAAAGTATTACATATTATACTTATAAATGAGTTAATATATTTTAGAGAATTTTTTTTGTTCTAAAAATATGTATGTGATTCACTGAAAACATTGATTTTCCAGGAGGAAATATATCATATCGCTGTAAGATTTTCTAAAAATGAAGTGAAAATTCTCATTATTTTATATTGAGTAAATCTTCATTTACAGCGAAACAATCTTCCAATACTATGGCATTTTCAAATGCCTATTGTTTGAAAATATACTTTTGGATAACTTTCTACTTTTACTGACTGTTTAAATGATTAACCGCAGATAGCACCAAACGTACCCTTTTAATGGTTATTAGTTCTGTTTGTCCAAGTCTGACCTAATCAACGTTGAAACACCTCTCTTAACACAAACTTGATTAAGCCGTTGATAGTAGGATTGTCCCGAAGCTCATGGGTGTTATTGTTGCCAATAGTGGACTGTGTGCAGCTGTTACAGTGTAGAGGTGTAAACAATAATTACATACAGACCTGAGCAAGTACTCATCTTTCACTGATCCTATATATCCGTGTTCTCGCAATTTGCGATGTATATATAGACGGGGAGAATGTTAATTGAACATTACTTATATTTTTGGATCTAGTTGACTTTAAGTCATTAATATTATTATAATTTATTTTATTTTATATGATATAATTTTTTAAATATTTTATTTGAAAAGAAAAAATATGACCAGGACCGGGACGAAATGGAAACGTGCCAGGATGACCGAGATGGCTAAGGCGCCACTACGGAGAAGTGGGAGATCCGGGTTCGAGTCCCGGTCCTGGTCATATCTTTTCTTTTCAAATAAAATAAAAAAAATATATACATTCTCCTACTCTTAGAGCTGATATGTAGCCATGTCAAAGAAGAGGGGAGGCCAAGGAAGTTACATTGCTGACAACACGGTAGATGTTTCACAACTTAGGGTTAGGAGCCCACAAGTATACAAAATAACCTTAGGTAACCAACCCAGTATAATGATCTTTTATCTCTGTACATCGATGACAAAATAAAAATATCATATAAAATCAATGTATGGAAGGAAGAACATGGCATTGTGGTTGCTTGTACACACACAAAAATATGTAGTGAAAATAATAAATAAATAATGTCCCTAAATAATGATGTAAATAATAATGTAAATAAATAATGAATGAGATGAAAATAGTTGACTGGATGATCTAATGTAAAGGAGATAGTTGGGGGCAATAAGTAACACATAATGTTTATTTTGACTGCACCCCCCAACTATCTCCTTTACAGTAAATAAATAATGATGTCTCTTATTGAACCAATGCAAACAATTCGGCTTATAGCGTCAATTAAAAAAAAAAATGTATGTGTACTCAGATGTACATGCAGTGAGCAACTAAGTTATTGCTAATCTCGACAGAGTAGAATATTCATGGCTCCAGCTAGCTCAATATTGGAAAGTAGGGTGCACCAATATTCACGTTGAGGTAAATGTAACCAACGTAGATGGGAGGCTTATATGAACAATAAATGATCATTTGTGGAACAGTAATGTCCTATGCAAGAAGCATAAATAATCAATATTGGCTTGCAAAAGTTGTGAATTGTGTAATATAATTTATTTAATATTAGTGAATATTATAATATTTTACGGTGTATGGTTTTGAACAGTGCTTAGGTGTCGTGAGGTCAAAACTAGAATATATAGAATAGAATAGAATAGAAAAGTAACTTTATTCTGGGACTATATCCCTTTAGAATTACAAATATGAACAGAAAGAGAAACATAATGTTTATCTGGCCAGAAGGCTAAGTGTTACAAATCATAAAGCGTGTAAAAAATGAACAATTTAAAAAGAAATATTTAAACAAAAATAAAAATAAGTAACTAAACAGTACAAATCTTGACAAGATATTAAGCAATTAAAGAGAATTGATAAATACATAGCTTTTGTTAAATGCATGAGCTAGCATGCAATAAATTCTTTACATGATGTACAGCTTTTTAAAAGACAAAATTAAAAGAAATAAGTAGCACAATGAATTTCTGTGCATTACAATCTAAGCAAATGACTTACCTGCTTAGAGAGCATCTTTTTGGGAAGCTAGGATGTGTTGGAAAAGCAAGGATTTAAATGACGATAGTGAGGGACTATGACTGATATTCGGAGGGATGGATTTCCACAGTGTGGTGGAGTGGGCGAGAAAGGAACGTTCGAATGCTTTGGTTCTGTAGGAACGAATATAGAGATCGGAAAGGCGGAATCTTGTTTCATGGTGTTGAACTGAGGATTTGAATTGGAGGAGGCTGTAAATATATGAAGGGTGTTGAGAGTAAATAGATTGGTATAAGAATGTACAGAGGAAATATTGTCTTCTGAAGGAAGAGAGGGCTACTTTAACTCATCATAAAGGATACACGCGCGATCGCCTAGGAGTGCCAAGCACAAATCTTAGAGAGCAATTCATTATTCTCTTTAGTCTGTCTTCAAGCATTTTAGAAAGGCCTACGTATACCACGCTACAATAGTCAAAGTGGGGGAAGATGAGAGAAGATACGAGAAGCTTATAGGAAGATTATGTAAGGAGATGACGAGAAGGATGGAATAACTTCAGGGAACTGATTGACCATCGGGATATCTGGGCGATGTGGGATTTCCAAGAAAGGTTTTGGTTGATGGTGATGCCTAGGTTTTTTACAGAGGAGGTGAACGGTATAGGATGATCGTTTAGGATTAATGTTGGAAGGGTGTGGATGTAAGGATGGAATTTGAACCTAAAACAATAGCCTGAGTTTTCATTGCTTTCCATTCCAGTTTGTTATATAAATAATTTTTATAGCAATAATTACTTAGTTTATTTTTAGTTTGTTAATCCAAATCCATTTTACCGAGTCTTGATAAGGGCATTAGTTAGGCTCTTGTGACAAAATTAACAAATTAACAGCTAGTAATCGTTTAATGTTATTTGATTACTACCGATAAGGCTGATTAATTGTTAATTACCAAAGTCAATTTACGAGTATTTCTCATGATTAAAATAAATTCATTGTCGAACATCAACTAATTTAGTTTCGGATCAAATTAGTGAACACCGAGTTACAAATAAATAAAATATTTGTATTTTAATTACAACTAATTTAGCAGCTATTGAGTAAGTTAACTAATTAATCGGATATATAATACTAATCACTTTCCCAGGTCAGCTATACTAGTGGTTATTCCATATTCCACTAAATACCTGGCGTAACAATTAATAACTAAATTTTTATTACTATAATAACTAAATTAAATTACTATGGTCAAATTTACTAGGTTCTATTTTTTTTTTTTTTTTTTTGCGCACGATGCCCAAATTTTCACAAGCTAAGCTTAATAGCTGGAATAGAAATTCCACTTGGTATCAGCTATTCGTTATTTGAAGAATTCAATTTCCGGTGTCTGGTATCTGGTAAAACATATTGCTTGGTGTAAAACATTGGATCTATGGGTCCTTAAAATAGACCAGAAAAATTAAATTGAAACTGGATGTATAGTTTACAGTCACTAGTTCAAGGGAAGAGTACGAAAGAAATAACAGAAATTATGGGTAAAAAGAAACACCTTAAAGATAATCGATAAAAAAATATTTAGGTAACATGCCACTTGAAACCAATAATCATAAATAAATAGTCAAATAACGAAATAGATAATGGAATGACATATAACGACCGTAATTGCATCGGAAAAATAAAGTACAGGAAAACATATCGAGAAATTGAAAGAGGATTTGTCTGAGTAAAATATAATATAAATAAAAAAATAAATTTCTAAATATGGTTTTACGTTTCGGCAATGGCGGAGTTAACATTCATAAGCCCCATATTTAGTGTTCCCAGAAGCGGGCACATTTTTCACTGGTATTATGGAAAAAGTTTCTCAAAATTTTAAAAGCCTGGGCGCAATAGTAACACACAACACCTAGATAGAGGAGGATACAAAAGCAAGACTTGCCGCTGGTAATTGTTGTTACTATGCAATATAAAAGGCTCTTAAAACTGGGCAATTGTCAAAAACGGCCAAGATCACCTTATATAAAACCATTGCCAGACCAATAACGACACATGGTTGTGAAAGTTGGGTCCTGAGTAAAAAAGTAGGAAGAATGGCGAATGTCTGGGAGAGGAAAATACTGCGGCGGGTTTATGGACCCATCTACGACTAGGGAACATGCAGAACTCCGACAACTTCACGGAGAGCCAGACTTAGTTTCTTCTTCTTAGTAAAAGGAGCTAGATTGAGATGCTATAAGGATGACGGAGACAAGAGTGCCCAGAAGACTGTTGTTTGGGAAGCTCGGTGGTAGAAGTCCCAAAGGGAGGCCCCGTACGAGATGGCTAGATGATGTGGAGGCCGTTCTTCACCAGCTGGGAATCAGACATTGGAGAAGACTTGCTGGGGATCGAAGTGATTGGCAGGCAGTGGTGGATGAGGCCCAGGTCCTTGTAGGACCGTAGTGCTAAGGAGTGAGTGAGTGAGTGATAATGGAAATAGTTAGCTTTATCCGCTTTTCCAACGACAATCCTTTCTTGGTACCTTCCTATTCCATACATACATAGCTGGCTCTACATCCCGTCACCGAGACTGGGCCTCCTCCAAAAGTCCTCGCCAGTCAATACGATCAGCTGCAACAGCTCTCCAGTTTCGGACTTCCAGTAGAGCCCGTGTGTCCGATGTCACTGAGTCCTCCCATCTGACATTTTTACCCTTTTTTGTCCATGCATCCTTCCGGACAGCATCCTCCTGGGTATCACCGAATCATCCATACGCGCGACGTGCCCGGCCCATCGAAGTCGTCCTATCTTGATGAACTCGACCTTCCTATTCCAATCCTTATTAATAAAAAACCTTACTAATCTTGCTCTATTCTTGACCTCGTCGTGTGGTATTCCATTCGCCTCCTGAATGCAAGATCTTAACCTTCCAATTTGTACAGACCTTCTGGTACTATTGCTTTCTCTGAACAATCTTGCTAATTTTTCCTGGAATTCGTTTCAGCTTCACTCTTTGAGCTTCCTCCAGAACTTCATTAATCACCATATTTTTCTTCTATTCAATGATGGATTTTCCACTGTGTAGGATTCTAAAACATATGCACATATTTCGTTATTTTATTTAAAAAACTTTTATGTTATATTTTTAAACTTTTCCATGCGTTTAAAGTAATAATATCGTTTGTAGCATGGTAATTATTTCAGTTCTCTGTTGTAATTTTCAAAATTGTTCCACAACAAAATAAATAAGGTTTGATATCAGCATGGAACGGGTTAGCTTAGTATGGATAACGTTGATTTGCCTTCCTGAAATTCCCGGATCCATCCCAGAGTTAGCAAATAAATTATCTGACCTCCTAATAGCCATTTACGGCCCTACAGGATATAAAGACTCTTACTAGGCTCATCGATCCTCCATAAAGTGGGGAAAAATCAGGTGGTTGAGCATGATTTCAGACATAATACCAGCCTTCTCAATCGGTATTGATTCGACTTGATGATCTAATTGAGCGAGTAGGGCACTAATTTACTAACACGACAAAGGACCCTATGACCGTAGGTAGGGACGACCCTTTGATGGTTGCCGCTGTAGGCGCCTGTAATTAGTGCTACAGGTCCCTCAGGTGTTTGTGCTCATCCCTCTGTGCTCGTCACCCTTGGGCATGTGAGGAAGTGTCACGTGTCACCTCTTCGTCGCCAACACAAAGGCGAATATACATATAAATATATATATATATATATATATATATATATATATATATATATATATATATATATATATATATATACATATATATATATATATATATATATATATATATATATATATATATATATACATATATATATATATATATATATATATATATATATATATATATATATATATATATGTATATATATATATATATATAAAAGCCGGTCTGTATTTAATGAAATTTTTTCAAATCAATTGTGTGTATTTACAGACTTTTATAATTATGATTTTGAACAATCGTCATTGAGTTTCTTTAAACTGTTCAAAAGCAAAGTCTTGATTTTTATGCCTGCGCAATTAGATTTTAGGCACTTGATTTACAAAAAATTGAAAGAACCTGGAACAACTTAGCCTTAACTAGTAATTGTAACAAGTGTTATTGTCTTCGTGGAATGTTTGAAAATGGATGTTGAAAAAGTCATTCAATTATCATCGGTTTGCACAAAAATTCGAATGATATAACTTAAACAAATTATTATTAGTTGTTAGTTTTAAATACAGATAAGGAGAAAAATTCAAAATGTTGAAAATTTTAAGTTGACATATGAGAATAATACAGCTAATTATTGATAAATCATTGGTAGAAACATACATTTTCTTTATTATTCAAGAGGAATCAGTTTCAAGAATAATTAATAGGAATAAATGTTGTTAAAAACCTGTACCACCACAATTTTTGAGGCATTACCTCAAAGTTTAAATCAATTTAGGGGAACAAAATAAGTTTGAAATTATATAATAATAAAACAAAATATTAGGTATTATAATTATTAGGGAAATTAAAGGAAAATAATCATAGATAATTAAAGTTATTTGAGGTATTATGAAATAAATAACAAATATTTCAGCTAAACCTGAGCCACAACAATCCACTCATCTGGGCTTACTACATGATGCTGTATTGATAGAAACAGTATAGGATGTTATAGCCATTATATGCAATATCTTCTTTATTATTTATTAAAAACATGTGATTATTGGTTTTACTACTTTATTACAATAATACAACAATAATAGGCTAAGTGATACATAGTGGCATGAAATAATGACAAATAGAGAAACTACCCACTAGTAGTAGTCAAATCACAAGTTCAACTAAGAATATCATTGTGGTCATCTTCTTTTCAGACGCCTGGGAGGATTATCGGGAATTGAAGAGAAAGCTAGGTTTGAAACTAGAGGGTTACAGTTGGAATGAAATTTGTTATGAAAGAATAGATACCGGGTTCGGGCCAAATTAGCAACAAATGGGACATTGAGGTCGTTATGGATGACTTTATTCTTAACAAAATAAGGAGAATTGAGGATTTTACGAAGGATTTTGGATTGTAGGGATTGGATACGAAAGGAATTCGATGGCTTAGTGGAGCCCCAAAGCTCTTCTTCGTAAGTCCAAATAGGTCGTATGATGGTCATGTAGATGTGTCTTTTGTAATTAATTGGGAGCTTTGAGGATTTGTCTAGTAAATATTGAAGTAGCCTGAAACGTCGAGCAGATTCTTGTCTTTTCAGTCTTGAACGAGAATTCCAATATAGAATACCAAATATGTTTCAAAGTTTTAGCATAAATGATAATAAAAATTTAATAAAAAACAATATGTTACTGTAATTATATGACATGATAGAAATATGTTCAATTTTACATTTAGACTTAAAATAATATATAATAATAGAAGGTTGTTGATGCAGAAAAGTAATAAACAATAATAATGTAATAAATACATTTACATGATGGTCAAACGATATTTATTACATTATTATTGTTTATTACTTTTCTGCATCAACAACCTTCTATTATTATATATTATTTTAAGTCTAAATGTAAAATTGAACATATTTCTATCATGTCATATAATTACAGTAACATATTGTTTTTTATTAAATTTTTATTATCATTTATGCTAAAACTTTGAAACATATTTGGTATTCTATATTGGAATTCTCGTTCAAGACTGAAAAGACAAGAATCTGCTCGACGTTTCAGGCTACTTCAATATTTACTAGACAAATCCTCAAAGCTCCCAATTAATTACAAAAGACACATCTACATGATGGTCAAACGATTTCCCACTGAAGTTTGATTAGCTGCTGAAATCGTGGTATTGAAAATACTATGTCGCTTTCATTCATCTGATATAATTTTATTTAAAAATAACTCTTTGGAGATAAACCAACAGATAGCTAATCACAACCGTTATCATATATTAATGAGGAAAGACAAAACGTAATTGGGATGTTTAGTCAAGAGATAATGGATGTATAAATTAGAGCCCGTACCTGGACAATAGTGTCCCATCTGATTGTGGTCTTTATCTCATTCAACTCCCTTGTTTATCAACTACTGGGTCAATTGGTCAACCTCTGGATAAGCACGCCTTTACATATGTAGGGAATTCACGCCATATCACACCATATTATGATGTTGTGTTGTATATTAAATATAGTAAAATATTATCTAGCATTTTATCTTAATGAGTGTTCAATTGTAAAAGGTTAATTAGAATAACAAAAAATAATCTCTTACTCTGTTTCCAGTACTCTACCAAGAAAAAAACTAATGCTACATTCTTGAACTGATTTTTTTTTTTTAATGATGTAAATCCAATGAATGTGCTCCAGTATTCTTTAATAGCATCCCACTGACTTCTGAAGAACATATCCGATACTTAGGATTGAATCTTGACAAGCGTTTATTATCAACTTTTTTCACGTTGTTAACGTTGTTAACACATTAGACTGAAAAGACAAGAAATTGATAGCTGTTTTAGGTCTCTTCAACACTTACTAGACAAATACTCTAAGCTTCCAATAAATCACAAAAGAATCATATACATGACTATTATAAGACCTATTTGGATTATGAAGTAAAGCTTTGGGGCTTTACTAAGCCATTGAATCTCTCTCGTAACCAATCCTTATAATCCGTAATCCTGCGTATAATCCTTAATTCTCCTTTGTTAGGAATAATGTCATCAATAATGACTTCAATGTCCCATTTGGGGCTTATTTGACCCGAACCTTACACCAGTCGTTTAATGATTACGCATTTAAAATGACTACCCAACACCAATGTATTATGTATTACATCTTATTTATAACATCCACATTTATTGGCATATAAAAATTAAAAGGCGGAGCACAAAGTTTCATATTGGTAATTCTATTTAGTTATTAGAATAACTAATAACTTAATAATAATTTAGAACGAATATTATTATTTATACAGGTAGTAGAACATATTCTCTTCTTTTTTTAAAAATAATTTCAATAGTAGATTTGTATTACTGGTTGCTGTTTTGAGAATTGATTCCGTAAACTTTTGGGTAAGGTTTATGTCTGGATGGTGGAAAACGTTCATTATTTAACTTGTTTTAGTGATAAGCCGCCTATATACTACAACTATATCCTTAATAAAACTGTTAGGTGCAATCATTTAGGAAAAACCTTTCGAACAAAGATCCTGGATACGGTTAAAATCTCTTTTGATATCCCAAGATTAGCAAAGCTTTATTAGCAGTAATTTGCTAATGAACCAGTTTCTTATGGAGTTATGAAAATGCCTATAAGTCGGATTAATATCATAGCAAAAAATATAGAGTGCATCAGGAAAACATTCTTCAACGGTAATGATCAGAAATACAATTATTTTTTATTTTAATTATTGTCAAATATAATTATGTATTTTATACTATTTAATTTTTGTTGCGGATTTTATTTTTAATGCAAATTTAATGTACTTTTAATATGATTCCTCGAGTTCGTCCAATGGTCTCGACTATGATTGTCTTCGTCAATTTCCTTCTGTTTCTAAGGCGGGCGTCCTCTGTATATCATCGATGAAAAAAAAACCTTTCCTCCATCGCTTTTGGGTAGATTAGGATTTAATGATCTAGCTCGATGTTTATTCATAGTAATTCAGGGCATCATGGCACATTCAGCTATATCAGGGTATTGGACAGAGGCTAACATTCTTGAAAATATATTTGTCTGACAACTTAGTGCGTGATGGGTTCGTGTTGTGAGTGAACTCCTGTCGTGTTGTGAGTTAGTTTCTGGCACGTTATTACAGAATTTTTTCCTAATTTTTACATCAAGGTACTATCTTTAATGATAATGAAATTTAAAAACATTCTCGATTATCTTGTTTTTACTTAAAAGTGGGTTCAAAAACAGAGACAAAAATGTAAATGATGACAGCAAAAAAGGATCGTTTGACACAAGCTGTGCGTATAATATAAAGTATTGCGGTTCGACATCCACTACATTGAGCCGTACAATAAAGGCTTTAGTTCTCTTTATGGTGTTGTTGGACTTTGTAGAGTTTAGCGTACGCTATAGCCCTTTGATTGCCTTTTGGAACGCCTCTGGTTATATTGTTATTCAAGGCAAATTTTATTAGTGGAACGCTTTCCCAGTACACCCTTCTGATGATATTGAATGCTTGGATAATATTTGTTGACTATTAAAGAGATTACTTAGTCACATATATATATATCCTATGACTGTGAACATTGGCCCAATAAAATATGTGCTCATGAACAATCATAGCTCAGAGATAGCGACTTGTATGCGATAATTACTGAATCAAGTTTAAAATAATATGCACAAATAACGAATTCATTAGAATACCTGAAAGCAAATCGAGAATGAACTTTATGATATTGGGTATATGGAAAATGGTGTTTCCTCATTACAATTGTACCTCCGTAAGTAAGTTAATTGAATATATATCCAATATATTAATATCATTCTATAATCGCAATGAAACATAATAGTACTGAAAGTGCATAACACTTTTCTGTAATTTTTTGTTTCCCTTAACAGTTAGAGATTTGTTTATGAAAATGATGAAACGATGATAATGCTGATGTAATGATAAAAGTTGTGTTTGAAAACAATCGTTAGTAGATGAACTTATTAGGTTACTTTGATGAATGTACAAATATTTGGTTTTCTAGCTCCATTCTATTTAGTACTAAGCAATATACAATACTTCTGAATCATCTCAAAAAGGTAAAGATTCACATTTTAACAATTTATTAAATATTTTATTTGAAAAGAAAAGATATGGCCAGGACCGAGACAAAGAGGGAAATATAGAGGGGATATGGCTGGCAGAGAAACGTGCCAGGGCGGCCGAGATGGTTGAGGCGTCACCACGGAGAGGTGAAGATCCCGGGTTCGAGTCCCGGTCCTGACCATATCTTTTCTTTTCAAATAAAATATTTTAAAAATTATATAATATATAAATAAAATAAATTTTTAATGATTTTCAATGATTTTAATTTTAATAAATTTTCAATGATTGAGTTCACTTAATAAAAATCTCAATTTAAAAAATATCTATTAGACAAACAAACAATCGCAATATTTAGATTTAGGAACTTCTTATTAATCTGTTCTAACAAACTTACAAAAATCCTTGTAGGCTGTGATAAATATCTCAATATCTGAGAATAAAGATGTTAAATATTCTCGACACTATATTGTTTTTAAATATTGCTTCCTTTCATACCTAGTATCGATTTAAGTTTTCAATAATCGATAGGCGTTTCGAGATGTTTAAATATCCAGGTTCCTGAAAGGGATGAAGCGCTAACCAACGCCAAGCCGACAGGCTGAACTCGAGGCCCTTCCAAAGGATTCCTTCCATAATTCATCCCTCCCGTTCGCTCTGCAGAGTTTGAATGCCTCCTCTCTATATAAATCGATTATTATTCATGGCCTTCGATTGCTCGATTGTCTTTAGTAATCATAACTAACAATGCTCTATTAAACAATCAGAACCATTACAAAGGAAAAAAATAATTCAAAGGAATTCAAAAAGGATTTGAATTTATTTTTCAATTCTAATATAATGGACGTGATTTTTTTTTCAATTCGTGCGGAACCTTCTTTCTTTCAAGTCAAATATCTTAACAAGTCCTAGACGTTCTTCTTTATCATATTATTAGGCAAGTTTCATTTATTAGGTGTGACACATTTAACACATTTCATATCTTTTGCAAAGATATGACAATTTGGTTCAATTATGGCTTTCATTTTGTGATCATAAACTGCATACGGTCAACCAGAACATATTCAAGTATAAAAAGAACAACTGTAAAATTTTATTGAACTTATTTTTTTACTCTGACATACATTATATTAAGTAATGAACACTGTGCACTTCACATATCTCTTTTTAAGGTTAAGCTGCATTCTTGGCTTTAGAAAAGTAAAATGTATCGAAAAGACATATTTTGAAACACTAAATTACTATAACAGCTTAAAAGTACCAACTACGATATCACAAAAATAAGAAATCTAATATTGACAAAAAATATTGAAACCCAATTGCTTCTGGTTCCAACTGAAATTGCTTTATTGTCAGCCCCTTTAGTAATTACGAGTATATATTTCTAGAAAATAAGTTATTAAATATATTACTAAAAAGCATTATATAAAAATGTTATTTATACATTTATAAGACAAAGGAAGGCATTTCTAAAATTTTTATTTACAAAGTCATAAAATCGATTAAATAACGATTAAAATCCATGTCAAAATATAGATACGAAATATTAAGAAAACCAAAGGAGTTTTATTTATCTTAAGTAAATAATACACAACACCCAATAGAATATTTATTATTCGGTTTCTACTTAATCATCAATATAATATATTTTAATTTAATTTCAATATAAGGTATGAAATATTAAGAATATGAAATAATTATTATTGCCCTTGTTGTAACATTTTATGTTTTTATATTTATAGCCTCATATCTCAGTACCTCTTAAGAATTTTAAAAATGTTTTAATCGAATTTGAAATTTCACTTGAAAGTTCCTGGAAAAACAATGAAAAAAAAGATTCTTTGTTGGAAACTGACTGAAGAATTTGACTATTGCATTGCGACTAATCTTGGATGGCAAGAAATTTATATTTCTAGTCTACAATAAGAGTAAATTTGACCAACACGGTCAAAATTTAAAAAAAAATTGGTGAATTATTATTATTAATTATTAAATTTACAACTAATCTCCTGAAAGATATTTTTAAAAAATTCGAAGTAAAGGCTTTAAATGATGTTTCTTTCGTTGTTTTTTTTCAGAGAAACACAATTCAGTCTTTATTTCCTTAGCCAAAGGAATTTCCAAACAAGCATTTCATTTTGAAAAACATTTCTGAGACAGGGCTTGTGGCATTTCCACTATATATTTAAATTGCCAGAAACCCCCGATCTCTACTGAAAATTATACTCGGGGAGTTTTATACATATTGAGCAAGAGTAGAGAGTGGATGTCGACTGTTGTATAAAGGGTAATAATTTTAATACTCTCATAAATTGCCATGAACACACATGCATACCTTTTATTGGCTTCAGTTCCTGCCCTGACAGCCCTACTTACACATATATATATATGTATATATATATATATATATATATATATATATGTTTATTTATGCACCTCGTTAGTCTTTTCTCATGATTTGTACATTTTATTTTACTTCATTTTTTTTGGCACTTTATAAATACTTTATGAAGGGTACTATGTAGTCTTCTAGGCAGATATATATTTTGTTTCCATTTTTGTTCATGCTTGTTATTCTAAAAGGGCTTAGTCCCAGAAGAAAATTAGTTATCTATTCTATCATATTCTATGTAGTATATGTATATCTGTGTGCATATGTATAGATAGAAATATAACTAATAAATCTCTTAGTTTCTTTCTAAGCTAATGTAATTAATTAATATTACTTTCTGAGATAAATATTAGAATCTCCATTGCGCAACCGCCTTGAATAACCAAGTCTCAAGGGATCCAACCACAGACCACAGGCCCCCAGCTAGGTGAAATACCCGCCAATATTTACATTTCCAACCACCCCCGAACTGTAAACTGGTTGCTACATTGCTACAGTCAATACCCCACACTATATTGAGGCTTGGCTTTAGAGTTATTTAGTAACATTTGGCAAACTGAAGATTTCTGTCGCTTAGCAATCATCTGATCATTACATTTGAGTATAAAATTATGTAAAAAAAAAAGGGTAACAACAGGCCATATCGATAAATGGTACTGAAAAGTATAGAATGCATTATTTCACTGCCTCCAATGTTTCTGGTTAGGGCGAAATTATTGAGAGAGTATTTAAGGCCTGATCAAATTTACTAATGAAGGAGAAATTTCAACTAATTACATACTTCATAGAGGCTGGGGTATTGAGTTATTGTAGTTATAGAAGTCCGTATACACGGTCTTAAACCCTGAATATCAGCGTTACAAATGATTAACAATACTCAGCTTTAATTCAGGTTAAAGAAGTGGATTTCTATTGTGATGAACCCTTCTTAAGTTCCGAAGAAAAGAAAATTGCTGGTGTTCTAAATGTTTTGCTTACCTTCGTTTAGTCTGTTCTATAAATATATTTTCGATTGGGTTTCTAATATAAAATATAGTTTCGATTTGGGTTTGGGGATCGATTCGATTCGATGTCTAAAGGTTATTAAAATCATTTGAATCATTGGAAAATAATTGTGTCCCAAAATCTAGTTAATCAACTTATAAGACATTAAAATAACTATAAAATATTTTTTAAAAGGAGCCTTATACTATATTTTTTTGGAACACCAAAACCCTCATATCATGCATATCCAATCATTACTAAGACAAACAATTAATAATAAAGATGTTTATAATAAAACTAATATTATAATAATAATTGATAAATAGCTAACAGATAACACTGTGAACGTTTTAGAGAAACTTATCTCTTAATAATTATATATAAATATATATATATATATATATATATATATATATATATATATATATATATATATATATATATATATATATATATACTCGTGTGTCTGTGTAAAGAAAACGATGTACGAATGCTTTTCTTAATTCTGTATTTGCCGCGATAGTGACACAGCCCACTTGATATAAAAAAAAAAGATAATATATATATATATATATATATATATATGCTATGTATATTATTATGTATTGTATATTTGTATATTGTATTGTATTTTAAATATGTATTTTTATTTGAATAAATGGATATTTGAAACAGAAAGTTATAACAGGCTACAATTATAATGGACGGATATAATTTTTTTAATAATATTGTGTGTTGAGTTAAATTAAAACTAATCTCCTGAAAGATATAAAAAAAAATCGAAGTAAAGGCTTTAAATGATGTTTCTTTCGTTGTTTTTTTTTTCAGAGAAACACAATTCAGTCTTTATTTCCTTAGCCAAAGGAATTTCCAAACAAGAATTTCATTTTGAAAAACATTTCTGGGACAGGGCTTGTGGCATTTCCACTATATATTTAAATTAACATAAAATCCCTATCTCTATTTTAATAGCTTTGACACATAGTAATTTTTAATGCCGGTACACACATTTAAAGTTTCATTGTAATTCATTATCTTTTTGAAAAAGTAATTAAAATTATGTATTACTTTTAGAAAAAGTAATAGAAATTATACATAAGTGATAGAGCACTGAAAGGTAGGGCACTCAGTGGTAGAGCACTGAATTGCCATGCCGAAAATTCTGGCTCAATTCTCTCTGCCGGCAAGACATTTATTTAGTCTGTTAGCAGCCGGAAATGGAACCTATGGGATTTAGGACCCTCCTGGGGCTCACTCAGCCTCTATAACGTGTGTATTTAATATAAGGGAGTAAATCTGGTGGTTGAGCGTGATCTGGGACAAATCACCTCCCTGCACAACCGTTGTCCATGAAACAGCACAGTCTCTACTACTGAACCCCAGACACTTATGTGTCTGTACACTGGTGTACATAAACTTTATCAGTGTAGGGATATGAGGGTATTCATACTCACGATCTTTAAACATCCACTAATCGATTACATTTAGTGATGGATTGGTTGAAAAATATGATTGTATCAAATAACAAAGAAAAACTCCTGATTACCATCTGTTAGGTTTTTTTTTTTTCAAACTTCTTAGTAAAACAGTTTACTAAAGGTAAAAAAAAAGATGAAGATTAAACTGACGGTGGATTCATACAAGGATTATAAACAATAAAGAATTAAAATTTTAAATAATGTTCACATAAACACACTACTTCTGTAAGTCAGTTGAAAGTTGTCGCTAGAAAGTCCCTCTGCTTCATACACGAAGTTTTAAATTGAAATCGGGAAGTTTGACATTTCACTTCAGTTCGGTTGAAATTGTGATTCGATGTATAGTTAGTTGTCACCTTGAATGGCAGTTTACTAGATCAGGTTTTGCATACTAATGGCGTCAAAGTTACAAAATTACAATTAAAAGATTTTGGGTTCTTAACAATGTTGAGAAACAGAATATGTTTTGATCGCTTTATAATACCTATAATAAAATCATTCCTATCATTACAATCTAAATAAATTTATAAAAGTGTATCACTCTATCCTGATATTTATGCCTGATGGCATAAAATTTTATTTGAAATATGAAATAAGTAATAAGCCTCTTTGTGTACAATTCTTTGTACAACATATCCCTATCCCCAAATTTGACCAAATGTTTAAATGTACTCTACTTTCGCAGTCAAGCTTAAAAATACTACAGCTATTATTTAACTTTCTAACCTCGATCCATAGGGAAATTTTTATGTATTGAATTCTATTAAGTTTTGCTTACAATGAGAACTTAGCATAATATTTTCCGAGAATATGCTCAAAATTGCCTAAAGAAAAATAAATTCTTGAAACTTACTATTCATATTTTTTAATTTTTAACTCCACAAGGATGACGTCTAGCAAAAACATTATTTTTTTACGATCTAAAACGTATAGTTTTAGTAGATAATATTTTAATTGGAAAGAAAAGATATGAACAGGACCGGGACTCGAACCCGGGTCTCCCACGAGCCCGTCGTGGTACTTAGCCACCTCAGCATTCCTGATTCGCTTCTCAGTCAGACGTATCCCTTCTTTTCACTGATCCTATATCTCCGTTTTCTCGCAATTTGCGATGTATACACCGGGAGAATGTTAATTAAACATTACTTTCATTTTTGGATCTTGTTGATTTATATCTTTTATTAAATCGTTAGATGTTTTACATTTTTAAATATTTTCTTTTTTTCCAAATAAAATATTTTAAAAAGTATAACATCTAACAATTAAATAAAAGGTATTAGTTTTTAGGTTGAACGAGTAGCTGATATTTTACGAATAAGGGTATTGTACACAAAAGTTACAATAATGTTTAATAGATTTTCCTGTATTGAAAAAATAGTAGATCCACTATATCTTCAAACATCTATACATATTATAAAACGAAGTCCTCCGCCGCGTTTGTTCGCGGTAAACTCAATAACTACTGCACGGATTTTCAAGCGGTTTTCACCAAAAGATTGAGTGATTCAATAGGAAGTTAAAGTATATAGTTTGTCGAGGTTTTGTGTAAATGTTTTGGAATACCGGTGGGATTCACCGCAGACGCATCCTAATCCCGTGCTAATCTAACGTGCAAGATAATTAATTCGTATACAAAGAAATATTTGGTTTGTTTTTTTGTTTCGAATCTCCATTTATTTATATTAAAAATTATATTTGGTTTGGTTTTTATTTATATAATTTCTATATAATAAAGTATATTAGCTGAGATGTGAAGAAAGAAATCAAGACTCCCAAAGAAGCCTATCCAATGATAGTCGCGTGGTCTTTAGTGGCCGGTACGTGATAAAAAAAAAATACATTACACAGACAAATTATGTAGGCATAATGTGCCTTACTACCCGAGCAAAGCTGGTGTTGGTCTCTAGTTTGAAATATGTTCTAAATTTTAAAATAACCCTAGAATAAGCATTTAAAATCTGTAAATATTGCACTGAATGTATGAATGGAGTGTCAAAAAAACATTAAAATTAGAATGGTTATGTACATTGACTGTATTGAACGTAGATAACGCGAAAAAGCAAAAGCAAATAATGTAACGAAAAGTTACATGCATACCTTTTAACTATTAGGTAATAATTCGGCTCAGAATTTAATAGATTTTATTTATTTTATACTGTTTTCGCTAAGTTTTAGTATAATAAATAAAAATCTGATAAAAAACGATTGCCACAGATTTTTTGTTGTGTACTAATTGCTAATTGTAACTACTAAATAATAATAATTGTAACTATATTGCTAGAAAAAATTAGTTGTTTTGATGGTGATTATTGACAAAACTTTATGTTGTTTTAAAAGCATAGAAAAAAGTGTGAACCTTTTCCCAGGTTTAAGAACATTCTCACCTATCTTGGTTCAAGCAAGGTAAGTATTTTTGTCAGGTCTCGCATCGGGGCCACATAACACAGATCGATGCGTTGAGGAGCCACCGGAATAAAGATTAGGCTACAGAACCTTGAGACTTTAGGGTACTAGATCTTCAATAAATACAATAATAGTTTAATTCTTTATAATAACATAATATCCATACCCTGATATTATATACTATCAGGGAGTTGTTTAATTCGAGCATGCTCATGTTTTTCATAAGGACCTTCCATTAACTAATACAAATATAAGATGAATCGTCCATATGAGATTTATTAAAACTTAAAAATATAGAATTTTGGAAACTAAATCTGACCCCCTTTTCAGAACATATCAGGGGTGTGTATAAAGACTACACAGGTAAGTAAATAAAACTTTTTAAAAATTGCTTCTTGACGGTATTAGACCCACAAATATAACATAAACAATTATGTTTATGTTATAAATATATTTAGGAGAGTTGATACATCCTTTAGTAGCCATTCTTCTAAATAGCACAAAACTGTTTAATGTGTACACCACAGTGGCTAGCAGTGACTATATTGAGTCACTGACTGCAATCAAGGCCACGGCTCCCTACATTTCTCACTACTTCTAGCAGAGAGTAGTATTGGGGAGGGAGTAGACCCCTAAAAAAAAAGAAATTTTCAGATGAAATTTGTGACATATCTATAGGTGATGGAATTTTTTCACAATTTATTCCCATAATCAGCACAAAAATACTGTTCAACCCAACAGTTAAGTAAGCTACAATTTTTTCATCGCAGACCTGTGCTATCAGCTCCGGTATTTCATTTTCAAACTTTTAAAAGATGAAAGCTTTGTCACTAAAATGGAAATGGAAGAAAAAATGTTCGTTATTCATTTAAGCTTGTTGTAACAGGCTTTCTTGGAAACAAAAAAGACCCAAACTACAAAACTTCGGTTGCTGAATTGTTACAGAACTTCAAAATGTTGGACTGCAACATGAGTGTCAAAGTTCATTTCCTTCACTCACATGACAGCGATGCAGGACAGAGGGGTTGTTGGTGGGGTGAGGTACCGCAGACTGATATGATCAACAGAACTGGCCCGTTGCACTCCAGACGACCTAACTTTGTCACGAAGTTGACTTAATTCAATTGGCAACTTGGAAGCTCTGGTATCCTTCACGCTCCAAAGCCTAACTCCAACTCCGTCTCCACGTGCTGTTTTAAAGTTTTATTTAATATAAATATCTATGTCAATGAGAACCAAAAGAAAGAGTACTTGAAAATAAAAATAAAATTATCATTCGAATTTCCTTTGATATGATTATGAAATTACTAAAACAAGAATGTAATAACTTTTATAAATTGCTATTAAAACAACCCTTTTCCCACATTGATCGTGTAAAAATTTAAACGTTACAAATAGATATACGTAGACGCATATGAAAGGTACGTGTTAGCTCATAGTGTAAAGCACTGAAAGTTTCTATACTGAAAATCTGTGAATCAAATCTGTCTGTGGCGGTAGAGTGTGAACCATAATGGCCCAAGATACTTCATTGCTTTGTGGTACAGATTTATGTGTATATTTGTTCATATCATACTTATTCGTCTTTTGTTAAATTATGGTTCTACAACTTCATCAACCCTGTATGATCTGACGAATCCCCTGGGGCTCACCCAATCACTATTTAGATAGATATCCTTTATTGGGGGAAAACCCTGGTGGTTGAGGATGACCTCGGACAAATCACCTCACCACACAACTGCTTATCTGGAAATATTAAAGTCTCTACCATGTATAATATTTTAAAAAGCATTAAATAATATATATATATATATATATATATATATATATAACTTAAGTACTTTGGCTCGCGAAACATAAAAAAAAAGAGTAAATTGGGAAAGAAACTACACACTAGCAAGCTGGTAAAACACTGACTTTATTTATCAATAAATATTATATAGTATCTTCTTATATAGTATCTGGGAGTTGTTTACACTCTTAGTAGGATTAAGCTCCACTATTACCAGGGCCTGACCCTTAACTCCCCCCCCTCCAGTTTCCAGACACCTTATGGAAACTAAAAGAAGTGGCTAGGCTGGGCAATTAGTAGAGCTTGCTCCTGTACAACTTACAGCTCCCAGACACAAATAATTACATTCAATAATAAGGAAATAACAAAGCGAAAAAAACTGTAGCGTCCTGAAATGAAGAAAAATAACCACATATAATAAGAATATTTAAAAAAAAACAATCATTGTCTTCACAGACAAAAAAAAACTTCGGTTGACACACAAAACTGAATATATACAATTAACATGGTACATCTTTATAGGACATGACATTTCTATATAAAAAAAAATTTAATACATATCTTGGTTTATTACATGTTTTCCGTTTGCACAGGCGAAGGCACCCCAGATCCCAAAGGAAACTTTAATTGCTCAATATGAACGGTCCGTCGTCTTCTTGGGTCCCCAACACTCTCGATGGTGACTACGTTGTGTTCTCTCAAGACAACGACACGATATATATATATATATATATATATATATATATATATATATATATATATGCATCGTAGTACATTCGATCAGAATGGAATACCATGTCAATGTTATAAGCGGACAGTAAACAAATCTAAAATTCTAAAATTAAATCTGTTATTCGACCCATGTCGGTATGGTAATCGAATCGTATCATAGCAGTCTTTGTGCAAATGAGTTTGCCAATTGATTTCATTAAAAAAATATTATCTCTTATTTGGATTCAGAAATAAAACAGTCGACAAATACGCCACTGAAACGTTTAATTAATCTGAAGTTTAGTCAATGCGGTTTTCCTCGAAACGGTCCAATTCCGACTGAAAGATATTTGAAAAAATAAAAAACATCGTTGCTTTGTAAATCTAAAAATAATTAATATATTTTTTTTATTAATTGTTAACATTTTTAAATTGAAAAAATAGACATGTCCAGGACCGGGATCCTAACCCGGGTTTCCCATGTTTCCGTCATGGTGCTCTGCCACCTGAGCTATCCTGGTTCGTACCTCGATCAGACACATCCTTTCTTAGGTAGAAAAACAATAAACAGTGTAATAATTCATCAACAGCACTTGTTCTGCTACAACAGCAATAGTTTATTTTTAAATGGTTGTAGGACAGAAATGCAAATGCTCTTGATGAAAAATTACACCATTTATGGTTTCTTCTACAACGATGTTTAGATAATAAAGAATGTTTAAAAATTACGAGCCAATATCCTATATTCTGGAACTTGAATAAACTTTTAACATCTTTATTGAATCATAACCTTTCGGACGTTTCCACAATTTTCTACTATAAACTTAATTAAACATTTTTATTAAAAATAAACTTAATGAAAAAAAAGTACTGATATTAAATATGAAGACAGCGAAACCGGAATGATGAACATATGATTGCCTTATTTTTTTAGAATTTATCGATACGATTGAATATTATTTAAACTTAACTGAAAAAAATCATGCGGGTTATGTCTTCTTTTCAATGGAAACTCCTGTGCAATTTAAGTGTGGCTTAAACATTTTCGTTTTAATATTTAAGTTTTAATATAAAATACTCTTTTTTTTCAGAGTAATTTATACTAAAAATTTGAATTCAAAACGTGAAGCATTAAAATTGTAAATTAGGCAAGAACATGAAGGACAATAGGGACTGGTCGGAGATATTCAGATTAAATATTTAGATTAGATACGGGAGGAGAGCAGCAGGTGCCGGCCTCACTCAATTTGCAATAGTACCTTCTCCAATCTGACCAACACGGTTTTATATTTTTCAATTATACGCTTAATATTTCTGTGTAAACCATTCAGGGTAGATTTTTGAAAATAATAATTTTATAAATGACGTATCATTTTATTAATTGGCGCAATGTCCCATTAACCAAACAAACAATAGGTATCCCTAACAACGGTATCTCGTATGTCTATTTTTAAGAAAATATTGAATCAGCGCCTTCTTGAACTTGGATAATTGATGAGATTCTTGTATGGCCTCTCTTCTTCCTCCTTATTTATACTACTGGGCCACTCTATCTTTTCCAAGTGGTATCTCTATTATCTCCTGAACTGTTTTAGTCTGTACCATATTACGCCAATAATTTCTGGGTGCCCTACTCCAGAAGTCCATCTGAAGGTGGAGAATATACCTTAGCATGGAAAATTATTTTTGTTTTTTTAGGATGGTGGTATTCCACAGATGTTATTCCATACCAAAAGCTTTTCTTGCTTCCAAATATTTAAAAGAAAGATCCTTAAAGTACTTAAAATTGTTAACATTTTCAATTATTGAATGTTTCAAATCAAAACGTCCATCTTCTTCTGTTATCATGTATTCATTATTTTCGAAGTTCATTATGATTCCTTAACTATTATATCCTACCGGAAGTATTGTACATATACATACTATATATTCTGCGAAATTTTGGCTAAGATAAAAGTAAGCTAAATTGAATAATATATTAGTAATTTATATAATTTAAATTTGTTCCTATCGATATATATTTACATTTTTCACTTGCTGGACACCCAAACTTACCGGTACAGACATCAGTCAGACGCATTGTTATGAATAAGACAAGAAACTGAATCTTCTATCTGGAACAGGGATCTTCTATAAATGGATCACGCTCGGAGTACTTTCAATGGGAGGATTCTCCTTCCAAGTTTCCAAGTGAATCCCTTACGTTTACGAAAGAAGAGCACCTATACAATATAAACCAAACGGTATTTATAAAAAGTTCTCAAAAATATATTTTAAGTTTACTAATATTAATATCTTAGTTTAGATTAATATAGACCCGGTATGATATTGGTAATAAGGCTGTAGTATTAAAAATATATTTAAATAATAAGCGAATATATTAACAAGATCCTCTTTAGATATTTTATGACAATTTATTCTGGGAGTTTTTACAAAGGTTGCGGTTTCGTACTTAAGAAGTGGGCGGAATAAGGCAGGGTAAAACGAAGAAGAATATGGAAAGGTTTTTTTGATTCTTAAATAGTGAAATGGAAGGAAATAGTGGGCATTTCGTATATATGAATCACGAATTGTTAGTAGTAAGTAGAAATGGATTTTTAATGATTCGGGGTATATGGTTACACCAAGTCCTGTGTTTATCTCAAGGTAACTCGAAGATTTATAAAAAAAACTATATTTATAGAAAACTAAAATAACAATACCAATATAGTAATAGTTGTAAAGGTTCAAAACGAGAGACTTTTTTTTACGTTCAAAAATGGTACATAATATTAAAATATAAATGGAACCCAAAGTTAAAATATTTTCGGATAATAGTAGGTGTAGGTATTGAAAAATAAACATTGAGCTAACAACAGATAACCTGTAAATAACCTGTGTAGAATACTGTCTAAAAGCCTGTATGGCTCATGCATCAGTAAAAGCCGGTGGGACTCAGAGATATGAAACGGATATGATGATAAAATGTATTTATTTAGGACCTATTATATAGGACCTAGGTTTGAACTCATCTTTTTTTTAATATATTCCAAAAATATATCGGATATGAACTTTTATTTATTGAAATTAAGAAATTAGAAGAATAAAGTAGCCTACCTTATTCAAATCTTATATCCAAGTTGAAGATCAGGATCCAATAGTTTACACAGTCTTTACATTCCTAGTTCAATAGGCCAATAAAATATGGAAAAAACAATAACAAGCGAAAAGAAAAAAAATAAGAATCGAATGTCGCTTTATAAAATTGAAGGAAATAACGAAAATCTCTTCATAAAAAAAAACAACGTTAACTAACGCTACAGGAAAAAAAGTTAGGTTAAAAATAAATTACTAAAATACCTTCAAATCTAATATAAGTTTAGCGTATTACTTTTAATAATAATAAAATTAATATAGCCAGAGGTAATTTTTAATTTACTCCTATTTTAAATTCTAATCAGTTCATAAGCGAATAAGAGTATCTAAATATCCTTAGAAGTTCACTGATACGTTGTAATATAAAAGTTCAATTTGTTAGCGATTAGTCGAAGATATGTTAAATAACGATATATTTCGAAATAACGATATTCAAAATAAATTTTAAAATTTACTGTTAATGCTTGGTGCACTTAAAAATTAAGTGAATGTTAGGCGTCATGTGACAAACGGTCTTTGCTTCCTTAAGATTTATGATAATATCTTTCTGTTCAACTTATCTTTTTGCAAAACCAGTTATTACAGTATTTTTAGTAACTGCAGAAAACTATCATTTTTAAGGCATTTATTTATTGTTCTTAATGATGAATGTGATCCGTTTCGGATTAGTTGGCTTAGGGTGTAAGTTTTGAGTTAACTGAATATTAAGCCTTAAAATGCAAATTTTCTTGATGAATATTCCATGTAGTATACTAGGTTATTCAGAGCGACGGGAAACCGATTTTGTACCTTCACCCCTTTGGTTACATCACCAGCACTTCTCTCGACAGAATGTGCAAAACTAATTAAATGCAGCTGTCAACCTAATGCTATGTGTTTGCGCAATTAATGTTGATAGGCGTCATAACAAACATGGGAACAGTCAAATAGCATGAATATGATCATTGAAAGTGTTTTTAACATTTCTTAAATAATAAAACAATTCCCTATAAAGCGATTAATCTTTGAGGCATCCATCTCCCCCAAAGTCAACCAAAAGATCTTATTTTTCCAAAACTCGCTCTTGACCTGAAATAAGAAATTCTGACTTAAGTGTTAGTAATCTCAAGCACTTAACCTTAACCCTAACAAACAACTAAGGCTAAGGAAGTTAATACAAGGGGAGTTAAAATAAAAGTTTTTTTCATAGCTATAATTTTCTAAATATAGTCGGTAATAATCATGAGGTATGAGGTTATGTTAACTATGTAAAATACAGCTTATTCTTTTGGATAAAAAAAAGTTTGGATGGAGGATTTATCTACTTAAAGGAATTTCTAATCCATGTTTTACTAATTAGATAACTATTTTTTTAAAAATTAAAATAATTGATTATGAACTTGACGGTGAATATTTATCATAACTGTCTTTCAGATGATTACAAGCGATGCATAAATACAAATCACTTCTCGTTCATATACAAATACTCAATTCTTTTAATTTTAATTATGATTTTCTTCTAATGTTGAGTATATATTGTATAGAATCGCTTTATAGTACAATTTAGCATCCTCAGTTTGTAAGGAATAAATCTTTCAAGCAAATACTGCACCCCTCTTTCTTTTGTTTATTACAGACAGTAATTAAATCCTGCTGAAAGATTCAAGTCTTTTGTAAAAAGTGCAAAAAGGGAGCGGTAATTGAGGTATAATGAATTTTCCCTATGTAAATTCTCTTAGAAGCAGCACAAAAAGAAAGGTAGGTCCTTTGATGAGGGTCTTAACAAAGGCTTGAAGAATAACGTTTGATTGTATCTTCCTGCCTTTAGAATATTTTTTACCAACCTCATCATTACAAAATTGATCCTTCTATTGAATATAGAAGCATTGAGAGTTGATTTTTACCACAAAATATATAACCGTCAGTATAACAGCACCTGCTACCGTTATACGAAAATTAAAATGGTGAACTGACAGTGCCTCTTAATACACATAAAATAGTAAACATGCATGAATACGTTACAGTAAAATAAAGTTACAATGTTACTTTATTCGTTTTTACAGGCATGAGAAGAGGAAAAATTATATTGGCTGTGTAGTGAAAAAAATAATGACACTGTCATATAGATGTACACATGAAATGTCACACAATGCTACTACGGTAGGTAAAAAATGTGAGCCTTCGTTCATAACGGGTAGAAATTATTAGTTTTAAAGGTTATGTTATATGAACAGGTCAATTAAACTTTCAATCCATCTAGTTCCATTAATTCAGGTAAACTCATTGCACCTCTATATCAAATTAAACACCTGCTTAGAAAAAGTAATCAGTGCTACACAGTATCTGAAAAACGTGTTTTTCGCTGGGCTTTAGTGTCCAAAGAAATAACGTACAATACTCAATACCCCACACCCATTTATAATTAGGATTTTTCCTATATGTACTTCAATAAGGAAACAGTGACGATGAAGTGAGAGAGGTAGAACTTTGGTGAAATGGCAGAATAAAAATATGATGTATTTATTTGAAATATCATTTACTGCTCCTTTTCAAAAGAAGTAATTAAACGAAGGAGACATAGACCACTTAGAGGATCACGGACCCGCTTTAGTTTGGGAATCGGTTTATTGTAAATGTAGAATAGGTATTAATGAAGGAAAGCCCCAGGGAAGGATCGCCTACTCTCAGAGTTTTACGCATATACTCGTAGAGGTAAAATCTAGTGGTCTATTACACCGAATGCAGAATGTGGAAGGAAATGGTTTTAGAGGGTTCATTCAAGTATTGGTAATAACATTTGGTAATAAGTAAGAGGCATAGCACTCCTGGCTATTTATTAGATTATAAAGCTTTCAGTTAAACTGGATACATCTTCAACATTTAAATATTATAGGAGGTCCTAAAGGATTCAAAACTGTAAGATCTATATCTTCATAAAAAATGATGAAAAATATAACAGGATGGGTACCTCTTAATTATCAAATTCAATGTAGCCTTTGATTCCGTTGTCAGAAACTGCCTCTTGAAAACAATGAACTGGCAAATATCGTGAATGAAGCCTCAGATGTTATCTCCAAGAAAATGGTGATAGTAAAGGTGACGTGTATACAAACAATGCTGAATGCCGAGTCGCCGATCTTAGTCTTTGAAGTCTCAGTAGAATGAGAACAAACAGGTACAATTCAGCGATTAGCAAACATAAACAGAGAGTCCTTTTCTCTTTCATGGTTCCTGGACTAACGAAAATTCTCTTAAATGAAGTAAAAAATTCTTAGTTATGCCGTCCTGCTGAAGGGACGTTAAACGGGAGTCACAAGCCTGTACGATGTCAGGTGCTTGTTAAAATTGTTTACAGACATCACAATGCTTTTAAACACCATTAACTTGGAACTTGAAGGTAAAGGAAAAACTACTATTCAGAACATTAGCGCAAAAGCGCAGTCAAAATAAATTTATTGTCAAAATAAATTCAAAATAAATTGCAACTTATGACAGGTCAACTAAAAAGAAAGGGTTTAAAACATTTTCCGTCTTCGAAAGCAAGGATTCCTCACTGAATTATGATATTTATGAAGCAGAATTATCAAATATTTTGAGCCAATTCGAAATACGTTTTAATGATTTCAGTAAATTGGAAAGTATCTCATCATTTATGAGTTATCCTTTTTCGTGTAAAAACGTTGAGGAATTAGCTACTGAAATAGCCAGCCAGTTTAACATGGACTCATATTCTTGAATTGAAAATGATTAAGTGCAGTTTAAATCAGATATACATCTCAAAGCCACAGCATCTGATACAAAATTGTGGTGTTTTATATCTGAAGAGAAATATCCGAATCGCCCTTCAGCTGGCGGCAATGTTTGGATCGACTTCCTTGTGCGAGTATGCATTTTCTTAAATGAAGATAATAAAGTCAAAATATCGCAATCGACTAACTGACCAACGTATGTCATCAAGATTGCGATTAGCACTTGGTAATTACGTACCATCTTATGAAAAGAATGCTTAGGATATCCATCCTCGCTTCATCATCCAAAGTCACTCTTTAGTTAGGTTTAGACACTAGAACTATATAGTTTGTTTTGTACGAGCCAATAACCTCGCAATTTAGAATAAATATGAGTTTTTTTCGTTGACATTTTAGAGCAAACCTACAATTACATTGACTACAAAAAATCATATTGCGTGGCAAACTAATATCTATGCCACCAAACACCTACCTAGGCGACAGTCCTACATCACACATACTTGCAGCCTTTCAGAGTCGATCGATCGTAGTCTAACAATATTGAGGTAGACGAGCAGTTCAAGTCTGAGCACTCCTGGTATAGAAGATTGGGCCGAGGGCACTGATAAGAGGAACACCAACAAAGTGGGAAAAAATGGATGACTAAACATTATTGTGGTTTACTTTGAATGATTGGACAATGAGCGATTATGTATGGGAAAGGAATTTTTGGAGTTTATAAAGGAACACCGGGTGGCAGATTCGGTCAAAAGTCTGTTATAAATCTCATAGCTTAGAAGTATTTTTTTTTTGTCAGAAAACACTGTCTTGGTATATTCCAAATAAGAAATAGACCTAATTTTTTTCTTATTTTTTCGATTTTAATGGTTTGTAGTTATACTAAAACTTTATAGTTACTTTGGTTTGTCTGATTACCGAGTTGTGTGAACATAATGCTATCTGATTTTTACATATAATTTAAAATTTAAACGATTAATTTATTTTACACACTTTTTATACTTGTAGGTGTCAGCATGAAATAGCCATACCGTGCTATTTACTCACTTTGGAGAGGGAAAGGAGGCTCCTAAACACTATCCACTATGTGTTATTCATGGGCGGTTGAGTGGAAGGCATGAGCTACCTCGGGGCTACCTTCCTTGCTAGGAGTTCATTGTCGATGCAGTAACAGATAACACAGCGTTTTTGTTAAACGAAATATTTATCAAGTTGTCATTAAAGGATTAAAAAAACAAAGCATGAAGCCTCTCATGAATCGATAAATAAGTAACTAGTCAAGATTTTGCCAATAGTATCATTAAGGTAGAAAAACAAATAATATATAAAACCAATTCAAAAAGGTGAAAGTATGTTAATATTTATTCTACTCTTATTAATTACAAACAGTTAAAAAATCGGTTTAAAATGTTAGTCATTATTTACCTTTCCAGGGCAATACATTACTAAGCTTTGTAAACTGATATCAGGATAGAAAAGGCAAGTAAAAGGAAAAAGGAGGATTTTTATTTTATAGTGTAATCAATCAATCAGAGAACGCGAATCGAAAAAAGTCGAAAAAAAATGGAGGTGGTTTGCTCCCTCCTTTGAATCATATCAGTCATCTTTTGGGAAACCCGTTTGTAGTGCATTCAATGAATAGCACTTAGATAAGTTGCCATTTTCAAAGTAATTATGATGTCGATACAGTTAAATAAAGCAAATAGACAAGTGCTATTTCTACGAGTTAGCTTTTGGATGTCAAAAAAATCAGAATACGTGTGTATTACACTTACTAGCTTTAAAAATAGTTTTACATAACGGCTAATTTTTTATGAAAGAGTAAGATAAACTAATTGCGGAATAAGATATCGCAACTCGTCAAGGTGTTTGCTTGTCTTATAAAACGTGTCAAGGTAAAATAGTGACCAACAAGTATCTAATTTCGACAACAACCTTAATCATACAATTCATTCTACTTCTAATAGATCATCAGAACTTGGCCGCGATATCATGCTTTATAACTAACCTGGCATAATTTTTTTTCTCTCTGTAGATATAAGAATGTAGTTTTTTTGTATTTGGTTATCAGTTTCACTATCGTATTCTAGCTTGCTATACTAGCTTACTATACGATACTATCTTATCGTAGCTTATCCTTATTAACTAGTGGTATTACCGGCTGGGTATGCTTTGATCTCGGATGCAGCTAAGTGCAGATCACTGGTTAGTGGGAAGCATCATGGCAGATAATCTAACAATAAGAGTAATTATGATGCATTACTGATGGTGCTCTCAAGAGAGAGACGAGAGCATTACTAGTAATTCTCGTTGGGAATTTTTCCACTTATGACCTTTTTTACTTTGGAACTTTTGCTTATCTTTATGAATATGTTTAGTGGAACATACGTTTATCTTTTGGATTCTTGTTAGTGAACATCCCCTCTTGTAATTCTAAATTTTGAAATTTATTTTATTTTTAGTATTTATTATACTTTCATTATCAATATTATTTACGGATATTTTTATTTTCTTCCGATTCGATTATTATTTCCGGTTTTTATTCAATCTTTCATGATTATTGTCCTTTACGTTTCCTAATGCTACTGCGTTTGGGTTTTGATATTAGTGGTTGTTACATTCTGTCCCTTCTATATAAATTTACTATAAAGTAGATTTTTTTGCATAGCGAATTCTTTTTAAGTAATAATTAAAACTCGATTTTTAGAAAAAATAATTCTACGGCTAAATTATTAATGTGAACATCCAAACCGTTATATGCATAACATTTTTTAGATATTCCAACCAGATAGAGAAAATAGTGTAACGATCATTAAATAACGGGATAAAAGGTATGAGAATAATAATAATAATTGGTGAAGAAGGAAGGAAAGGGTGCGAAAGGACTAACCTTATTAGTCTAATCATGGTCTGTGTTTATTGGACCTTTGCCATTTTAACAAGCACGGCCCTTCAACGATTCAAATTGAATAGGGATTGGGAAGAGGGAGGGAGACTTACTTTTATATATTACGAATTTTAAAGGTTCCGCAGTTTTGTTCCACAATTCGACGCCTTCTTGTTAGAGATCGTTTGTTGCCAGTTGTGCCCTGAGGGCGGTGGCCAGACTGAACAATAAATGTGAAGTGGATTGTTCCTAAAAATAAGGAAATAAGTGTTATGCCAATCGTTTCACTCTCAGCAATTGACTTTTAGTTCTGAATAAGTTCCATTACTGCAAACACTTTTATTTATCAAAGCAAGATTTCTGCGATGCCTTGAGTTATTCATATTACACAATGCAATAGGGTCCGTAAAATATGACTCTGAAAAATGATCTTTACGTACTGGTAGATATGTTATAGTGATCAATGAGAGAGTGTTAGAGAGAAGAGTATCAATAGAAAGAAATAGATATACTTTAGATCTGACATAATTAGAAATTACTGCAAATTGTAGCTATTAAAATCCATTCCAGTGTTTAGAAAGATAACCACTGGATGAATAAATATGTCTTAGTTGTTTAGATAAGCAGTTAAAAAAGTCATCAGATTGACCACGGCGGTTGCAAATATTCCAATAAAAACAAAAACTCCATGAAGCATATTTGCAGTCATATTGCTATATTTGACACTATATGGAACATTAGGAGTACCTAAGTAAATAAGGTAAGGGGCATAGGGCGGGTAGCTTAAAATGTAGCTAAAATAAATCCGTAGGGTTTATTACCTTTACTCTTTAGGGACAGAGCGGCGGTTGTAAGGAGCGATCAACTCTACTGTCACATCTAGCAAAATGGCCCCCGTTTCATTATTTGTTAGTAAGATTATCTTTTATCTTGTATGTATGATCAGCATACTATAAATATAATGTTATTTAATTAAATAAAAAAGAATGTTTATTTAATTACCAACTCATGGTCAGTCAACCTTTGGATAAGAGAGGGATATTTTTCTTATTCATTAAAGACATAGAATTAATATATATTAAGTATAGCGATCTCAGGGTGGCATGTTCATGATTGCTAGGACCACCATAGCGTTTACCATCGACAATTAATGCGGTGTTTTTGATACGGCGATGGCTATCCTCCTGCCACCAGAAGATGGGAGCACTTGCATGGAGTGCAATGAAGACAATAGAGGTGAGAAGAGGACAGAAGGGCCCCCAGAAGACGAGTTCCCATTTTTGCCAGTGCCGAAGCAGTTCAGCTAAAGGCCTCCGGTGAACAAGGGACCTTCTGCTATTGCCTTGTCCTTATCCTTTCTTTATCTTCACTTCCTTTTCTAATCACATAAGCGGTCCCTCCCAGTTTTGAACTGTATGGTCAGCGGTCTTGTGCCGGTTTTGCAGAAACCGCCTTCAACGGACTCAGGTAGCGTAATTCCTTGACATACATACGGGTATTAGAAGGATGTAGATTTTGGATGTACATTTTATATTGTTCTATATGTTGTAATTGTAATTTAAAAAAATAAAGGAGGTTAAATAAAAAAACAAAGAAAAACGGTGGCATTCCATTGTATTATTTAAATATTATTCAGATCAAAGGATCTGACTATTCCTTGAACTCATTGCTTGGGTAGTGAAGTCATTGTAGCAATACATTGCACGCCAGGCTATCACGTTCGTACGTACATTGATTTTCATGATGGTGTGTCAGGCTGTCAACAAACACTTAACCAGTCCCTTGGATGTCGATTCAAAGGCACTTTTACCAGAGATAAACGCTGGTTGGTTTTGTTGGTTTTAAGTACGCTGACGAATTTGTCTAGATGCATGGCTGTTCCTGGTCAGCAGGAATAGGAGGGCTTATATTTCTTTCCTTGAAGCAAGCCGATCATGGACAAATTTTTCGGGCTAAGACTCGATTGCCATAAAAAATCCAAGGAGTGAGTCAAGCTTATTTGCTGACTACATCAGACTGACGGGCATCACTCTTTAGTCTCCTGAGACAGCGATACGCTAAGAAATCCCAAGACCGGGAAGCAAATGTCTGACTTTGTAAACAAGTGCACTTTTACAAGCTAACGCCGTCTGCCCCTCTCATCCCATTATATATATTCTATTTTCAGGTTAAATTTAGTCAAAAAAATAACTTAACTTAGCACCCGTGGTCGCAATGAAGCACCCAGGAGCAATGGTAGCAGCATATGCGGATGATATTGAGATTTACGCCACTAGCATCAGCACTCCACATGCCCTTAACAAGGCACAAATCGACTGGAACGATAGTGAACGAGCTGAAACTGATTGGCATCAGGGTGAATCCGTCTAAGACGGATGCCATCGTGATGTCATTTCAGAGTGTATAGTAGGAAACCTCTACCGAAGACTTTTACCGTGGACTGCGAGGATAGATTATCCACTTCAATCCTCTACCTTGCCGTTGCCTTAGATAGGCATCTCACCTTCTCAAAGCAAACAGGCTATACCATCTGCTCTTGTCGCCGCAGCTCTCACTGAGGTTGAAATTACAAATCTACAACCTCAGTGACAAAGTCCATCACAAAACCTACGTTGCTCTATGTTGCACGACTACTGAGACACCTAACAAAACAACGCTGCAGCGCCTGCAGCATTACCAGAATTCCATCCCTAGGAAGATCGTAAGTGGCACATAGCTCGAGGGAGCCCGAGTACATTCGTCTGAGACACATCAAGTTTTTTGATGGGCTGAAGACCTGTGCGAACTCTTTATTTAGGGACTTACAACCACCCTCGAGACCTGGGAGATGGCAGGGCAGTGTTCCCTTGGTCGATTTGCTTACATTTCATCAAGGGATGGGGGTAAGTATTTCTTTGCCCTTATCCTTCCTTCCTCCCCTTTCTTCTTTCTACAACTATTTCTTTATCCCACTAAACGGTCCCTCCCTGTTTTGTTTGTTGTGTAAAGTCAGCGGCTTTGAGCCGGTTCGAGTAAAAACCGCCTTCAGCGGACTCAGCCCATTGTAACGCCTTAAAATACCGAAAGGTAAGAGAAGGCTTTTGTTTGTATAAATATATAAATTTATGTATCCATTGATGTTTATGTATAGGCTGATTAATTGATACTATTAAGTGACTATACAATGACTATATTAAACTAAATTAGATTCTCATACTTGATTTGATAAACCTTTGCCAATGCTCAAAGTATAAAAAATAAAAGTATACATAATTTTTAATGTTACTGGCTGTAATCTACCAAATACTACATTATCTTCAATCTTTATATTTTATTAAAGAAAAGTTTTTTGTTTACGATATTATTTGTACTATTCATGATAATTTTAATATTGAAAATTCCCGATACTGCTTCTGATTAAACTTGAAATAAGTTCCAATTTCTGTGTCATATATAAAAACTAATTACACAAAAAATAAAACATCAAATAAGTCTGTTTGAATTTAAGGTGGCTTGAAATGTGGAAAAGACTCGCTCTATCCTATAACAAGAGAAACGAATAAGGGTGGAATGGATTGAGCGTGTTCTAGTCGAGAGTCTTTCACTCCGCGGTTCAGCACTTCTTCGATTGTTTCCAATTTGATATGTTTAGACCTATTTCGAATGACGAGGTAGTGAAAATTTATCTTTTAAATGATTCATTAAAATTATATTCCTTTAACTCACTTCCCCAATATGACGCTTAATGCCAATTTTAGAAATAAAAATAGTCCCAGTTAATACATTGTAAAAATTACGTTTAAAATTCGTATAGCATTTAATAAATAAGCAAAGCGAACCCAAAGGTTCTAAGTCGATACCACCAATCACTATTTACACCTCCACATATACAAAATTACCGTCCATATCTAACTACGTTAGATTACTCTTAACACTATTCTCTTACCTGACCGCATGTCTACTCCTCGATTGTTATCACTCAGTACTTGTTAAAATTTTAAGGGGTCCTACAACTGAAAAGAATACCGTCTCAAACGCCGCCATAATAGCATTATAATTAAATTAACAGGGTGCATGCCAGTTTCGGAATTAATTCCTAATCTTCCTAATTTCTCCAGTCGAGTCGGATTTCGGCGTGGTATTCTATTTAAAAAAAAGCAAAACATTAGTAGATAAAAAAAAATTGAAAACTTTTACCACTACTACTCATGAATTGACTTGGTGTACTGAATACTGTCAGATACCATACTGTTTTCTATGACAACGGTTGTACGGGGAGGTGATTTAAGCGAGAGCAGGCTGAACTGCAAGGTTTTCCCTCTAATTAAAGGTACCCTCTATAAAGAGACTGTTTGAGCCCTAGAGGATACCAGATTACAAAGGATACCACATGGTCCAAACACGTATGATAAAAGCTCAAATTGTATTTCTGCTCTGAATTCAGCTAGTTTACTAAAATTACCGGCAATTTATTATCATTCCTAATTCTTTATCAATTTTTGTTAACGTTGTTAACTGCAGAGCATCTTCACTTATCATATTAAAATCTTCCTCCAATTCGGGGAAGTATAACATCCAATTTTACCACCAATTCTTTGGTGATAAAAAAATATAGAAACTGTCTAATGGCATAATTTTTAGCAAAATTGAGTGCTAATACAATAATAATAACAATATTTATTTGAGAAATCATACGAATGCCATTTGGCACATATTGCATTTTCGATATTCATTGGGTAAACTCCTCTAAGGGTTTCTTGTGAAAGCGTGTATGGAGAAACCTCCCATTGAAGGCACTCCTAGCGTGGTTCATCTCACTGTAGCAGAAACGCCTGCTCCAGATACGTTTCATTTTTCTTGTCGGATTATGTGATAATGTGTCTGACAATAATGACTACCATTAAGTTTGGATGTATAGCGAAGTGAGTCACGAAATTTTGTGTAGTTTTCCTGATTGTGTCAGTCACGAGTGGTATGTGTTGAGATCTTTGGTGTACCCATTTATTAGTGATGTAAAAGGGACAACTTTGAATATAACGAAGGAATTTAGATTGAAAAATTTGAATGGTCTGTATGTGGGATTTTTCGCATAGCCACAGACTTGAGAGGCATAGGTCTATATTGGTTTAAGCATGTTGTATGTTATAACTTTGTTTGTTAGTGATAGGTTATTTTTGTGGTGAAGTAGTTGTCTTAGGAATGAGAGTCGGTGATTCATTTTTTTCTTCTAATTAATTACGTGTGATTTCCAAGTCAGTCTTCTGTCCATTGTAAGGCCCATGTATTTTGTTTGTGTTTGTCTGGGCAATGATATGGTATTGCCAATTGTTAGAGTGTGGCAGCCTGAATGTCTAAGTGGAAATGCTACTTGGTTCGATTTTTGCATGTTGATTTTTAAACGCCACTTATCGAGCAAATTTTCTAATGAATTCAAGTGTAGGTTCTGTAGGTTCTGAGAAGCTATAGTTTGGGGGATAGTTTGGGCTAGTCTGAAACTATGACAGTATCGTCCGCATATGTAGCAAGTAGTGTTTCTGTTGTCTGTGATCTGTCGTAGGTGTATATAGAGTACAGACCTGGAACTAGAATACTGCCCTGCGGTATTCCTGCATTAATTGGGCAATAGTCGGAATGTTTACTAACCTGATTAACAATAAAGAACCCGTCCTCTAGATAGGATTTTATGATTAGATAATACTCCTGCGGTAGAACTAATTTTAGTTTGTAGAGGAAACCATCGTGTCAAACATTATCGAAAGCTTGCGAAACGTCCAAGAACGCTGCTGTGCAATATTCCTTCTTTTCTACTGCCACGGCAGTGCTATCAACCACTACATGACACTGGTGTGTTATAGAATGTGCAGGCCTAAATTCGAATTGGTGGTTAGGAATTAAATTGTTTATTTGTAATAATGGATAGACCCGCTTTAACAATAATTTTTCAAACATCTTGGAAAATATTGGTAAAAGACTAATAGGCCTTTAGGATGGAACTAGGTCTAATGATTTGTTTGGCTTTAGGATCATTTTTACAACGGAAAATTTCCATACTAACGGAAAATAAGTAAGTCGAAGAATAGAATTGTAGATAGCTGTCAGAAAAATTAAGCCTTTTCTAGGAAGAAATCGTACTATTTTAGGTGTAATAAGATCATAACCAGGTGATTTTCTGCGGGGTCATTTTTTTCACAAAATTTAACATCTGTAGGATTGATGAAGGTCATTCATAATGAAGGTTTGAACAAGTATTAAAAAGAGCATTTCTTTTAGAATTTTGCGTCCTGTTGCCAAATCGGTGATGTTTGGTGTTTAAATCTCCCCCGCATAAACATTTGGGTCCTAAAGTTCAGAATATGTTGGTAAACATATCCCGGGAAACTCGTTGCCTAAGGGGACAATATGCGTTAGCTATAGAAATACTGAAGTGATTAATTTCAACTGAAATCACTGTTAATTAAATTTCGGGAAAGGCCGTCATTTGTGAAGGATAGTGATATAATGAACATTTCACAATCACTGCAGAACCTACACGGGCAGCACCGCTTGGGTGGTCAGATTAGATTAGGTTTTTTTTTGGGCGATCAACTACTAGGTTATTACGCCCTTTGCACTTTTATGTGTAATACGGTCTTTTAATTTATTTTACTTTTTTAATTTTCTTTGGTTTGCGTACAATTTTTTCTTTTATCTATTTCCTAATTTATAATTTAATTGCGTTTTATATTTTATGGTATAGATCTATTTCTTTAAAAAGGTTTATTATTTTATCTACTGTGTTTTTTGAATTTTCTAGTGCAAGCTCTATAGACCGGGGTATTTTATTATTTTCAAAGGTTTTTTGTAGTAATGTACAATCTTCTATTATATGTTTTATAGTTATTGTTGTTTGACATGATTCGCAATGTGGTTGGGGCTCTTTGTTAATTAAATATGCATGAGTCAGGTTGGAATGACCGATCCTCAGCCTAGTCGCAACCACTTCTTCTCTTCTATTCCCTCTTATTGCACTTGTCCACTGCTTCGTACTTTTTTTAATATTTCTGAGTTTGTTCGTCAGTGGTATTTCGGCCCACATGGATTCCCAATTTTTCCTGACCCTGTTCTTTAAAAATGCCTTTACATCATTCGGCTCATATATTTGTAGAGGTGGGCTATTCATCATTACAGCTTCTTTGGCAGCTTTATCCGCAGCTTCATTTCCAGGAAATGTTACGTTTTTTTTTAGATATTTTAACATTTCTAAATAATTGCGGATTTTGTTTATTGTATGACCGGTTTTGTTACAGTTTGATATGCTTTGAAGTGCCAACATTGAATCTGTACAAATTAAAACTTTTGGATGTGCACAGCTAATTGATGAGTAAAGAGCTGTAGATATTGCCTGAAGTTCTGCAGTGTATATTGTATATGAAGGTAATTTATATTTTTTGGGTGTCCCATTCATAATTATTGCGAACCCTACATTTTCATTTTTCTTGGATCCATCAGTATATATTATTTCATAGTCTGAATATTCCAGTATCTTCTTGTGAAATCGAAGGTTATTTGGTCCTGTGCTCTTATGTTTTAAGGATAGGTCTATTTTATAATTGTGATATTTCCACGGGGGTAATCGGAAGTCGGGCTCGGCTTGGTCTGACGGCATATCATAAATTTCTTTTATGACTTCTTTTTGTCTGATGCCTAAAGGAGCGTTTCTTGTTGTGTTCATTTCGAAATTTCTGATACAGCGGGGATGAAATATATGGTGGTAAGCTGGATTGGTTGGCTGGAGTTAAAGTTTTATAATATAATTATTTATTAGTTCTTGCCTTCGAAATGTCAGAGGAGCTAAAGAGGCTTCAGCACATAGGCTTTCTATTGGGCTTGTCCTAAAGGCACCTGTGGCTAATCTTATCCCAGTGTGGTGAATGGAGTCTAGAAGTAGGAGACTACTTGTTTTAGCCGAAGAATAAACCACACTACCGTAGTCTATTTTAGATCTTACTATGCTTGTGTATACCATCAGCATCGACTTTCGGTCTGCTCCCCAAGAGGTCCTTGCTAATACTTTCATAAGTCTAAGCCTCTTAAAACATTCTTCTCTTAGGTATTTTATGTGATCTAACCATGTCAATTTGCTGTCTATGACCAATCCGAGAAATTTTATGTTGTCGCAAAATGTTAAATTATTGCCGTACATAAAAAGTTAAGGTACTGGGCTTGGATTCCTCTTTCTTGAAAATAATATGCCTCTGGTCTTTTCTATGGAGAATCGAAGATTTTTGCTTTCAGCCCAACTCTGTAGTTTATTCAAAACATTCTGTAGGACTCTTCTCATCCACTCATGATTCCTGAATCGTAAAAAGATGGCTAGGTCATCAACGTAAAGAAATGCTTTCATCGATCCAGGAATCACATCCACTATTGAGTTTATTGCAATCGCAAACAATGTACAACTTAATACACTACCTTGTGGAATGCCATTAGTTATTTTTTACTTCAAAAAAGGTCAATTCTCCTACTCTAACGGTAATATGTCTTTCCTTTAAAAAGCTTTGAATAAACTTCGGAAGAGTTCCCCTAAAGCCCCATTCATAAATCGTTTTAGTTATTATTTTTCGGTCAATTGTGTCATACGCCTTTTCGATGTCAAAGAATATTCCTATAGCTTCTTTTTGTTCTACAAACGTGTTGAGAATCTCAGCTTCTATTGTCACTAGTTGGTCTATAGTGGATATACTTTTCCGAAAACCAGATTGTGTAGGCGATAATAGATTAAATTTTTCTATAGCCCACATCAGACGTCTGTTGACCATTTTCTCTAAAAGTTTTGATAAACAGCTGGTGAGCGATATTGGTCGATAACTGTTGGGTTGTTGTTTATCTTTCCCCGGTTTCAGTATGGGAATGACTATGGATTCCCTCCATGCTTGGGGGTATGTGGATGTTTCCCATATTTTATTGAATATTAGAAGAAGTTCGCTTTTAATTTCCGGGGGAAAGTGTTTTATCATGTCATTATGCACTTCATCTATTCCAGGGGAGGAGGATTTTGTTTCATCTATTGCCATTTGTAGTTCCCAAATTGTGAAGGGGCGATTGTAATCGTGTTGGAACGAACTATCTTGTCTCGTGGATGGAGTAAAATCAATTTCACTAAGGTATTTTGTTTGGTCAAGATTAATGTTTGGATTAGAGATATCTGAGAAGTGATTTGCAAGATTTTCTGCAATTATTTTGGGGTCAGTTATTATTTCATTTTGGATTTTTAATATTGGTGTCTCTATATAGTTATTACCAGCTATTTTTTTGATTTTTTGCCATACCTTTTTTATTGGAGTATTGAAGTTTATGGATTCTATGTATGAAATCCAAGAAGTTTTATTTTTATTTTTCATAAGATTTCTGACTATTGCTTTTTGTTTTTTATATTCTATCAGGTTTTCTTTTGTGGGCTTTCACTGGAATTCTTTAAGGGCTTTATTCTTTATTTTTACAGCTTTCCGACATTCCTCATCAAACCATGGTGTGTGGTTTGTTTTAGGGTTTCCTTTCGTTTTAGGTATTGTCTGTAGGGCTGTATGTATTGTATGATGTTCTTTGTAAGGAGTCCTACTGTTTCATCTACACTTTCTAATTGGTTTTTTGTAAATTTTTTTATTATTTTTTTTTTCAAATTCTTCCCAATTAGCTTTTTCTAGAACCCATCTAGGGTGTCTTTTGGTTTTAGACATTTCGGTGTTGAAATGTATCAGCGTTGGAAAATGGTCACTCCCACATTGGTCGTTACTGACTCTCCAGGTAACATGTGTAAAAATGTTAGATGAGGTAAAAGTTAGGTCTATTGCAGATGTGGATCCTGATCTTGGGCAGATATATGTAGCTTCTCCTGTGTTGAGTATGATTGAGTCTGTATTATCTATTACTCTTCGGATTATTTTTCCTCTGGTATTTTCTGTTGATGTGCTCCAAGTATGATGAGATCCGTTCATATCTCCTACTACTATATAAGGTGTAGGAAGTCCAGTGATTAGTTTAGTAAATGCTGCTTCATTTATTTTTTCTGTTGGCGGAAGATATATGTTAACTATTGTTATCATGTATCGTAATTTAACTCTTATAACTATAGCTTGTAAGGGAGTTTGAACATCTATATTTTCTGAATATAGGTCTTTTTTTACTATTGTTGCTACTCCCCCGTGAGCTCTTCCTACTTCGTCTATCTCTTTGTCTTTCCTATAAATCATGTAATTGTTTATGCTCAGGTTTCGTATTGGAGCTAGTTTCGTTTCCTGAAGACATAATATATCTGGGTTGTTGTCTTCTAAGAGGATCCTCATTTCTTCATATTGAGTCCTTATACCATTACAATTCCAGCTAATGATTGTCATGGAGTTTATAATAATTTGTGAGTATGATAAGAATATGTTCGTAATACGAAGACAATGGTATATTGTAAATATATAGAATATATTTAATGAGGATGAAGGAAAAGTCAATCATGGCATGTACGTACGACAAAGATTTATTAGTGTGTAGAATATATATTATGTGGTAGAGGAAATATTCATAGGACGAATGTAGTGTTAAGAGAATAATGCCGTTTAAAAGGACTGGAGCTAAGGATTTATAAATATTTATATTGATAAGTGAAGGCAATGGTAAATAGATATTAAGATATCCGCAAGCAGAGATCTTGTTGTTATTGACTTCAGTGAAGTGATATCTGTTATTAACTGCGAGAAAGTTTGTTATTTTAATGAGTGTTAGATGTGAGCTAGGGCACTGATTGTAGATATTAAATTTGTATTTAATCTTTATATAAAAATTATTGTATACGTATTTGAGAATTATCGTAAAGATCATATTTTTTTTTTTGATTTCCGATTGCCCTGTTTCTTATTGTTTACTAGAGTAAACTCTCCTTCCGGGTCGGTTTCTGAGCTATGGTCAGAACCTAACAACGCTGGAGTGCCATTAGATGGCCCCGCGTTATCAGAGGAGATTAATGTGTCGGCTCGTTGCCGTTGCCGTTGGGAGGGGGGATGGTTGGGGGGTAGGAGAAGGGGAAGGGTGGGGTGGAGGGGGGGGGGGGGGTTGTAGGATTCAAGGGGATAGAATTTGATTGGTTTTCATTAGAATTTTTTTGTTTATTATTTAAGTTTTCTCCAAAGTTGAACACTGTGTTTGTCTGGGTACTAATATCTTTTTTTTCTGTATTTTTTGAATTTTGTTTAATTATTTCGGCAAATGATTTATTGAATAGTGTTGGATTTTGCTCCTTATATATTTTCTTAGCCTCATTAAGGGGAATTTTATTAGTAACCTGAATGGTTTTAATTTCTTTATTGATTTTAAAAATTAGGCACGAACGATCAAGAGCATTGTGTGGGTCCCCACAGTTCGCACATTTTGATGTTAAATCTAACATTGCATCTACTGTTGTTTTCATGTTTAGCCTCACCGCATTGTATACATTTGGCTTGCTGTTTACAAAGATGGGTTGGATGGGCAAATCCTAGACAGTTGAAACACCGCGTGGGATTTGGTATGTATTGTTGGACCTTGACCGTATAGTAACCTATTTTTATTGATTCCGGGATTTTCGGAGTTGGGAAAGTTATAATGTAAGTGTTCGTAAGAACCTCACTGTTATTTCTGTTGATTTTTATACGTACGATATCCTTTATCACATGTGATAATTCTTTTTTGATTTCTTCTATCTCCAAAAATTGAAGATCGTAGCATCGGATAACCCCCTTACTATAGTTCAGACTACTATGGGTAGTAACTTTAACGGGAAACTGGCCGGCAAAATTTTCACATTTCAATAATGTTTCTGATTGATTTCCGCCATTAGTTTCAATTAACAGTGTTCCATCTCTCAGTTTTTTTACATTTTTCAGTTCACCCGCATGTCCATTAAGGAATTTACTAATTAAAAAAGGTGACACTTTAGTGAAATCTTTTTCATCTGTTCGCTCTATTACTAGAAATGTTGGGCTCACAGGTTGTGTTTTCACAGTATCTGGCAACATTTTCATACGAACCCCAGGCCGTTTTCTTTTAGCCTTTGGGCTACTAAGATCTATGGGGTCTCCCATAGATATATAGAAATATAACTTAAAATTACACTATTAGTAAGGAATAATTAAAACTAAAATGATAAAAAAATAAGAAAATATAATAATAATAAATGAATATATATAACAGAATATTTGTCTTAGCTGGTTAGAAGCTAGCAGAGCTAGGGACACGTCTTCTCTCTTCCAATGCCTAACCTCAACTCTTGGGTGGTCAGTACGACATATCCCTGTAAGTAAAATTTTATGCTATGAGAAAAATAGGTTTCGGTAAATAGTGCTATGTCTATGTCATGTTCATATAAGTATATGTCAAGCTCGTTTCTACGATGTAGGGCTCAATTTTTACTTGTAAGCTAAGTGGGATATATTGAACACTTCAGCATTGCTTGGAGCTTGCCTAATATCAACAAAGAAGAGTGGGATGGGTTCTTTCGACCTTGGGTGTATTATTGATAAGGCGAATAGTGTATCATTTTCTCTCAAGATCATATTTAATCATATCATGAGGTGTGGAATAATGAGGATTTCTGATGACGAACCGGTAGGCTTTTTCTTCTTTAGGTTGAAATGTGTGAAAAGAAAAGCTTTTAGATTCTAAATATTTTATGAAGGCTCTATATACAACACTGGTTTTAGTATTTAATGTGATCACTTATTTATTGGAAAAACATTCAAAATTATTCTCCCCTAAAAGAGTTGTTGATTCCCTTTATTTTTATTGGCGGTGGTAAATGGAGTACTGGTGGTGCGACGCGTTCTTCTTCCATTTCGACAGATAATGGAGCAAACGTTTACTAACGGAACGTTGTATGAATTATACTGAATATTCATAGAATAATGAGTAGTAGGTTGAGTCAGTGGTTGTTGTGTAGATTGAGATAGTAGATCGTCAGCTGTTATTTCAACATTTTCAGAATTAATGTTATTATTTAAATTGCAACCTGGTTTTGGTAGGTTAGGTTTTTTAATAATGTTTTCACTTTAGCATCTTTGCAATTCATCCTTTTTTTTTCAATTTGGCCGTCTGTAAAGATATACTGGAGTTACTCCTTACCTTTCTTTTCAGAATAGTAGAGTCAATAGAATAGAATTCATCGTCTTTCCTACTCGTTCCGGTAATTTTACTGTCTTTCATCAGGAAAGTGTCGTTTTTCACTAAATTATCATATAAAGCACTTTAAGAAACCACGCTTCACTGTATAGCATATCAAAATACATGAATTCAATTGATTCAAAAACTTCAGCTAAATTAAGCAATATGATTTAAGGCAAAACACTGGTTTAAACCCGAGAAAACTTTGTAATTATTCGAAAATTAGCTATAGAGTTTTAATATTTTTAAATATTTAGGTCATGCACACTCTTCTACCTTTAACAACCCCCTTCGATGTTTCCTGTTTGATCGTAATCCTTTTTCAAACTGATATACACGTATAACTCGTGACTGACTAATTCAAGAAAAAAATTACAATAATTGCATGACTCACTTGCTGGGCATCCAAACATACTATTACAAATATTACTGACAGCACATGACCAAAAAATACGACAAGGAGGCTGAAACGTCTCTGAAGCAGGGTAAGCGTGGTAAACCAAGATATGAACCAGGAGTGGAACGTTTCTCCATACACTCATCCACGTGAATCCCTTAGGGGAGATTTTCAAAAATACAATATGTGTCAAATGGCATTTTGTATAATTTACCTGCATATAGATTAACTATTATCAATATTATTGTATAGGGCGATATAATTACCAATTTAAATATAGAATGTGGTTGTACAGAAAGCTAGCCTGATCCGTCTGCTCTTCGAGACGCACAAAAAAGTAGTAAATAATTAGAAAAATAAGAAAAGAAGTTATGTAAGTAATGATCAATCGATGAAACAGCTTTTTTTTTACTGCATTTCCTTTTATTCCTTTGTAGTATGTCATACGTTAATAATTATTACGGATTTGTTGTTTCACGGGAATATCCTGCGAGTAAACCTAATAATAAAGTAATCATACTTTTGATTCTATTTTTATGATCATTCGAGTCATTGATTTTTTTAAATTATTTTTTTGATCTGTTAACCGATTGGAGGATTACGTTGGTAGGGCTAATGCTATGATTGGATATGATAGCCCCTGGATTCGATGGATATCACTCAGCCAGAATAATAGTCTGCTACGGTTATGGGAAATTAATAGCGACTCTGATGAGCAGCTTTCGACTAATCGATATTTCCTACTTGGGAGGATAATTCATCAAGTTCTCATATATCGAGATAAATCACTGCATTCATCATAGCATTTGAGTTCTCCTGGACGGCCAGGCTAAGCAATTGCAGTTTATCCAAGCTAAATCTATAATTAGTTTTTGATTGTATGAATAAGAAGGAGGTGTTAAGTAATTTCAACCTTGAATATATATTTGTTTTGGACATTCCTGAATTAATTTTACTATTTTTGATGTGACATGTGTATGCAAGTCCGTACGTCCCTCACATGACTTTCGTGTCTGGGATACTCCCTCCTTGATATCTGTATCACTAACCCGTAAAGGGCCTGTGGTACAGTACATGGTAGAGACTGTACTCTTTCTTGGATAACGGTAGTACAGGAAGGTGATTTGTTCTAGATCATCCTCAACAGCCAGATTTTTCCACTTATTTTGGTAACCCACCTTTTACGGGCTGAGTAATCTACTATTGTCGCTCATAGAAAAATTATTTGTTTTTAAATTTAATTCTTAACATTTCTATGCAATTTAACTTCATAAAAATGGTTGATAAACCAGAAAAATACTTGCTCAAAAATGGCTGAGAAGGTATGTGCAGCAATCGTTTCAAAAAATGTTTGGTCAGTATTTTCCTTATATCAAGTAAGGAAAATACTTAAACAACAAGTAACAAGTAAGGATACTTAAACTAAGTATCCTAGTAATGAAAAATTGGTGATTACATATTTTGAAACATTGATCCATTTTGACTATTCTTGAAGGCAACGTTAACACACTACAAATTTCAGCAAAACATTAACGGGCGGCAAGGTGTTAACTGTATCAAAATAAGTAAGACGAACAATAAAGATGATTTTAAATATTTGATAATGTACATGCAGGTTTTAATAGATTTAACTGCTTTAAATACAATGAAGACCTTACAGTACAAGGTGATAACCTTGCAGACAAATACTACCAGTGTCCTTACCGCAATCTAACGATTGAATTAAAAATACAGTATCAAATACGTTTAAATCTATGAACTACGGTTTTTCGGGATAACCTGCCACTCGAGGGTTGATGTTTCATTCCCGAAGCTTGGTGGATTGACATGGCGATTCAAAATAGAGGTTCAAACGGTAGGGTCGTAATTTCTACAGCCTTTTTTAGTAGTAGGATAGACGTACCAAAGCTCTGACGACATGCTTGAGGAACCGAAACCACAATAGTTGATTTGAATAGCCACAACGGCTTATATATCCTTGTCTCAACCAACTAATTATAATTACAATCATACTATTTAGGAGATTAGGAGACTCAATTCTTTACAGTTCGGTCGCTATTTTGGAACCTACCAGAGGTAGAAATACAACAAGCAACTGTGTCCAAAAGTCGGTGATCGTCGGTCCACTGGCCTTTGTAGAAACAAGTTAATAAGTAGAAGTTATGTTTTGTTACTTCTTTTAATCTTTTGAGTTCTGTTAATCTTTAAAAGTATATAAAAAAGTATATTTCTATTATGAAATAGTTTTATTGTACAACGGTCTTAAATCACCGTAAGATCATATTGACACGACATAGCAGGATTGTATAGGAAATACAGGAGAGAATCACTATTTCCCCTCTGTTACGGAAGCTAATCTGTTGGGCATAGACCTGCTTGACATTACACAGCCTCGCTATATATGACCTTGTATGTAAACGGTTGTATTATACATGCAGCGGGATGTATTTGTACTGAATTGTTGCCAGGGCGGATTGTATCAGTGTTGTATAGCATCTCCTGCCCACGGGGACAATAGCATGCAAATTACTTAGTGGCATTTAGGTTTCTGGCTTCACGGATTCAGTAAAAATTTCAGGTTCACTTTCGTATTAAAAACAATTGTAGAATTGTTCATCTCATTTTAATTATAACGAAGAATGTCTTAATACTTCTATAAATTAATATAATTTGACTTAATATGCCTCTTGGAGCCAATTTATTAATATATTTAAAAATGGTTGAAGTGTATTTTTCAAAATAATAACATTTCTATCAATTTTGAATATTCCATTATATTTTCTTTTCTCAAACAACCTTACATGAAGTCTAAAAACAAAACAAAATCTGTACAATTACAACCCATGGAGGGTCCAGTACGTTGTAGAGACTCTACTGTTGCCATGTCAGTGAAAAACAGTTGTGCAGGGAGATTTGCCCTACTTTATACAGGATGACTGAGGCACAGGATGATCGTATAGGATCCATCTCCGGTCATCTGACCGGTTCGCTTAACATTTGTTCCGGTTACAATACCAATTTAGATAAAAATCATATAGGTTGTTGCATTTTGTTGGGCAACCAATCGAGAACTAATGAATTGATCACGGTGAAAAATTTTAATGTAAACTTCAACTTAAACTAAACTATTTGGCTTTTAAGACACGGCATTTTTAAAAACACCCCTTTTTATAACTGATAAAAGAACTTAAAGCTGAGTTACATGTAATTATTAACGTATATAACGTATTATTATCATTGTTTATATAAATTTGTTTTTATTGTGTATATATATATATATATATATATATATATATATATATATATTTATTTATGTCTTTCACTTTTTATACACTCTTTTTTTGATTTGTATCATGTAGCCTTCTGGCCAGATATATATTATGTTTCTTTTTTTTGTTCATTGTTGTTATTCTATTAGGATTTAGTCCCAGAATAAAGTCACTTTTCTATTCTATTCTATTATATTTATGTCTCACTATCCAAGGACAAATATACAATTAATTATTGCTCAGCCGGACTATGTCCAATAATATTCTCACTGTTTACATTTTACGTTGCTTAAACTTTTATCCAAATATATCCGATGGTACTCCTCTTTTGTATAACGTAAACGAATTATATATAGAACGAAGTAAGTGTAATCTATACAACTTAACAAAGCAACTAGTATGTGTTCAGAATAAATCAGCTTATTTTTTTGTATTTCTATAAGGAGCAAACTGTAATCATCATGTATACAGTGCTATTAAAGGAGGGTGTAATACTACAAGCATACACTGCAATAAAAGAGAAGTATGCTGCTTTGTCTAAAAGTCCGCTCTTTCAAAAGCATATCAATAGCTATTGAATGCATGCAATAAAAAAGATGCTTTCATATGTCCTTTATTTATATTTCTTTGTGTTAGTAACGGACCGCTACTTTCTTTTCAATGCTAATTTCCACAATTAGAAGATGAGGTCATAATTTATTCTGAACCATTTTTTTCCTTAATTCGCTTAATTAAATTTTTATTATTACTTAACTCGTAAATTACATTTACACTAGTTGGCTAAAAAACAAGATTTGCATGCTCAAGTTTGTTGGTTAATATGTGGATACGAATTGTGTGTGTGTGTGTGAAGCGCTCTTAACTCAGCTTCTATTGGCTGGGAAAGTGGGCTGGGGCCTCCCGGAATCCTGCTCCTGGGGAAGAAGCTCAGTTCGGGTACCCCAGACAAATTGTAAATAGGGTATGAATGTGTACATTATATTTTTTTATTTTCTATTTTTATCCATTATCTTTTTTTATTTGTTTAATTTTTTTTATTATCATTTTTGCATTAACTTCTTTTTATTACCGCATGTATATATTTTTCCGCATGTATATATTTATTTATTTTGTTTTGTTTATATCATTGTTTTGTTATGTAATGATTGTAAGCTACATAGCACCATTACTTATTGCCCACAAGTGGCAGATTGTAGTGCTTCAATAAACAAAACAAAAAAAATATGTGGATACGTGGATGGCAATTTGTCGATGAGATGGCATTTTTCAGTATTCTATTTAACTAATTAGTCATTAGAAGTCGATGGTACATGAAATAGTTCGGTAGAGTATTGTATTTCATTGACTTGATTATATGGCAATATTGAACTCATTTTTATATTATTTTTTTTATAAACTATTTTTAATTTATCGTAATTTACAATTTTCAATTATTAAAATGTAACGGGCTGAGAATATTTTTTGTAAAGGTAGTTAGTTAATGTGCATTAATTACAGCTTTTGTTCAATACTAGAAATGATAGCGAATTTATATATCTATAAGGAAAGTAATCTGTGTAAACAAATTTTGAATTCTCATCTTTGTGATTAAAAAGAAGTATGTTATCATTTGCAGTCAAAAGTTTATTGTTAGTTTTACGTATTATAGAAAATGATTAGCATTTATTTGTTTCTTCTCATTAATAGGTTTTTAAACAAAAAGAGGACTTTAGGTTGTAAGGATTTTGTACATTAATATGTAGGTAAATGTTATCATCTGCCAGATAAGATTTGTTAAGTATTTCTCTTTGTGACTATTACATCCATGTTCTTTGTATAGGGTTTTTGGGTTAAAGACCGTGTAGGTCCTTAACATTTAGTTTTTATAACATTTAAGTAAAAGTTAATTTTTAATAGAGGTTAACGTCCGTTTTGGAGGCGCTGAGCCCGGAATGCTAGCTCAGCCGGAAGTTCGTCAGCAATTCTCAACGAAAAATATACGGCTCTTGGACACTTGGAATATAATTATTTAGATTCTTGGGAAAATAATGACCACCAGGGGCAGCACCTGTCAGACGAAGAAAGAAGAGTGCTGACGACAGCTCGGGGAAGCTTAAGTACCCGGAGGTTTTCCTCTCGGGGCCCAGAATCGAAGAGTACCTCCGCCGGCGGCGGGTGCGGAAATTCGCAGGAGGGGGGCCAAGCCGAGAAGACGAGAACGAGCGAGCGGCCCGGAAAAAGAATAGTACCTCGGCCGATGGCTGGTTTGGGAACTTCGCAGGATGGGGGCCGAGACCAGAGGACGGGGGCCGAGCGAGAAGCCTTGGTTCCGGAGCTAGACGCCAGAGAAAGGTATTATGTCCTCTAATTACTATAGTCTGACTAGACTTGGGGTGAGGCCAGTGGGTGGTCAGTTGAAGATAGAGCCAGTAAATTATTTCGTTGAGAATCGTCGCGTTTGGCCATAAGACAGATAGGAATCTTTCTTAAGTATTAGTTCACATAGAGTTGTGGTTGGAAAAGAGGGGACTGGTTTTTAAAGAGAGTTATTGTTAAAGAGAGTTATATATTATTTAAAGAGAGTTATTGTGTTATTAGCAGTTATGAGATAAGGATGAATAACGGTGGATAATAGAATTGTAACTGTCGTGTAATAGACAATTCTGGAAAATGTTTGTAATAAAATTATGGTGTTTATTAGCGGTTATGAGGTAATGAGTACGTTATAAATATAATTAGTACGTAGGATTATTGTTATAATGGATAGATCTAGTTTTATTTGGAAATTGTCAACTTAGCGAATATGAGAGAGGGAACTGGTTTTTAAAGAGAGGTATTATGTTATTAGCAGTTAGGAGATAAGGATCAATGACGGTGGATAATAGATTTGTAACTGTCGTTTAATAGGGAATTCTGGAAAATGTTTTGTAATAAAATTATGGTGTTTATTAGCGGTTCTGAGGTAATGAGTACGTTATAAATATAATTAGTGCGTAGGATTATTATTATAATGGATAGATCTAGTTTTATTTGTAAATGGTTCAATTAGCGAATATGAGATAAGGATTAGTGATGGTGGCTAATTGAGGTGTAACTGTCATGTAATATGGAAGTCTGGAAAAGGTTTTATAATAGAATCAGGGTGTTTATTAGGTAATAAGTACATTGTAATTATTATTAGTGCATAGGATGATTATTGTAAAGGATACTGTTATGGAGGATGGATGGAGGTTTAATTGTAAATTATTAGGGTTATTAATGGTTATAAAATAAGGAGTGCTGATGGGGGAATGTTGACTTTGTAGTTATTAGTGTATAGAATTATTGTTATAGATAAGGGGTTTGATGAGTGTTATTTTCCTATGTCATATGTAACTTTTAGTTCAATATATTATAGTTTGGTTGTTGATAGATAAAGGTGTGGGGTTTATTTATTCACCCAGTTTTCCCCCTCCCTCACCCCTCCCCCCCCCCCCCTCCAGGGTAACAATTTTTTATTTTTATTTTATTTAAGCAGAGAAACAAATTTTTATTAATAACTAATATTTTAAAAAATGTGCTTCTTCAACCCTTTTTAGGTTTTAATTTATAATTTATATAGTATAATGCTTGGTTTATTTTTAGGAATTTAAAATATTTATACTTTTTACTAAGAAAAAAACATGCTATATAAATTTCTTTTGCAGGTGAGTGTCATCTTGATTTGTGCAATGACTACTAGACTGTATGTATCCATTACAAAACATATTACGCATGCATTATAAACCATATAACTTTATACAACTGATCATTACTCCATGTATGTTTATGTGCGTAGTGCTCCTAACTACTTTATATGTTTCAAAATAAAAGGATGGGTCATAGTATAAAATATCATGTATTTTAATAAAAATAATTATTTTCTCAAACGAACTTTTAGAGACATATTATTCCTTATATTTTTTAAAATATTTTACGTCGTATGCACAATTGAAGAGTGAATACAAATCAATGAATTACATATCAACACTTTTTTTTTTTTTTATTTGATTTTATTTAACGTCGCTTCAACTTCTGAGGCCATTAGCGACGACTGCTCTTATTATATTTCATTAATTAACTTTGTTTGCTTCAGGTACATCAGAGTCCTCTGCAGCTCTTTATCATTTTTGAAAGGTTGGCACGTTTCAATTTTTAAATTTTTTCTTATTATTACATATTTCTTGCATTCAAACAGATGCTCGACTGTAATTTGAACATTATTGCAGCTTTGGCAGGTTGGTTGGTACTGCCCTAAAAGTAGGTGGAGATGTGTCAGCTTAGTATGACCAATTCTTAACCTGCTTATAATACTGCACTCTTTTGGCGTTAGGCCGTTTGGAGGGATCCAGGCGGTGTTTTTTCCTTTTATCTTTTATCAACACTTGGGGACGAAGTAAAACCATTATGAAAAGTCTACGGTTTTTATATATTTTATAATATTATTTTAATTTCATTGTATACATCAAACTGCATGACAGTAAACCGACTTAATATATGCAAAAACCAAGAAAAAGCTTCAACAAAGCAGTAGCCATTTTGGTGAAACCTGTTCTAACCGACTCCACAACAACCACAGGCAGTAGAGCCAACAGAGGAATTATAAAGTCAAATCCGAGGCCAGAAATATCTCCGTGGGCCACACCTATTTGCGTTGGCACCCCTGAGTATATACTTGCAGTCACGTTTTCACTTTCCGCCCTCAATCTTCCTTTTTTCCCACCACTTTACCGTCTTTCGTTCCTTCTTTCTTTCTCCACTGTTCTTGGAAATGCTACCGCTATTTCTAAAACTTTGCAATGTCTCAGAGCGACTTTAGGGATTTGTGTTTCCCTTTGCCAAGGATTATGGTCAACATTTTTACAAACCCTCTAAATGATAAATATTAGTTTGGTAGTATATCTTGAGAGTCAACGCTTGGAAATGAAAATAAAATTGCCGCTAAGCAATGTAATATAATTTACTTATTCTTTTGTCAATCGAGACTGATTCTGGCACATAAAACCTCACTATAAAAACCTACAGCTCTAGACAACAGCCTTAACTATCAGCTGGTTGTTAGGACTCTTTCTTGACCCAATGATTGTTCATGCTTTCATCATCTGTCTTGTGTTGGACATATTTTTCTTCTTTAACTGTGGTGGAACACATATATCTTAAATTTCTTCAATATTTCAAAAATTATCTTAACTAAAGTTAATATTGTTCATTTTCATATGAAATTATTTTTAAAATCAATGTGGTTTTAATTATTTCTAAAATTCAAACTGGAATCAGTAGACTTGTGTTGATTATTATGTTTATGTTTACTGATTGTAATGAGCTATTGATAATCATATCTATCACTAGCAATGAAAGAATGAATGAATTTCTTTATGATTTGGACACTCGGAAGCTCTAGATGCAAGAAATATGACCACCGTCTTCAGTAAAGAGTATTGCAGTGAACAAAACATTCTACACAGAAGTGAAAACATCACATCCTCATCACATAACTTATAAAAAAACCAGATGCAGTGAATAATCGAGATCTATACTATTAAACAATAATCCATAACCTCATTATTTCATGCCAAACCGCGATGAAATTAAACGAGCTGGGTTACGAATTCCTTCCACTCCCATTTTATTCCCCAGAAAATTTCCAACAGATTTCTTTCTGCTCAAAATTTCTAAAACCTACTTAAGGGTGAAATTATTGAAAATTATTTTCAAATCAAATACACATTTTTAGACTTTATTGCGTACCAATATCCTTATTTTTTCATTTCTGGAATTGAAACTTCGCTAAAACGTTCTGAAAAATATGTTGAAAATGAGGATAAAAATTATGAATAAAGTGTCATTGATTTCATAATATTTTTTTTTACTGAATAGCCTTTTCTTTAAAAACGGACATTTCATATGAAACGACCCAATGTCAGGGCAATTTTGTCGTTGTTATACGGTTGGTACAATTGTGATTAATTATATTGAACGACTATCAATGCTGCTGATCTACAACGGTAAGTCAATTACAAGAGCTTCAGATTAAGCCCTGAGGAAACTTGCAGTATGGCCAGCGAAACGTCGGCAAAGAATTTGACTACAAGGTCGAAACCGGAAGAATCACCTGCAGGATTAAAAATATTGATCGTGGCAATTTAAGAGAGTATGTCAATTGTTATCCAAGTAATAGTTATAAAATTTTATTGTAATCAAATACGAAACTTACAAGTACATCATTTTTCGACATAGTCCCCTTGCTTTTCAACCCACTTGGGCCTTCGTTGCACAAGCTTCATGATGCCCACATATAACAAGGTTTTCGTTTGAGCTGCAAGACAGGAATGCACTGCTTCTTTCCCTGCTTCGTACGAGGTAAATCGACGGCCCCTCAATCCCTCTTTGAGTCAATCCTACACACTCCATTGCGGCAAAACATTGTTCCCGTGCTGTATCGAAATACTTCAATGAATCTCGGCCCCTGATACGCCTTCCGACCACAAAAAACGAATCACTGAACGTTGCTATTCTTTGGTGCAAATAGAAAGCGAAGCAGCTGTGATTTTACAGCACGACATCGATAACGAAAATGTTATGCAAAACTACTATTATTTCATCTTATTCTTTTTAAAAAAAGGAATTATCCCTTTTTTATGGTATACGAGTACATTATTTATTTTAATTAAATGTACATTCTCGCAACAAGTATTATTGTAAAAATTAACTATAACGATATTTCATTTATTATTACATTTTTCAGCGGTTCTCTTTTTTAAATTTTTGGATGATCTTAATATAATATACTATAGTAGATCTTATTTTACTCATTCGAATCTCCACGGACCTGAACAGTCCAATGTTTTAAGTTATTAAATTGCAAAGCTTTTTAGAATTTACAAGGAATACTTTTTTTTCTTTCAAAGTAACCCTTTGAAAGGACCGTTTATTTGTTAGCACAAATATAGCGTTCCAAACGTGAGTATACTATGTGCCTTATAAATTCATTTTACAAATAGTTAACTACAGTTTGACAATACTAAAATATATGCAAAAGACATTATTATATACATGCTGTTACAACTTAACAAAATTAAATTAGCTAAATTAACGAATTTAACAACTATAAATTTAACAATGAACATTTTTTCCTATTTCTTTAAAATTAAAATTACAATACTTACATAATGATTATCTTTGTTTTACATAGTATAGTACAGGGAGTTTCTTACATGGATGTCAACTTTTCAAAATCAATACTATAAATAAATTTAGTGAGTTCGGGTCGAAAGTGATTGTATAGGTCATGTTCAGCAACTGGCCAAACTTTCCCTCTTAATATTGTGGAGATAATTAATTTTGATCTTTGTCCTTCATACAATTGGTAGTCATATATTATATGTTTAAATGTCTGTTCTTCTTTGTCTATTGAGCAAGTACTATCGTTGGTTATGTGAAATCTGTGTAAGTATGATTTGGTATGTCCATGCTCAGTTAAAACCTGAGTTAGTTTGTAGTTAGTGGATTTTATTAATTTGTAGTTATTGTTTGTTAGTTTTGGAATGAACCTATGCAAACTAGGAGATTTATTTGAAATAGTCCACCGTTCATTCCACCTCATAATTGATTCTTCCCTAATTTTGAATTTTATAAACGAAATTGGTGTTTTTTGAAAAGATGGAGACATATCACTTTGTGCTGCCTCTTTTGCTAATTTATCCGCTATCTCATTGCCCTCGATACCAGAGTGACCCTTTACCCATATTATTTTTACAGAGAAATTTAGAAGCCTAAGTGTGCACAAGTTCATTCTGATATTTTTGGTAAGCTCGTCATATAAATCTGTGTTGAGAACTGATTGTACCAAGATTTTGTTATCTGTGTGTATAACTATATTTGTATGTATGTTGGTTGGAAGGTCAAGAAGGAATTCTGTCGCTTATACGACTGCGTACTTCTCAGCTTGGTTGTTAGAACTCGTTGGGCCTAGTTTGAACTATTTTTTATATTGTATATTTGTTAGTATGTTTCAGTTCATAAAAAAATTTTAAATAAAAGTTTTCAATTCATCAAGTTACAAAAAAAAAGTAAAAATTTAAGGTTTTAGCTGTATAAATAAATAAATTATAATTTCTACATATATTAATGTGATAATCAATATTTGTGGGACTTTGGAATGATTTCACCACTTCGCGTATAAGTAAATAATTAAAGCTATATAGAATGAAATAAATATAAAATAATAAAAAGTATTATATCCATCGTATCTTCGTGCATAAACTTTAGTCTCTGAAGTTTCCGTAGATGGCATTTTTTCTCAATTGCTCTATGCCAAATCGACACCGCGTAAAGCATTTTGGGAATCAATGCCCTCTCGTATATTGTCTTCAGACATTCAGCCCCGAGGTCCCAGGTTGTTCTTGCAGCAATAGTCAGGGAGTTAACTGTTTGCAAACTCCTGACGTATACTCTTTCTATGTGTTTCAACCAACTCATTTTTCTATCGAACTCTACGCCAAGAAAGGTCAATGTTTGAGTGCTCTCCAATTGCTCATTGCCAATGACAATGTCTAAATCCGGTAAATAACTTTTTCTGCTAAAAATAATGTATTTGCTTTTCCTTGTGTTGAGTTCTAACTTGCATGTTTTTGTCCACTCGTGTATTTTGATTAATGTTGTGTTTGCTATCTGTTTTAAATTTTGAAAACAATTTCCTCTGATTAAAATTAATGTATTGTCGGCGTCAATAATTAATTTTGAGTCAGTTGGTAAGTCAATGTCGAAAATTGTATTAACTAAAATGTTCCAAAGAATGGGTGATAGAGATGATCCTTGTGGTGTTCCTAGCATAAGAGTTTTTAAGTAGGAGATGGTATTCGTTGTAAAAATTAATCGTCTATTTTCAAGGAAATTTCTAATCAATAAATATAAATTCTTTGGACACCTATATTTTTTGAGATTATTTAATATAGCAGGCCACCAAGCATTGTCAAAAGCCCCAAAGTCATATATTGAGTCTCGAAAAGTCGGCAAAAGAAATTCTAGAACAGACTGGAACTCAGGAACCAGAACATATATATTTCCATTACAGTCAAGTTAAGTAGAAACCAATATATATATATATATATATATATATATATATATATATATATATATACACACACACACAAATATATATGTCCAAAAAAGATTAGTTGATAAGTCGGTACTGAGCGAGTATTTGATCACTGGGCAGGAGTATGGATCCTAACCACCTGTTGTCGGCTCTAAGTGCTCCAATTATCGGATCCTTGCATAAAACATTTGCCTTATTGACAGCTCTTCCTAGAGTCTACTTCTTTCACTCTCTCATCCTCTGTTTTGAAAATCCTAATCTTATTCATATTACGGATATTTCATTGTTTCCATTGAGTTTATGTTCAGTGTTATACGAATATTATAGCTCAGATGCGATGAAAAGTCATTCAAAGAAAGAAAAGTTTAAACATGTTTATAAACTTTCAGTGACAGATTGATTTTGTTGAGATGATATTAGAAATCAATTCAAAATTTAAAATGAGCATATAACAGCAATAAAAGATTATTAAAGTAGCTTTCCTCCACAAGAGCCAACTACAAGCCATGGAGATGCGATATATAAGAAGAATGGAAGGGAAGAACAGAAGAGAACGAGTGGGAAACGTAACAATACGGTCAAATGTGGGACTTTGGCAAGCTGGGGATATTAACGAGGAGCATCCATCACCTGAGGTGGTTTGGCCATGTTTTCAGAATAACGGAAAATAGAGTGGCGAAGGCCGTATATCAGACAAATGTGGAAGGTATGAGACAGAAAGAAAGACCAAGGAAGACTTGGGAAGGCGCAATCCAGGAGGCCTTTGACAGAAGAGGTTTGGAATGGAGAAGGAGAAGACGATTGGTACAGGAGAGGGATTCATTGATCAAGCTCTACAGAAACGATCCTCATAACGTTGGCGGTAGAAGAGAAAAAAACTAAATAAATAAAATAGCTTTTCTGATTATAAAACAGTAAATACAAATACCAATTGTTTTTATGTTTATGATATGATACTAATAGCTATTTATGGAGTAATTTAAATTGGTTATGGGCAATAATCGTTTGAATTTGGTGTCTTTTTATAGTTGATATTTTATCAACTATTGTTTATATTGTACATTTACCATTAGTTATTTGCAGAATCATGAGATTGTTTTTTTTTTTTGGATTTTCGGAACTTTTTTTGTTTCGATACTAATGTGAAGTTTATTTTTTATAATCGTTTTAGCAATCCTTTATTTGTTGCATGTATTATGTATAAGTAATGATTTATTATAAAATAATTAATGTTTTTTGAAGCAAATATTTTCTTTCGGACAGTAAAACATATCGCCAGTAGCTAATTTAGAGTCACTAGCACTCCCCACTTGCAGATTCCTTTACAGAATAAACTCCTGATCTTCAAGTCCTGTGAACAATGCAAGCTTTGTCAAAAATCTATCGAATTCACTCAGAAACATTTTATTTATTTTTTCCCTAGCCCCTTGGATTTTATAATTGTGTTGAAAATAGTAAGGATAGAAAGAATCTCTTTTACTTCACCAGGTGCATTTTAAGAGAGAAAATGGGAATAGGGTTTTCTTAATAAGATGGTAGGAGTGGGGGTTCTAGTGATGGGGCTCACTAGTCCTTTCTGATTGGAGTTAGTTAGTAGTTTACTCAGTCCATGTTGAGTGTCTGTACATGTGTTTGCCAGCGCTGAGGTCGGCCTGTCGGTGTAAGTTTGTTGAATAATGAGTTCGTGTTGGAGGCTATCAAATAAATGATATGCCTTGGTGTGATGAAGTCCGTTACCGCCGGGAGTCGGAGGGTTTCGTATATTATGTCTGATTTAGTCTTTTGTATGGAAGTGTGCCTTACTATACGCTTTTGAAATTATTGGAGCCTTTTTGAAGTTGTTGGCGAAATATTATTTAACGCAGGCGTCCCATAATGTAGTGGCGGTCGAATAACTGTGTTATAGATCATTGCTTTGAGGCGGAATGATAAGTCCGGCGAGGTTATAAGGTGATTAAGTCTGTAAGATTTGGTTCTAACCGTTCTAAATAGTTGACAAATTATGATAGACCTGTGCTTTATAAAACTCCCATTATGTTTCTTGATATTTAAACTTAGTAGGTGAAGGTGGGGATGGTGTTTCTCCATCTAATGAGTAAAGTACAGGCCTATGGTCCGTTGTTATAATGTCCAGCGCTACGCATTCGATAAGTTGAAAATAAAATAAACTACTAAGGATAAAAATAATCTCTAATCTACTATTAGTTGGTAGTAGATCGATCGTTGACCTGAATGTCACATTCGCCCTGTGCATAAATGTGTGGGTATCGGGGTTAACCACTATAAATTGTGTTTTTAAAATATGTCTTCCCGCTTCGCTGCACGAGGCATTGTGCCGAGCGTTTCGGTCGCCCACAACCCAATGCTTTGTTCTCTTGGCGAACTCGTGGAGCAGTCTCGAGAATTCTTCATGGGATGATCTAGGTCTACTGTTTAACCCTGTAATAATGGCGGGTTTATCCAGTAGAACCTGTATCATTCTTTAGTTTATTTTTGGGTCTCTGATGGCCACTGGTGTAGTGTGATCCCACCATCTTGTCGAATCATAATCTAACCTTTTTGCTCAACCATATGGTCTCCCGCTAGATCGTATCCGGGAATGCGTATACGCTGGAAATGAACTCTGGTATCAGTGAAGATCACTACAGTGGGTTGGGTCTGTGCTATCAGGGTGTATATCTCTGTAATTTTAGGCATGAGTCCGTCAGTATTGAAATTTAGTAGGGTCATTGGGTTATTCATGTCGTAAGTAGAGCAGAAAATAACTCTAAGAGCCTGTTTGTAGAGTTTTTGAAATTGCTGATAGTTGTCATAAGTTGTTCTATCCACGGGGGAGTAGACTCATAAAGGGATCTGTCAATGGGCGTGTCCGCTTCGGTCTGCCGGGGTGTTGGTTGAGGTCGGTCCCTCATTGTTTCTTCAGTGCGTCTCTGAATTTGTTTGGGGTAGGGAAATTTTCTCGTTAAATGCTGCTGGATTAGGCTTACTTCTTGTCCCGGTACTTTGGCGGAGTTTCTCCAGTTTTGCCAGTTTTGCCTGCACAGCTTTCCTGACTACACAGCCTGAGAATGAGGCTGCATGAGTTACTCCACAGTTAGAGCACTTCGGTGGGGTGATTTCTATCTGGCACTCAGAGAATAAATGTGGGCCAGAACAGCGAACACACATGTGTCCTCGAGAGCATTGATTTTTAGTGTGTCCGAACTGCTGGCATCTATGGTATTGGATAATGCCTGTCAGTCCTTTGTACAGCTGGGCAGTGAATATAATTCGATTGACTGCTTGCACAGCTTGTAGGTCGGCCAGGATGAGTGAAAGTTCTGTTTTCACTCTGTCGTTGTTGCTCTTCCTCATGCGGTGCACGTTTAAAACACCCTTCATGTCATGTTTAAGGTCTAGCCCGTATATGACAAATTGATTTGTTCTGGGTCCATTCGATGTCGCGTACATGTAGAATGGGTTGTTTTTGGTTTATAAAAAATCACAAATCCCGCGTGTGCTGCTCTTGTGCCCAGGAAAAATCTGATGCCATCATTGGTTTTTTGAATGCTGATGTCCTAAAACCCAGCAGTCTGAAGTTCTTCTACTGCTCTTATTGTGCTTATGCTTATCGCACAACTGAACAAGGGAGGTGGTTTTTATAATTTAGGTGGTGCACTGGGGGCACTATCACTGGAAACACTGTCACTACACAGAGGTAAATAACTGTTTTATTTACTGTTTTAGTTTCGGCACTAACCGAGAAATTTATCGTCCGGTTCATCGTTCATCATCGGCGTCGCTCTTCCTCTTCTTGGTCATCATGAGCACTTCAGTGAGCACTGACCGCTGCTGCTGAGTTGGAGGGTCCTCACGGCTACGTCATGTTCACAGTCTCTACACAAGGGGGGGGGTATTATTGTCTGCGCAACGCAACATTTTCCAGTGAAACTCTATAAACATAGAAACATTTTTACATTAACCTAAAAGTGAAGTGAGTGGTTTATTTTTGACAATTAATAAATAAATAACAACATAGTGATCGGTTGACAGAGGCCACACAGCCGGCTGGTAATTCCTCTAGGAGGTCTTATCAGCTATTTACTATTGACTTCACGGTCACGACCGTACACTGTTCTCGTCCCCGGCCGATCTTGTGTTCGAACCCAATGACATTATGTTTTTTTTCTCTTCTTTCTTTTTTCTTCTATCCAGTTCATTTTATTTGTTGTGAATGCGAAGCCCCTAGCTGTCCTCTTATGGAATGCGAACGGACTATACAACCACCGAGACGAACTTGACATATTTCTACATGACAATCAGATTGGCATTGCCCTATTGACTGAAACTCACTTCACTAAACGTTCATATTTTTACATACGCGACTACATCACTTATAGATCTGACCACCCAGACAACTCTTCCCACACCGGTTCTTGCATCTTTATCCATAAATCCATTCCACATTCCCTTATTCCCTCTACTCCAAATGAGGCTATCCAAGCAACCTCTACCATCATATCAACTCGTCCCTTCCATCTTACATTATCAGCTGTATACTGTCCTCCTGGCAATTCTCCATCCTATAACCAACTAGAAACCTTATTCCAATCCCTCGGATCATGCCTTATTGCTGGAGGAGACTACAATGCTAAACACCAACGCTGGGGTTGTCTAGCATCCAACTCTCGTGGCAACATCCTATCTCATGTCTCCACTTCTTGTAGTTATTCAATCCTCTTTCCTTCAAATCCTACCTATTGGCCAACTCCCCTGAAAAATCTCTCTGATATCCTGGATATATTTGTCACATCCCAGATTTCTCCTTCCCATGTATTGATCAAATCCCTGGATGACCTCTCCTCAGATCACAGTCCAGTTCTGCTCTAATTACACTCAACCTTTATTCCTAAGCCCTCCTCTCCTTCATTGATTACAGGACGAATTAACTGGGAGCAATTTAGTAACGATTTGGAAAACAAACTAGACTTACGGATTCCATTCAAGACTAAACCAGACATTGACAGCGCAATAGAAATACTTGCAGCAGCAATAACAGTCAGTATAAAAGATAACACTACCATAAACATAAAAAATATCACACAATAGACTGACCTGCCACAGCACCTCCCAGAATCTCCTTTCTTTTTTGCTAAGCAAAAAACGCAGAGCAAGATGGAAGTGGCACAGGACTCGTTACCCAACAGATAAATCGCAGTACACCCAACTGACTAACAAACTGAAAGCGGAGATTAGAAACTACAAAATTCAAAATTTACTTACTATGACTGAAAATCTTACGACTACTAACAAATCACTATGGACGACCACCAAAAAGATCTTTAAATTCAAAGATTTTAATCATCCTCTCCTTACTGAAAATCAAACTTGGTCCAGATCAAACAAAAAAAATTTCACTCCACACCCTGGTATCCTCAACCCTATTCAAATTGAGCGTATTGAAGCAGAACTGGACATCCCAAATTCATATCCAAATTACTCTCCCACCTAAGGCTTTTCATCCGTCAGAAATATCCAATATTATTCATAGTTCACCTTCCCCTAAAGCTCCTGGACCTCACTTAATTACAGCTCACATCCTAAAATCACTTCCTCGAAAAGCTGTCCTATTCCTTACATACATATATAATTCTGTGAACCGTACTACCTATTTTCCTGATACATGGAAACTATCTATAGTAAAAATGATCCCAAAATCCAAAAAGCCTCCAGCACTCCCATCCTCCTATCGTCCTATCTACCTCTTACCCATAATGGGCAAGATCCTCGAATAACTCATTCTAAAACGTGTGTATCCCATCCTAGATAGTAACCACATAATCCCAGACCACCAGTTTGGTTTCCGAACATCCCACTCCACTATCAAGCAATGTCATCGAGTGGTGGATGTTGTCTTCTCTACATTGGAGCGTAGATTGTACTGCACGGGAGCCTTTCTCGATGTAGAACAGGCTTTTGATCGAGTTTGGTACCCAGGTCTCCTTTAAAAAATCCGACAAGTCCTTCCTCCCGCATACTTTTTAATCATTCGCTCCTTTCTTATTGGCAGAACATTTAAAGTAAAACATAAAGGTTCCTACTCGTCCCTCTATTCCCAGCCTGCTAGTGTTCCTCAAGGTAGCATCCTCAGTCCTATCCCTTGTACAGTATTTACAGCTGACATTCCAACCAATCCGAACACCTTCATCTCCATGTATGTTGATGACACATGTGTGTTATCAGTTAATAACGACCCGTATATTACATCCCAATCCCTTCAATCACATTTATCAAGCCTCGAAGAATCATGTCGGAATTGGAGAATTAAAATCAATTCCAGCAAGTTCCATCAAATTCCCCTTACCTTTCGCCGAGGGCCCATGACTTCCTGTCCTACAGTATCCTTTAATAGTACTCCACTTATACCTGTTGATCAGATTCGCTACTTAAGACTCAAGTTAGACAAACATCTTACTTGGAATCCTCACAAAAGACTGAAAAGACAAGAAACAGTTAGACGCTTCCGACTACTTCAACACATACTAGACTAACGCTCAAAGCTTCAGATAAGTTACAAAAGACTTTTTATGTGACTGTTATAAGACCTATAATTTCATTCAACTATGGGGCTCCACTCTCCTCTCGTATTCAATCCATGCAATCCAAAATCTTAAACGCTCCTTATTTTGTTACAAATAAAACCATCCATAACGACCTTAACGTTCTATATGTTACCGATTTAGCCCATTCCAGATACCTATCATTCCATAATAAACTCCATCCAAACCCACTAGTTTCCATCCCTGACAATCCTCCTAGGCATTTGAAGAGAAGATGGCCTCGGGGCCTTCTATTATAAATGTTATTAGAGTGCTGCCAGTGGGTAGTGCCTCTACACGTCCTGTCATGAATTTATTTATTTATATAGCCCTTGTAATATATATATATATATATATATATATATATATATATATATATATTGAACTAATATCAGTTATAAATAATATTTTTTTTTTCAAATATATATATATATTTGAAAAAAAAAATATTATTTATAACTGATATTAGTTCAATGAAAACAAAAGGGACTACAGAAAACTTACATCAAGGCCACCAGTTCATGGAGAGATTATTGCATTTATGCGGAAATAAGGTAAAGCCCCTAAGCTTCAGGGAACTATAGATCTGGGAGACATCAATAGATACCCTAGCACGATAAGCCGGGCAAACCCAGACCCCTCAATAGACTATTACACAAACCATGGTTCTGTTTGGTATCTATACTATTACAGATGTTATGAGGAATCCCATGAAAGGCTATTGTTGAAAGGAGGCTGAAGATATGAGGATTTGCGACATGGCCAGGCCCGGAAGCCGCCATTGTATATATTAAAACTCCTGCTCCTTTATTAAATCTTCAAGGCCCTTTCCCGATTGTTTTCTACACAAAAATTCTGCTCCTCAGAAAAAGAACCCAACCTGTAAAGAGAGAAAATGAGATCCTTGATAACAGAAAATACTCTCGGAATAGTTGACGGATTTTTTTGTTTAATCTTTTTAATAATTTTGAATCAATTCGCTTTCTAAATATTTCTAAAAATAGATCATGTATTCGTGCTGATATAATTTTAAAGCAGTCTTGATTTCATTATATCTTTCAACAAATGTATTGTTATACTCTTCATTTATTGTAAACTAAAAAAGAAATGTTTGTAAAAAACTTGATCATAAAATTCAACTAAACGTTAAAGAGACGACAATTTAATTTATACAACCTCTAATTCAGTTTTGTAGAGGTGAATGCCTCTCCAACCCAATTACTAACCCCAACATTTTGCTCAACCTTTTTTTTTTTTTGAAATGCTTTCATTTTTCAACAAATTTTTTTGTCTTGTTTCCTTAGAAACAAGTTCACTTTTATTTTATTTTTTAAAGTTTTAAGTATTCCTAAATAACATCTGATGGAGTGGGAAGTTAGCTTGCTGTCTAGAGTGCTGAGTTGCTGACCTGTGTATTCTGGGATCGACACTGTGGATCTGCAGACCATCCTGAGTTGACCATCCTTTGTAATGTGTGTGTAATTAAATTGGTACGAAAAAATCGGCGGTTAAACTTCATCTCGGCCATCTGCTTAGAAGTAGTGGAGATGGTACATTTTATCATTTGATGCACCTTTATAGTGGTACGGATTTCTTTTTTTCGCATTAAATTTGCTTAACTCACAATTAGACGTTATTATTTACGTAAATGTTAATGTATCAAACAACACACGTCAAAGTCCGCTGAAGGCGGTTTTTCTCGAACCGGCTCAAGGCCGCTGACGTTATACAATATAAAACAGGGAGGGACCGTTTAGATATGTCAATCGTAATAATCATTCCAAATGTTATTTTGAATACATTTTTCTTGTTAATGGGATGCAAAGCATACATTTGTCTATATGAATAAAATTTGTGTTTTCGTGAATTTCTGCTTATTTTTTAGCAGGTAAAAAATATTATATTATATTACAATATTCTTGTGGTGTTCAACATCTTGTGGTGTTCAAATTATAAGTTTAGATTGACTTAAGGTATGGATTGTACTTCTATGACTGCCTAAACACAATGTTGTTTTATGTGAAAACACAATGGAAAATGTGTGGTGCCTTCCAATTTGCGTTTATATGTGAAAATGAATTGGAGCATATTTCTATAATGTTTCATTGGCTTGTTCGAAAATTGTTTTATTTTAACAGATTCTTTAATGTATATATAGTATATATTTTTTTAATTTCATTCATTCTTCCTGTGTGTCAGGTTGTTGCTTTTCTTTGACAGGTGATGTCCGATGTTTGTATTTGGTATATTGATATATTCAGCATTATTTTATATTTTAGAAATGCTGTTTTTTTTTTTATTCAAACGTCAGTTAATAAAAGCAAATCATAAAAATGATGGTAATGTCAATATTGACGTTAGTGAACAGAAATAATATGAATCAATATTTAGCGAAGTTTTCGATAATTTAAGAAATGGTGACATATTTGAAAAACACTTTCCAACACCTAACTCAATAAACTATCACATCCCGGACTCGATTGAGTTGTCTTACGGTTATAAAGAATATTAAAAAAATAATGTAATAAAAATAAAAAGAAAGTTAGCAACTTTTAAATTTTACAGTTTAATTCATCCTTATGTACGGAATTTTCTTTCATAAATCCATGGATTTGCCACATAGATGTTTAATGCGGTATTTATTTATTTACTGTGACTAGCAGTGGTTTGTTAATAATATTCTTGGGTTAGTGGCAATTGTTTTTAATATTTACTTTTAGTTTTTCCCAACAGTGAGATGGATCATGTTCTTTGGAACTCACTCCGAACTGATATACGTCATGCTTCTTCCACATTCAAATCCAATGTTTTCTATCATCTCCTAAATTTCCAAACAGATGCTTTGTAATCTGTTATAATTAATAGCTCATATTCATCTGAAATAAAAGATGAAATACTTTTATTTCATAAATAAAAAAGTAATAAATAATAAATAAATAATTAAATAAATAAATAAAGTAATAAATAATTAAATAAATAAAAAATAAATAGAGAATCTTCTTCCCTCATAACGATTTTTTTTTATAACGTTAGATGGTTTTATTTTTCCCCTCTCAGCTTAGTTCTTGTTATTTTAGATTGGTATTCTATTTTTTTCTTTATGAGATCATACCTTTTAGATTATATTTATTTGCATATAGTTATGTAAATATTGTAATTTTCTTATAATATATCGATCGCCAACTCTTACCCCTCCAAACGTCCTTCTTTTTTCAAAAAGCAGCGACCTGTTTGCATCTGCCCTGGACAGAGGCCAGGTTTCCGACCCGGAAGTTAAAACAGGCCTGATGACTGTTTTGTGTAGCATGAACTTGGTTCTTCTCGATATCATACGAATTCATAAAATTTTCGCCATCCCAAAATAACATCTATTTGCGGCCAAAATTCTTCTTTGAACTTCTGGACTGGTTGAGGTATCTGATTTGACCAGAGAACCAAGGTAGACAAATCTATCAACACTTTCGAATGTATAGGCACCAAACGTGATTGTGTTAGCCACCATATACTTAGTCTTTGCTCGGTTTACCTGAAGAATTATACGCCGTCCAGCATTCTCCAAACCAAGAAAAACCTGTTGTAGATCCCTCGGTGTTCTTCTTACTATGTCTATGTCATCTGCATAGGCCAGTATTTGGATGGATTTAGTTAGAATCATACCAGTGACTTGTTTTTTTATTTTATTATTATTTTTCTTTTTTATTTATAGTATAATATATATATATATATATATATATATATATATATATATATATATATATATATATATATATATACATATATATCAATATCAATGAAATGAAAGAAATTGGTATCCTACAATAATAAATGTTTGTTTCGTTTATGTGCATACCGCTTTGTACTATTTTTTTGTATAGTTCCCAATATTTTTTATAAGCGAGTTTTTACTGTTTTTCACTTTAAAAAAATTTGTTTACATAATTTTTTCATAAATACATTAATGTAAGGTATACTTAATTGTCTACGTATAATTTTAACTTTAGTGTCATATGCATAATTTCCAGCAATTCTAAGACATTTGTTTGGAAATATTTGTAATTTTTTGTAATTAGTTTTAGACATCTCGACGGTCCAGCAGGCAGCAGTCTCCGAGTTATCGATCACATATCGTCTGCTCTTGAAAGCAAACAGTACTTCACAGGCGCATTTCTGGACGTAGCACAAGCTTTCGACCGGGTATGGCATGCCGGTTTGCTATTCAAGCTCAAAACTCAGTTACCTCAATCCTTATTCCTAGTCATTCGATCCTACCTCTCTGAACGCTACGTCCAAGTGCGCTGTGGTAACGAATACTCCAATCTTTACCCAATTCAAGCTGGAGTCCCCCAGGGCAGCGTCCTGGGTCCTTTCCTATACATATTGTACACCGCTGATATCTCAACTACTCTTGAAACCTTCATTGCAACGTTCGCAGACAACACAGCCATCCTATCATCTCATCCAGATCCTGAAATGGCTTCCTTGAACCTCCAAAGGAACCTTTCACTCATTGAAATTTGGTGTAACCAATGGCGGATCAAAGTCAACGAGGAAAAATGCAAACACGTGACTTTTACACTTCGCCGGAGAACATGTCCTTCTGTTCAATTCAACGAAACCATCCTGCCTATTTCCGACACATTACGATATCTTGGCTTCTTCCTAGACAAAAGGCTTACATGGAATCCTCATACCAGACTCAAAAGACAAGAACTTAACAGATGTTTCAGCCGACTATACAGATTACTATGTAGGGCCTCCCATCTTTCAATAGACAATAAACTACTAATATACAAGATGATCATCAAACCTATCTGGACCTATGGACTGGAACTGTGGGGGACCTCAAAAAATTCGAATATCAGACGCATTCAATCCTTTGAATCCAAAGTCCTGAGAACTATTGTCAACGCTCCTTATTATGTCTCCAACAAAACCCTCCATAATGATCTCAACATTCCTTTTGTCCTCGACCTCATCCCTACTAAATTCTCAAACTTTCACCAAAACCTTGTCTGTTATTCCAATCCCCTGGCTCAGTCATTATCCATTTCCACACATCCATACAATCCACCCCGCCGCCTAAACCGGCAATGGCCCCGAGACTTGTTATAATAATGCTATTTGGAGTACTGGCACTGGCCAGATTCTCCACTCACGACATGTGTGTGTGTGAAGCGCCCTTAACTAGTTTCCATTGGAGTTTATTCCAGTGACGCGGCTGGAAAAGGGGGCAAGGGCCTTCTGAACTCCTGCTTTGGCCTTATTCCTGGGGAAGAAGATTAGTTCGGGGACCCAGGCAAATTGTAAATAGGGTTTGAATGTGTACATTATTTTATTTATTTTTATTTTTATTATTTGTATCTATACTTTATTTTATTATCATTTTTGCTTTAATTTCCTTTTATTTTATATATGTTTGCGTATGTAAGTTATGTGCATGTAAATATACTAGTAGAGTTAGTTTTAGGTTAAGAGTTAAGCATATGTTTTTTTTCTCGGAGATAAAACTTATGATATAAAAAAGATAAGAACTGGATAATCAATAAAGGTTAGTTGATGTGATTATTTCAGTCTACTATTAACTGGTGCCGAAACCCGGGAGTTTGTTTGTTCGCGTTTCGTTAAAAACTAAGAAGTTTTTAAGTTTAAGTTTCTTAACTTAAGAAGCACTCGTATGATGGCTGAATCAGACGAGTTAATTAAGGAACGCGCCAAGTTCGAATTCCAGTTGGCAAAGGCGGCGGAAGAACATGCGCAATTGATGGCTCAGCTCACGGAGGCGAAAAAGTCGGCACAAATAGAGTTAATAAAGGTACGTACTCAAAATTCTGCCTTTATACACGAGGTCATTGGCCAATTAGAGCCATTCACAGGTACGGTTGGTGATCTGGATCACTTCATAAAAGGCGCCGACCAGATTAGGACTCTAATTGTATCACGACAGGAAAATGGTACCATATTAGCGTCAGACGTGAAAATGTTAGAAGCGGCATTGGTCGGTCGTATCTCACGACGTATCCTGAACGCTATACAGGGCGATACAACTCATTCATGGGACACGCTGAAAGAACGATTAAAGAAGTTGTATGGCGGAGGGCGCTGGACTCCGGAAGAAGACGTATTTTATCTGGTGAATGTGAAGCGGAATCAAGGCCAGTCGGAGGGCGAATTCGCTGAAAAACTTTTAGTTCTCTACAATAGAGTGGTGGAGAAAATGGTTGAAGGTTTTGGTCAAGAGGAAGGAGGCCGGCGATTGGAGTTTGTACGTGGTCTCCTGAAGGTACAGCTGAACCATTATATGGACCGACCAGGTTCTCTATCACGTGACAGAGATTTCGTTGAATGTGCCCACGAGTTGGCAGACGCGCATAACAGGAACAAGGCACGGCGAGAGAAGTGCGATGGCGAATGGACCGAAGTGAGATCCGCAAGAAGACATTATAAGAGTCCGCCCAGGCGCAGCAGTCGACCTCCCGAGGACCGACCTAGCAGAGGGTTTGAAGAGAGGAGGAAACGACCGGAGCGTCGGTGTTATGAATGCAATAGGCCCGGTCACGTAGCAGCCCAATGCAGTCTGACGCGGTGCTACGAATGCGGCAAGAAAGGACATATGGCACGAGATTGCCCGAGACGGACTTCTAGACCACACAGAAGAGAATCCAGGCCTGAACCGATGGAAGTCAACAACCAGGAGTGGCGAGAGAAGCGGACTCATTGGAGGAGCGGCGACCGCTATTCCAGTGGGGAGTCGTCGGCAGAGGAGAGCGTTAGTTCCCAGCACAGCACGCCGGCAGTGAGAGAGCATGAGGTAAGAGGTGGGAATTCGTGGAGGGGCGGTCTGCCCGGTTCAGAGGAAGGTCCGCGACAACAACGACGGGAATGAGGAAACGGTATTAGGCGGGGCAACGGTTCGGGGGGAATAATTATTATTAACGCGGTGAAAAAGGGGGAACGAACACGATTGCCCGTGGCGAGAATGAGGGGGAGAGGGGTTAGGTTCCTTGTTGACTCTGGGAGTACAAATTCACTAATTAGTAAAAAAGGGGCCGAGAAACTAGGACTATGGGGAAGACAAGATTAAGGTTCACGTGGTGGGTACGATAATGCCGGGGTACGACTTCATTGTAGGGGGAGATATTCTGCGGTTAGCTGGATTGAAATTGACAGTGGATCGGGGGAATTGGCACTTGGAACGGTCATATCAGACCACTGTTACGAGCGGCGGTACCGGTATAAAAATTGGTGCGGTAAATTGTGAAAGGGCACCCGTTAAGGATATCGTAGAGCTAAATAAAGACCTGTTCTATGTGGAAAATGAGATTTGACCGTTGGGAAAACGGTCCATCAGATTAGATTAAAAACGGATATTCCGGTGTATGTCAAAGATAGACGTTACCCGCAGGCTTTGAGGGATATTATTAAGGGACAATTGGACGATCTCCTGCGCCAGAGAATTATCAGGCCAAGTAATTCTCCTTTTAATAGTCCGTTGTGGGTAGTTGAGAAAAAGAAAGACGAAGACACGCAAACGGAGAAACAATATAGGGTCGTGGTCGATTATAGAAAACTGAATGAAGCAACAGAGGACGAACGATACCCGCTTCCTCGCGTGGAGGATATTCTGGACAGATTGGCAGGCGCGGCGATTTTTAGTACTCTGGATTTAAAAAGCGGGTACCATCAAGTAAAAATGGCTGCCGAGGACATTGGGAAAACCGCGTTTTCTTGGGAGCGGGGCCATTATGAATTCGTAAGAATGCCGTTCGGGCTGAAGGGGGCCCCACTGACTTTCCAACGGTTAATGGACGAGTTCCAGAGAGGGTTAGGAGAGGACTTCGCCCAAGTTTATATGGACGATTTAATTGTCTTTAGTCGTTCCGAAGAAGATCACTTGAGGCATCTTGGGAGGGTGTTTGACAGAATCCGCGAGTTCGGCCTTAAATTATCAAAGGGAAAATCAAAATTTGGATTACCAGAGATACGGTTTCTGGGACACGTGGTGCCGCAAAAAGGGGTACAGCCCGATCAAGAAAGGGTGAAAGCCATCCAAGAAGCACCATTACCCACCAATGTTCGGGGGATTCGCAGATTCTTAGGAATGGTGAACTATTATAGGCGGTTCATTCCAGGAATTGCCGAATTGACTCAACCTCTGACGGAGACCCTAAAGAAGGGGAGACGGTTTTGTCTAGGGTCCTCCCAGATCGATAGCATCCATAAGTGCCGGAAAATCTTGACGTCACAACCGCTGTTGGCATTTCCAGATTTTCATCTCATGTTCAGGATCACCACAGACGCGAGTGAAGTAGCTATTGGAGCGGTCCTGTCGCAGAATTTCGCGGAGGGGGAAAAGCCGATCGCTTTCGCGAGCCGGAAACTTAATCCGGTTGAACAACGATATAGTGCTATCGAGCGTGAACTCTTAGCAGTGGTATGGGCGGTTGAGCACTTCCGGCCATATGTATATGGGCGTCGTTTCGAATTATTGACGGACCACAAACCACTTGTTTATCTAGCCACGCTTAAGGAAACGTCAGCGCGAGTCTCTCGTTGGAAGGAACGATTGGCACCCTATACGTTTCAAGTAATTCATAAAAAAGGGGTAGAGAACGCGGTGGCGGATTGGTTGTCGCGCGATCTGGTAATTAATGCGGTAGAGGAAGAAAGCACGTCGGCCGAGCCATTGGCGGTGCGTTATTTGCGGGATTGGGCGGAACAAGGGCCGGAGATTCCACTAATACGTCAACAGTCAGAGGAGAGCTCACCAGAAAGAGCTAGGGAACTCCCAGAAGTTGATGAAATCATCAATGATAAGCGGTTCCAAATGGTCATTCGGTCAAAATAAGGCGAGGGCACTGAGTCGAGTGCGTCAATGTATGAGGGATTATCGACGGTTACGATTCGTATTCCAGCGACAGTAGATGACGTCGAAATAGAACGGATTTGTTCCGAGTTTTGCGTACCGGGACGCCGTGGTCATATTTACGTCGGCAACAAGGTTCTCCTTGATAAAATCAGACGGTTGTGGCGCCAAGAACGAATCGGGGTAGGGGGTTCTCTAGTGCGTTGCCTTCGGGAAGTAGAAACAGTACCCGATATCACAGCACAGCAACGGGTCATTAGGGATCACCGCAGTGGCAAAACGAATCACCGTGGGATCGACGAGACGGTACGTGTATTGAAACGCATCTACTTTTGGAAAGCGATGGGTCGCACGGTGAAAGATTTTATAGATCAATGCGCCGTATGCCAGCGCGCGAAATATGATCGGCAGCCACCGGTGGCAGAACAGGTAGTCACCCCCACGGCGATGGAACCTCTCAGGTCGGTGCAAGTAGACCTCTATTCTAATGAGGGACAATCCTGGCTCACTATTCTGGACATTTTTAGTAAACTCGCCATGACTTACCCTATCGCTGAGAAGACCCCGAAGGCTGTTTGGGAAGGCATCCTCCAATGGTGTGCGACCTATGGAGTACCCGAGGACATCACTTCTGATTGCGGTCGCGAGTTTGATAATTTGTTGATTCGCGAAGAGTGTGCCCAGTTGGGGATCAAGTGGCGGCTTAATACTCCCCACCATGTTAAAGGCAGGGGGGCAGTGGAAAGGTTACACAATACACTGGGAGAACACCTTCGGCTATTGAAGTTGGGAAGAAATCTCGATTCCTATGACGCTATGCCGCGAGCAATAATTGCATACAATCATACGATCCATTCGGCAACGGGATTGTCCCCAATAGAAATTGTATTCGGCCAGGCGCGGAGGGATAGGGGTGACCTCATCACAGTCAATAATGAAGAATTACGTGCCATGCTCCATCAATCACGAGTCACTCGTAAATCTACGTGGCAAAAGGTACGCGAAAAACTAATCCGAGAAAAGACCACCAGGGTGCACAAAGCCAATGCTCGGGCCGGGGTGTATACCAAGGGTCCCATGCCATTGGGTACGATTGTTTATAGACGATTACGCACTGCACGAACTAAAGCCTCGGCGCGATACGAGGGTCCGTACAAAATCGTGACTGTTCGCGAACATAACCTCTATACGATTCGGGATGTGCTCCTCCATTTCGCGTTCGGACAGTTCATCTGGAGGAACTTCGAGTGCCTCATGCTCTGTCACCTGTCCCACCTGCGGCTGCTACACCTGAGTCAGGTTAACTTGTGCATGCATTGTTGTTGTTTTTGTGTGTTTCATGATTACTTCTTTTATTTTTGTATGTTCCTTTGTTCCTTTTCTTTACCTGTTTTTTTTTTATTTTTTTTTATGATAGTTTCTTCTATGCAGGAACTGGAAGGGAGGAGTTATGTGTATGTAAATATACTAGTAGAGTTAGTTTTAGGTTAAGAGTTAAGCATATGTTTTTTTTCTCGGAGATAAAACTTATGATATAAAAAAGATAAGAACTGGATAATCAATAAAGGTTAGTTGATGTGATTATTTCAGTCTACTATTAACTTGTATATATTTATTACATTACATTATTGGCGCGACAGACTCATAAAGAAGTCCTTGGCCTGCTCAACAGGTCTTCCCCAATCGTCCCGATCGCCTGCTCGAGTGATGGAGACCTTGCTCAGCCTCAGATCCTCACAGACGGCATCCTACCATCTAGCTTTGGGCCTTCCTCGAAGTCTTACTCCATCCGGATTTCCTGTATACAGCTTTTTAGCTGTCTTTTCTTCCTTCATCCTATATACGTGGCACAGCCAGTCAGTTGAATCCTGATGAAGCTCGATATCGTTAGGTCTCCATATAACTCACTCAGCTCTTTGTTCCTTCTGATCCTGAGTTGGTCGTTATCTCGCACTGGGCCGAATATTTGCCGTAGGACTCTTCTTTCGAATCTATTCAGCTTTTCCACTTTATTCAGTGTGAGGGTTTCACCAGCGTATGTCGCTACTGGCCTAATGATGGTTCTATATATCAGCTTGGACTTTAGGCTAAGGAGCTTACTTCTCAGGAGCTTTGAGATCCCAAAACATGCTTTATTAGCTGATACTATCCTGGCCCTAACTTCTTCCTCCTCATCCAAATTCTCATTTATTCGACTTCCTAAATACTGGAAACTTGACACGCGTTGGAAAGTGTATTTTCCAAAAGCGTAGCTATGAGGTGGTCGGTTTTGTTTTCTATTCTTTATTACCATGACCTTGGTTTTCTCCTCATTCACATGTAGCCCCATTTTTCCAGCTTCCAATTCCAGCCTCTCAAAAGCTTCTTTTAGGAGAATCAGCGATATTCCTACTAATACAAGGTCATCAGCATATGCAAGAATACCCAGACTACGGTTAAAGATGGTTCCCTCTATCAGTAATCCTGCCCTTTTAATGACACTTTGCATTACAATATTGAAGAGTAGAGGTGCCAGCGAGTCTCCTTGCCTAAGTCCTGTACTAATCTTAAATTTTTCTGTGGTTGAGCCATTTACCCTTACGCTGCAAACTGTGTTTTCCATCGTACTCATTACCAAGTGCACCAGTTTGGATGGAATTTTCATTTCGCTCATAGCTCTGAAGAGTTCACACCTGGATATTGTATCATAAGCCGTCCTGAAATCTATGAACAGCATCCACATTGCATTGTTAAACTCTTTCATTTTTTCGCACATCTGCTTGAGGGAAAAAATCTGATCTATAGTAGATCTGTTAGGTCTAAAGCCTCCTTGGTATTCTCCAAGATTTCTCTCAACATAGGGCAGTAGGCGGTTATACAGAGTTATCGAGAATATCTTGTAGGCAGTATTCAGTAGGCTTATCCCTCTGTAATTTTTACATTCTGTAGAGTCTCCTTTCTTCTTGTAGATAGGCACTATAATAGACTCTTTCCATTCTCTCGGGATTTGCTCCTCTTCCCATATTTGAGCAATTAGTTCCTGCAGCTCTTTAGTTAGACCATTGCCAGCTGCCTTCAGGAACTCAGCAGGGATACCATCCGATCCTGGTGACTTGTCATTTCTCAGCTTCATAGCAATATCATTTATATCCTCTCCATCCGGTGGCACTGCTTCGTCTTGGCTGTCATACGAGTCACATTTCAATATACTTATTGGTTCTTCTGTCTGGGTTAGTAGTCCTTGGAAATAATTCCTCCATCTCACTTGGACGTCCGTCTCCAGCACCTAGTAGTCGCCCTTCCTCATTTTTTACCATGCTCCTTCTAGAGCAGTAACTGGTTTTACACAACTCCACTTCTTTAAAGAATTTTTTGGTATCGTTACTTCTTCTGGAGTTTTCGATATCTTTAACCTTATTGTATAGAGCTTTCCTTTTCTTCCCTTTCAAGATCTTCTTTGCTTCTCTTCTTGCTTCCTGGTACTCTTTCTTGCTATTTCTCGTGCTCATACTCAGGTATTTTAATCTTTTCTCATTTCGTTTTTGGATTGCCTCTTTACATTCTTCATCAAACCATATATTTCTTGATGGTTTCTTGTCCGTTTTGCAGTATTCGCTCGCGGTCCCCGTTATAATTTCTTTAATATGACTCCAATGTGCATTCACTTCCCATCCATCTTCTACTACCGGTGTATTTCTGATTCCTTCCTCTACTCTAAGGGAAAAACATCGTTGTATTTGCTCATCTTTGATTGATTCCTTGGACCATTTGTTGATCTTAGGTTTGGTCTTTCCGTTTTTGAAGGGAGACGTTTTGAGCATTATTTTCATGATAACGAGAAAGTGGTCAGAGTTGACATCCGGGCCTCTAAAAGATCTCACATCTTGGATACTATTGAAGTAAGAATTATCCACAAGGATATGATCAATTTGAGTAAAAGCACCATTGGGGGAATGCCATGTCTGCTTGTGTTTATCTTTATGCGGGAATACTGTGCTCATAACTACTAGTGAGTTCGATATTGCGAAGTTGATCATTCTTTCTCCGTTGTCATTTGATTTGTTATGGAGACTATTAATCCCAATTGTTGGTATGAACTCTGATTCTTTACCTACTTGGGCATTAAAATCTCCCATTACAATCTTCGCATCACCAGATGGGCAACTTCTCACGATTCTGTCCAGATCTTCATAGAAAACTTCTTTTTCTTCGTCGTTCTTTTCTTCTGTTGGGGCATGTATATTTACTACGGCTGATTGTAATCTCTTACCAACAAGAAATGCTGTCCCGAACTCATGTCTTTCTTTACTCCCACTATAGTAGAGAGTTACTTCTTTTCTTTTGAGAGCACCGGCACCAGTCCAACGTACCTCTTGGATTGTAGCGAGGTCAACTTTCATTCGGGTCAATCGTTCTACCAACTCTTGCATAGCTCCAGGTCTAAAAAGGGTTCTCACATTCCATGTTCCAAATCTATATGCCGTGTTCCATTTTCCAGGTCTTTTCCGTAAATCAGTCCGATATCCGAGGCTCAGCTGTTGAGTTCTTTTAACCAGGTTATTTTTTGACAAAAGGGGAGTGGTCGGCCCCTCCTTTCAACCCTCCTGCTTTATCCGGGCTTGGGGCCGGCAATGGAGTCTAGTTAACTAACCCCACAGGCGCAGACCTCATCCCTACTAAATTCTCAAACTTTCACCAAAACCTTGTCTGTCATTCCAATCCCCTGGCTCAGTCATTATCCATTTCCACACATCCATACAATCCACCCCGCCGCCTAAACCGGCAATGGCCCCGAGACTTGTTATAATAATGCTATTTGGAGTACTGGCACTGGCCAGATTCTCCACTCACGACCTGTGTGTGTGTGTGAAGCGCCCTTAACTAGTTTCCATTGGAGTTTATTCCAGTGACGCGGCTGGAAAAGGGGGCAAGGGCCTTCTGAACTCCTGCTTTGCCCTTATTCCTGGGGAAGAAGCTTAGTTCGGGGACCCAGGCAAATTGTAAATAGGGTTTGAATGTGTACATTATTTTATTTATTTTTATTTTTATTATTTTTATCTAGACTTTATTTTATTATCATTTTTGCTTTAATTTCCTTTTATTTTATATATGTTTGCGTATGTATATATTTATTACATTCACTTATTTTATTTTGTTTATACCACTTTTTTGTTTTGTTATGGAATGGTTATAGCTACATAGCACCATTACTTATTGCCCACAAGTGGCAGATTGTAATGTCTGAATAAAGTGTTTAAAAAAAAAAAAGTTTTAGACATGTAACTAAATATTGGTTTATTGGGCATGCGTATATTAGTATAGGTCGTAAGCAGGCTTAATATAATAATAACTTATTATCTGTGCTTTATTTAGAATTCCTATTAAGTAAGGATATATATTACACAGAGCTCTGTTAGCTTTGTTGCAGACATAATCAGTGTGAAAAGTAAAAGTTAACCTTTTTCCATCCATGTTAAGCCCTAAGTATTTAATATGCGTTGCCCAAGGTACAGAAGTTCTGTTTATCTTCAATTGGGGGATATTATTTGGTCGTCTCTTTGTCAATAATATAGCTTGGGTTTTATCCTGATTTATTTTAGTTAACGAATTATTTTAATTTTCCATTTATTGTAGAATCTCTCTATTTTTTTAGATCTGTAGTCAGTCTATTTGTAATTGTGTCTCTGGAAGTATAAAAAGCTGTATCATCTGCAAATAGGGATTTTTGTCTTTTGAATATATTCGGTATATCATTAATATAAATACTATAGAGCGTTGGCAATAAAACCCCACCCTGTGGGAGTCCGGCAGTAAGTGTATGTACAGTGGGGTAGTGGTCTTTATAGATACTTTAATTGTGCGGTTTGCTAAGTATGATTTAATTAATACTATTAGATATGGCGAGAAATTATACAGAGTCAGTTTGTATATTAGCCCGTTATGCCAGATACTGTCGGAAGCTCTTTGCACATCGAGTAATACACGTACCATACCCGTATGTTGTTTATTATTAAACCCCTCTGTGATGTGGTCCGTCAGTTTGCCATTGTGCATTAGCAGAATGCTGGTGTCTGAAACCAAATTGTTCATTTATAAAGATTTTATAATTTTTTATAAATTTAACCAGTAACCCTGAGTCCCTTATGGACTTTTCTATTCCAAAATTAAACAACAGGCACGAAAGTCCAACCCCTTGTCTCAGAGCATGTGATCTCAATCTTGAATTCTTCAGAGAAGTCATTCTGGATCTCGCCCTGGCTCCTTGACTCCCACATCAGCAATTCCACAAGGCTTATCAATTCTCTGGGGACATTCATTTCTTCCATACTTTGATATAGTTTTCCCCTGATGATACAATCATAGGCATTACTGAAATCCACGAAAAGGTGGTGGATCGTTAAATTGTACTCTCTAGTCCATTCCATAAGAGTTCTCAGGGAGAATATTTGATCAATACAAGATCTAACATTCATAAATCCGCACTGGTACACTGTTATCTCTCTCTGGGCACGGGGGAATAATCTTTGGTATGCCGCATTCGAAAGTTCTTTTTAGGCAGAGCTTAGGAGCGTTATACCACGGTAGTTATCACAAAGCATTTGATCTCATTTCTTGTGAAGATGGAGGATAAGGCCAATGCACCAGTCTTGCGGGAGAGTTTCGCTTATCCAAACACCGTGTAGCAGATCTCGGATCACCTTTATCATTTCATTTCCACCAGCCTTCAGAAATTCTGCTGGTATGCCATCATATCCTGGTGCTCGGTTATTTTTGAGCTTCTGAGTTGCAGCCTCAATTTCATCATCATCTGGGGGGTCAAGAAGCTCACAGTCTTTGTAATTTTAATTGTGTCAGAGTCATAACTATCTTCCAGGGTATCATTCTGAACACTCACTAGCAGACTACCGAAATGGTCGGACCTTCTATCCAGGATTCCTTCTTTATCTGGGACCAATTGTCCGTCTTTACCTCTGCAAGTGTTGGATCTTGTTTTAAATCCCTTTCGCTGGGCATTGATTGTCTTGTAGAAAGCTCTAGTATTAGCTTGTCTACTCAAGACCTCAATCTCTTTCATTCTTTCTTCCTCTGTTTCCATATGCATGTGTTTCTCCTGTTATCTAAACACTGTAATCAGAAAAAGCCTAACGGCTCCTATGCATATCAATCATATAAGCCCTGTTTTTCCTATCTACAGCCTCTTGACATTCTAGATCAAACCATTCAGACCTCTGAGGTGGCCCCTCTAAGCCCAGTACTTCTTCAGCAATTTGCTTAATAGCATCCCTACACTGGCACCATAATTTATCAATTATTCCACCATAATAATCACTTGCTCCTGCAGCTTTCGAGTATTTATTCTCCTTTAGCGGGTACCTCTAGTCTTCTGTGCGTTGCTAAATGTGGGCATACCCAAGAAATTAGTCAGACTATCAAGAATGACTCTATTTAACACTGACAGTTGAGTAAAACTAGGAAATGCGCTATGAGAAGAGTTTGAAGTAAACGTTGGCTTGAGATAGGGTGATCCTCTAGCCCATCTCGTTTTTGTTTAACCCTTGAAGCAGCCATCCGAAACAAATCCTGGAGGAACTACATACAACAGCATGTCCCAACATCTAGCATATGCGGATGACGTCCTCATTACCGCTAGAACCCAAGCATCATTATCAGGAACATTCCAAGAATTTGAAGAGGCATCGATTCAACTGGGTCCTAAGGTGGATGAAGATAAAACTATATCTATGAAAAAGTCAAAATTGGAAAAGATGTCAAATGAAAAAGTTAGTTTATGAGGGCACAGTTTTAGAGCAGTAACCCAATGCAAGTACCTGAGAAGTGTGTTCACAATTGATAACAAAATAGAGAGTGAAATACAAGCCAGAATAACATCAGGAAATATTTATTATTCCTCACTACAAAGAGTGTTTCAGTTAAAATCATTCTCTAAAAGTATACAAATTCAACCGTATAAAACCATAGTAGGACCGGTAGTCATGTATGGGTGCGAGACATGGCCCCTGACCAAAAAATCAGAGCTGATGGCCAACACATGGGAAACAATTTTTTCTTTAATTAAGAAGAATCTGGCGCGGAGTGACCGAAAATGGCTTATGGAGAAGAATAAAGAATGAGGAGCTGATGGCGCTAACGTATATAGGGAGCCAGACATGGTGGCGTTGATAAAGAAAGCCAGACTGAGATGGATGGGCCATGTGGAAAGTAAACATTTATCCGACCATAAGATAACGAGGAGAATGCTCAATGAAAAACCGGACGGTAAACAAAGCAGAGGACACCCTTGGAGCAGATGGCTAGATGATGTCGAAGAGGGCCTGAAACTGCTGGGTGTACGAAACAGAAGGAGGATAGCACAGGATCGCGGATATTGGTCGGCTGTGGAGGCGGAGGCCCGGGTTCTTTTAGGACCGTATAGTCAAAATAATAATAATAATACTTCTATTCTAGTAATCATTAATTTATTATTTGTCACATTTGAGTTCTTTATTCACTTGATTTACCGGAAGGGCTTCTACAAATAAGGGTTACCTAAAAGGACGCTAAAGATATCCTGAAGAACATGGAACTGTAGAAGGAATAATGGAGAAGAAAGACGCAGACAAAGAAATATGCAAGAGCCTCGCCCTCCCTTCTAGTGGGCCGCTACTGCTGTAGCCAAACATTTATATCTCTACTTTATATAATCTTTATATTTGCTTTCCTTTCGCTTAGTCGCTTCTGTATTTACTTTTTAGTTGTTGTTTATTACATGACAGTTTTACTCAGTTTCTTCTAATTACTCATATAATTCAATAAAGAATCTTCGGTATTTAAAATAATCTCTTACATCAGTAAAACAGTGTAAAATAGAAAAAAAACAGTTACTTTTCTTATAATCCAGCCAGATGTATAAATATTAATACGCTTCAATCCAGAAAACTAAGAAATTGTTATTGTTATAAATTTTACCCGATGAAATACAGATATGAAATTGAACAAGGAGCCATGACTTTCATATCATTCCATCGCTAACATGACTTCTATCGATTGTGATAAATGCAGCTACGATTCGTTTTCTTGATCTCACATTGAATAAGACAGAACTTCTGATATATGTAATTCATGAGGTGATGGCAGATGCCATATTTATCTTGTTAAAAAGAATTAGATTATTGAATATTTATTTTCCATGAGACCACTAATTGGCTCAGCAAAGAGCGTTGCAGTATTTTTAGTGTTCATTGTTTATTATAAATACTCGAACATGCAAGATTATGATCACAGATTTACTGGGGAATGACTTTAAGCAAATTCTCCAATAAAACAGTTCTGTAACAAGAAAGTTTCATCAATGCTCCCCTGTTGTCAGCATTGTAAACTTCCTTATCCTCCCCTCTGCTTTTTAATATAGATATGCTAGCTCTAAGGTTATGATAGAGAGAAGGTAGAAGGCAGAAGGTAATGAGTGTAGAGATGTAGTTGTTAGTTATAGTATGTAAGAGAGTAGTATTTAAGTTAGATGTAGCCCAGAGTTAATAAATGATAATGACAGTTAATAGTAACAAGTCACCATAGGTAGTTCTTAAGAATGTGTCTTTTATATCTCTTGTATGTCATATTATAATGTTCTTTTTTATAACTACATGGCATGGCCTCTACAGCGGAACGGATATGCTCGTTTCATAAATACCAAATAATGATTTCTTTCGAGAACTAAACGGAATATGGAAAAGCCCATCAGATAAATAGAAGAAATAGGTGACCGCTGGGGTAGCTACCTGAGATAGAGACGACAACAAATGGGCAAGTCCCGCCAAGACGACAGAGATAAAGCGAGTTGACTGACGGAACAATAGTCGCCAAATAGCTCGCTCTGTCAAGCATTCCTTTGTCTCTGACGTGAGTGGGAGGCTCCCATCTTTGGCGGCGGTGCCCTTGTCAACCACCTCTCGATAAAAATTGTTTATTTAGCTACACCCGATAGAAATAACATTTTGCATGTTATATCGACATAAGATATTTAAAAAAAAAAATAATCGTCAATCTTAAAAACATATACTATAATTAGCTAGAAACTATAAATACCTTTCCAGTGTTCCAGCCGGTAATATGTAAATATTCCATTGTACATAGCGTGAATGTGTTTATCTCATTAATTCTATCATTAACTGTAATTTTATTTATATTAACAGCCTACTTATTTGAATAATCTCAAGTTTGTTTTCTATGTGAACTAATGTACATTAGCTGGTTTATTACAATAATTTATTTGTTAATATCTTCATTTTTATTTTTGCTGTTCTTTAATGCCTTTTTATGGAGTGAAAGTCTTCTCACAGTATTAGGACAAATTGATCTAGAGTTGTTTTATTTCCCAATAAAATTATTTTAGGTACAATTTAAATCTCATCTGCTAAAAAAAAAGTTTGATAGTTTAATAAGTTCATTAAACCCAATTTATATGATCGTTTATTTGTAGAAAAGTTGAAGAACTGAATGTACAAATACAATGGTAGCTTTCCTGCTCTCAACGATTAACCTTCGAGGGTATTAGATAATATCAAAATGTAAACGAAATTCGAATAAATAAATAATAAAGCGAAAACCAATAACATTGATGTACAAACATATTGTTTTACTTTTGAACGAAATCATAATCTGTTTCTCTCCTTTTTTTAGTTGAAAGTTATTTAATCAAAACACAAATATTCACTATAATTTTGTGGTTAACAGTCAATTTTCTTCTTGAAGTTCAAACACCATAAATATCATACCGTTAATCGAAAAGAACGAATACAAACAACTGCATGGGTTTCGGATATCGTACCTCTTAAGGGAAGAAGGATTTATTATTCCGTTTTTAATTAGCTTTATTCCGTGATTATTCCAGGTTTTTAGTAAATTTCCATTTAATACCATTAATATTCCAAGGATTTTTAGAAAATTCAGATATGGAAATTTAAAATGTCTTATTTTAGCGACGCAAGTAGAGCCTAAATCGACGCCATTTCTCTCTCTTCAAGTTGCTTTTATTTCGAATCTTTTCACCATAACATTTTTCTCTGTAAAATTTTACCATCACCTTAAAATATCTCTTGGACTAATACGATGAAGACGAAGAGTTTTCGTACTCTCTTCTGTACTCACTCTCAAGTAAGTGCCACAGCCAAGTATGTCTCCTACCAAAAGGATATATGATAATGTCACAGAAAAGGTCATATAAATCTTATTTCTTTCTTCTATCTTGCACCACATTGTGCTTGATCCAATGGTTATCTTTTTTTTTCTTTTATTTCTGACAGTCCTTTATTTACAAAATTACAGATTACTCACACACACATATAAATATATATATATATATATATATATGTGTGTATATATATATATATATATATATATATATATATATATATATATATATATATACAAACACAGACACACACACACATATATACATTTTACAGGTGCTGAAATTGCCTTTCCCTTGCAAGTTGCCTTTGCCAACCTTAAGGCCGCATTGCTCTTGCCGCTGTATGCGCAACTTTATTCATAATTTCCGGCTGAATTTTATGTGACTCCGGCTGATGAACTCTGATACCGTGGAGAGCCTTAGTTCCTCATGGATCTTCATACTCTTGACTCTTTGGAGTTTGCTTCCTCTGACAATCTGGTGAAGTACGGAGTTCTGGTAGCTCTGCAGATTTTTAAGGGTGTTCTTGTAGAGGTGTCGCAAGAGTGGTGCACCATAGTGCATGATAGGTCGTATTATGGCCCTGCATATCTGTAGCTTCAGCCTCAGTGCTAGATGCGGAGATGTTTGTGAGGTGCCTACCCAGTGTCACACCCATGGAGTTGGGCAGTCGCTGGTCTTCCCCTTCCACGGTGAAATGGGTGGGCAGAGCGCTCTATCCTCACGACATAACAATGGCATCGGTCTTCTTCCAATGTTTCTAGTAGTGTTGATTACCTATTTATATTCTTGGTATTTATATCTGGGACCTTTTGGTACATAATTCTGGAATTACCCACCCTCCCGAATAAGGGAAATCCACGTATGACTCAGTACCTTCCTCTCTTACTAGTACAGCATCAATTGTTTTAATTTTGAAAAGTATTTTTATTTTTATTAATATGTTTTGAGTTTTTTTAAATCAAATTTAAAAATCTTCTAATTACTTTGTTATAAATATAAAAGTTTTAAAATATGTAGTTTATGATTTTCACTATTTCGTTCATTGGTCTTAATTCGTTAATTGTTATTTTTGTAATAACATTTTAAGAAATATCATATGTTCGTTGATTGCGGGAAATTTAAACAGGCTCAATAAACAATAACAAGCAATAAAATGTTTAAGTATTTTATTTTGAATTGATTAATAAATTTTAAGTGGTCCGTGGGATATATCCACCAAATATGATATATTATATATCAAGATTCAAAGCTAGATTAATTTGATCATCTGCCATATAGGTTGGGATGGGGCTTTAATAAATTTGAACAAAAGATTTATTATTAGACGATTAAGGGTGAAGGCTGTCCTTGATGGCCTTTCACTCTCTCTCTCTCTGTCATTCTTCCTCAGTCATTATTTTTATTACAGGGAATTTGGCTAACTTTTAATTTTCGGCTTAGTCATTTTATGACAACTTCTTGGCTCAACATTTTTCCTTACTAATTACGAAGTTTATAATAGCTTGAAATTTTAATTTTTGTGGAAATGGATTATTTTACGGTTGTGCTGAACTTTGACTTTTCCTTCTCCATTCCGCGTTTTTCGTTTGACGGGTAATTTATCCTTTCAATATTATTTTTTATTCTCCTAATAATGGCTTTTTTGAACTACTAAACTGATATTGTGAGATATATATAATGCTTTCAAAATACGAATTACTTGGATGGTAAACATGTCAAAATCGAACACGATATTTCGATTCCATAAAACAAATATTTTGAGATATGTATTTTCATATCTTAGGTGGTGGTGTATTTTCACCTTCTAATATATAATGTTCGATAAGAGAAATAATTTTTGTGCTAGATTTATTGGTTGTTGAGATAGCCATTTGACTTTAAAACATTATTCTAGGGCCGTTAAAAAAACAAAGCATCAACCATTACTCATTTCTAAGTGATAAAAAGTCGAAATCACATTTCATTCATCTCACAAAGCGATGCCCTTTGGGCAATCACCTCAAAATTGATTATTGTATGGATGTAGTTGTTGGCGTAACTAGAGTTGACTCATGGGGGTTAACCCCCACCAGTCAACCACTCCAACTTATTACTACTTTAAAAAAAGATGTCTCGTAATATAGGTATAATAATGTGTATTAAACTATAAATCATGTAGCTTCAAATTAAAAAAATAAATTATAATTTTTATAAATGTTATTATGGAAGTTATAAGTAAATGTTATTTTTGGAAGGGCAATCAAGAAGTAGCTTTTTAATACAAGTAACCCTATTTATTGGTTACAATAACTTACTAAAATTAATTGTATAGAGAACTTTCTAGACCCATCCAGACTTTTCTTCCAGATTTTAAGAATTGTCTAAACTGTTCTTCTCATATTTGCGATCTTATTTTTGCTTCTAGATGCCACTACTGCCGCTATAATAATATAATTCATTGTAAATAAACTATATTACGTTTTGGTTTGCCATTTTAGCGTACCTTTTATTCATAAAATTAACTGTTTTTGCACTTTCTTTCTTGTATTTTTGGCATTATTGACTCTTACTTTTGTAATCCCACAATAATAACTTTGAAAAAGTAGAATCCTTAAAAGTTTTATTTTTTTTTAATTGTTACAATTTTTTTTTAATTTCTTCTAAGCAATTGGGGGGTTACATCCTCAATAACCTCCCTTGTTACGCCTATGGATATAGTTAACCATAGTAATTAATTTAAGCACAAGTAGATATAATATATCCCTTTACCTTTTTACTTTTAATTAGTTATCTTTATAAATTCTAAACCTTCATATTTTAAAATCCTCTTTTCCTCTTTTTCATTTTTTCTACAAATGTTTACCCTTATTCCTATTATTGTTACTCTATTTACTTATGGTTATTACATATTACTTCTTCCAAGGCCTTCTTTGTCTTTAAGGTCTCCCTCTCTAAATCTCTGGACCCAACGTTGAACAGTGTACTCAAACTCTTTCGACCTAGATTTCGTTAATACACCAAGCCGTTTGGACCCGTCCCGGCTGAGATTTATTTCAAATGATAATTATGAGAAAACGAAATGACAAGAAAATCACACTTTGACATCTAAGTAAGGACTGAATCATTTCTATGCAGCAAAATGTTTCAGAGGTAACCAAACATTTGTTTGAAAGTGGATTAAGTGTGGTTAAGTGCTTAGATTTATAAATTCAACAAACATAAACAGTTTTTTTTTTAAGGTGTATTTCAAAGAAAACATACAATCCTGGATGATTTAACGGAAAACACAATTGTTACAGCGTCTTCTCTAAAATTCTAATTTCTAAATTTTAAGATAAATAACAACTGACAGTAGCTGTTAGTAATTACTTTATTTTTTGTATTGTATAATGAGCAGATCAACTAGGAATCCTGTGAAGCAAGCAGAGGTTGGTCACTATCACAAAAGCAGAGAGAGCTGGGAATATTGGAGAAGCGACTAGGGCGGACTTTACTTATGCAGCAGGCATTAGGGTCCACTCAGCCATCCCCTCAGTTATGTAGAGCTCTCATATCTAGTCTCATTTCGTATTCCTAATTACTGTGTATAGCACCTTCTCTTTGCAATCAAACTGTTTAAAATTGTATTCACTTTTTAATGACTATTTTAAAAGCCCTTACATAAGTTTAAGTATTATAAACAAACTTTCGAACCCTAGGATGCCGGATTGATTAAAGTTCCAACTAAGAGAAAAAATACTTTTACCTGTAGAGATTGTTTGAGTTTTGAAGACAACTGTTGTGCAGGGAAGTGATATACTAATAATTTTAAGTATGATTGTATCGTAATTTAATAAAGAAACAAATGTCCTAAACCTTCCAATAGTCGCGCGTATATTTCAGATATGCAGCGGAAATATTTGTATAAGTTTCTTTTATGTAAGTTCCTTGCCGGTCTTGGAATTTTCTTTTTTTCCTACTCTCTTCTTTCGAACCAATCGTACCAAAAACAACAGTAAGGTCGAAAAACGTGTTTTGTGTCTCAGGAATACGCGCGTCCGTCCGAGTATGATTTTAAAACATTATCTATTATCAAAAAATAAATTAAAATTATCTATTGTAAAAAATGTTATTCAATAGTAATTCAAACTATCACTGAAATTATATGGACTTTCTGTTTGTCAGATAAACACGAAGTTAAACATTGCGTCAGTTTAATTTTTTAATTTTTTTATTTCATTCACTATGACGGACAAAAATATAATTAATTTGAATAATGCTTTGGAGATGAAAGCTAAGATAAATGGAATTATGTGTGATACCGACGATGATATTCATCTAGACAAGTTCATGTTCATAGAGCTTGTTTTTATGTATAATACATAACATGTTAATTTTTAAAAAAAGTCGTTTATTGTAATATTGTCATATATCTTATTATGGTGAAGCCAAGGAAATTATACCAATAAACGTATCTGCATTCATAAACATGTATATAGTATAGATATGACGATTAAAAAGGCAGTTACATTTATTACAATCAAGTGGTATCTGTGAGATAAGTGCGACCGTCTTTGTTGGTCCACGAGGTCGCCTATCGGAATGTTAATATTTTAATACAGATCACTTCTTAAATGTTCATACAATTGGAGTTATTTCTACATCGTGCAGTCCTACGAAGGCATGTATTTTTAGTCGTTGTAAGATTGATAAGTTACTGAAACATTATTAGGACGATAAAATTTTTATTACTAGCTTTATGTTGAAAGTTGTGGTATTTGTACGAAAGCCATTTGTGAACTAATAAAGCTCGTTACTGCCTGTTTAAGAGCAATGAAAATAAAGATAACCGTAATAGCATCTTTAATAGTTACTTTAATGTACCTACTTGAATTTTTCAAGAATTCCTTAATGTACCTTGTCTAAATCGGATATTCCGTCCAAAGTTTGAAAACTATATTACAGGATTTACTACTATATTACTTCCAGCGATCGTATAATATCCTAAAAACTAATCGCCAACGAAATTATCTGACTCTAACACGTTGCTTTATATTGATTCTAATTTTAAAGTTCATTACCATAATAGAAATTTCAAAAAGGCTTATGATTTCATTGACAGCCCGAAGTTGTGCTTGTGGTTGGGGAAGAGGTAATGCCAAAAAAGGATGTGAAGTAGGTATGTACTAGATTAAAATAGAATAGAAAAGTAACTTTATTCTGGGTATAAGTCCTTGGAAGGGGGAAGAAAAAGAATAAATGATTGTATTTTGTAACAGACACGAGGACTATCAGCAAAGTATACTCATTATATCATTATACAAAATATACCTCATTTATATACAAGATATTTTATTTGAAAAGAAAAGGTTTATTTATATGAACAGGACTGGGACTCGAACCCAGGTCTCCCACGTAACCGCCGTGGTGCTTAGCCACCTCAGCATTCCTGGTTCGCTTCTCGGTCAGACATATCCCTTCTTTTCACTGATCCTATATCTCCTTTTTCTCACAATTTACGATGTATACACAGGGAGAATGTTCATTAAACATTACTTTTATTTTTGGATCTTTTTGACTTACGTCATTATATATTATTATAATTTATTCCTTTTATTTTGTTGTTAGATGTAATAATTTTTAAAATATTTTATTTGAAAAGAAAAGATATGACCAGGACCGGGACTCGAAACCAGGTCTCCCACGTAACCTTCGTGGTGCTTAGCCACCATCCTGGTTCACTTCACTTAGCTATGGTAATTTAAATTACTCATCATTGTGTCTAGATAGGTGTTTTCATTAATGTCTTTAGGAATATATATAAAATTAATTGTATTTACATTTGTGATCAAAGTTATAAGAGTAATTTCAATAATAAATTTAATTTTTTTAAATATTTTATTTGAAAAGAAAAGGTTTATTTATATGAACAGGACTGGGACTCGAACCCAGGTCTCACACGTAACCGTCGTGGTGCTTATCAACCTCAGCCATCCTGGTTCGATTCTCGGTCAGACACAGTTTCTACCTAAATATGTTATGGAAGTTCCACTAAAATCTTATTTAAACTTAATTTTTTTGTAAAATAAGCTCCACTAGAATCATTTTTACTGTTGTCTGACCAACAATAAGAATCAGTTATAAAGAATGAACAATATATCGATCAAAAAACCCGTTCACTCCCGTTACTTCCTCACTGAAATGACAGTAAAGTTTAGTTGGAGTGACCTTGTATTTTTATGAATCTAAATTATCTTCATAACCAAGAAAAATATGCATTGTACAATTCAACAATCAACACAGCCAAACGAAACCCCTTATGATTAATTATGGAGCCCTTAGAAAAAATTAATATATTTTTCTTCGAAAGACCGAAGTTGGAGAACAAACAATATCCAGAGACAAAGACATCCCTTTCCTTTTTCCGAAGGATCTCCTAAGGACCTGAACGCCTGGACAAACAGTTGGGGGCCCAACTTGCCGCTTTAGAGATCTAAGGACCTGTCTCTTCAGGATATTGTTTTCAGTCAACTTTTATCTTACAATCATTTTCCGATTTTCACGGGTTTATCTGAATTCTCTTCGATCCGGAAAGGAAGTTTAAAGTTTTTTAAAGAATGTTTCTTTGTACTTATGGTTATTATAACTTTATTCAATCCATTCTTCTTTCATTTTATGCCGATAGAAATAAATAGTTTTTTTTTTAAATAATTTATTCAATGAAATTTACAACTGTATTATACTAATACAACAAGTAAATAGAATGAATGGTACTTATTGGAATGAATAAATACAAAGAGAAATTGCCCAGTGATAGTACTCAAATAACAAGTACAGCATAGAAGGTCACGAGATCATCTTTTTTTCAGAATGGGAATAAAGTTTGTCATGAAAATGTTGATATCAGATTCGGAACAAATCAGCAATAAATGGGACATTAAGGTCATTATGGATTACTATGTTCTTAACAAAGTTAGGATGATTGAGGATTTTAAGAAGGATTTTGGATTGTAAGGATTAAATAAGAGAGGAATTCGATGGCTTAGTGAAGCCCCAAACCTCTACTCCAAAGGTCCAGTATGTTTTTTTTTCAAGGTGTAGTCCTAAGTACAGGAATCATTGGGATGTTATTCAACGACACAGGAGGACAGGACGTCATTGGTTTACGACAAAGTGTAAAGATGATTTGATGGGATTTGTCGGAATTTATTTTTGACACCATTTTTCAAGGTTAGTGATATGGGATTAAAGATTACAGGATGCTATTACTGGATCTGTGTTGACTGATAAAAGACATGTGTCATCCGCATACGTAAGGATAGTATGAGGATGGATTGGGCCGTCATATTTATAAACAGTGTAGATGATTGGACCGCGGATACTGCCTTGAGGAACACCAGCAAATTTAGAAAAGAGGGCTTAAAATTCATTATTGTGATTTACTTTGAATGACCTGTTAATAAGATAGGATTGAATAATGAGAAAATATGTAGAAGGGAGGAATTGTCGGAGTTTGTAAAGCAATCCCGGGTGCCAGAATCGGTCAATCCTGTTCCACGTCAAGAAATACCGTCGAACAATATAAAACATTCCAGTGCAGAGGAAACAACGTCCACCACACGGTGACATTGCTGGATAGAGGGAGTGGGATGTTCGGAATCCAAACTGGTGTGGATCGTGATGAGGTCGTATCCAGTAACTTTGCGAGAAGGTAATCTGAGAATAATATTAGATATTTCTGAAGGTTGGAATGCATTGGGAGGAAGGGTCTTTTGGAGGTGAGCATTTAACTCTGCCTTTATATATTTAAGGTGGGGTTGGTTCATAATACAATATCAGGATGTGGATGAAAATTTTTAGAGAGGTGTTGGCCAAATAACTGTTTTCTTCATCTGATCGAAGACCAGATTCATTAAGGAGTGTCTTATTAAAATCATCAAATTTCAGGATCTTTTTTGTGGTCATCCATAATGTTTTCACAGTAGTTGTAAGATTTACAGTTAATTAAAATAAATTTTGAGTTTTATATTGTCTAATTTCTGTTTTATTTGATTAGTCAATTTAGTAAAAATAGTTTTATCCGTAGGGTATCGAGTTCTATGCCGCTTCAATTAAAATATATAGTTTAAATTGAAAAAAAATTATTCTTAAATGAATTACAATTCGACGTATATCAAATCATATAAAATCTACCTTCTTAATTCTATTATAGTATATACTGTACTCTACAAACAAAACATACTTTTGTTCACTATAGGTCACTACGACTAATGTTTTGTACAAAAATGTATTCTGTAGATCTTCAATACAGCCATACGTTACATTAGATTTGTCCGCTGAGAGAATAAGACTCCTAAGCCAAATTAGAGTTTCCCCCAGTAAACAAGTAATTGTTTACTACAACAAAAATACCCACAGAGTTAATACCGAAGACAATTCTCCTCTATGTGTAAATGAATCACGCGATGATTTAAGCCACATCCTTTTCGACTGTCTATTTTATACAGAACCCAGAAATAAATAAATTAGTTTATACGAGCACAATATTTATACAGTACTGAACCCCAAGCACAACAATGATGTAATTAATCTCTGTAACTTCTTATATAAAGCTCTAAGTATTAGAATAGCTCTGACCCATTGATACATATATGTTTGTTTACCCTCAAAATAATACTTTTGAATTATATAAGTTTTAACTCCTGAATCTTCCATTTAAAGCTTCCACTGTAGCATCGTCCGATTAGCCATAGCAGCATGAAGTGACGTTAAAGGAACAAACAATCCTGAATCTTCCAGATTTTGATGCAGAGTTGACTCATGGCCATATTTTTGATTTTACATTTATTACAATGTTACATAATGTTAAATTACCTACTTTCTTTTTCTGTATGTTTACTATTCCGTCTTTTATTTTTTGTAGTATTAATTTTGTAAAACTTCTAACCAAACTCTCTCTGTATTTTACAATTGTAAAATTCAGAAATAAATAATGTATGAAATATGAAATAATATATCATTAACAATAATAATATATTCTTAATAATAATAATAATAATAATATATGATTGTACTATGTATTAAATAAACCGTCGTAAGGAATTTATACAATCATGTAAAAAAAAACAACTAATCATAATACCTTATAAAGAAATGTAAATAGAAGGGCCACTTAACTATACTTTGCTAATATATTCGAAAAGGGTACTAATAGCTTAATGTAATCCCACATTAAGAATATTTTTTTAATTTATTTTTTGAAATTTATAACTGTTTTATAACAATGCTACTAGTAAATATACTGGGAGGAAATGGCATAGATAAAGGCAAGTAGAAAAACTTCCCAGTGGTAGTACTCAAATAACGAATTCAACTCAGAAGGTTGCCCGGGCCTCTTCTTTTCAGTTGCCCCGGAGGATTATCGGGAATTTAAGAAGGGGCCAGGTGCAAAGATAAGTGAAGGGAAAAATAATTGGCCTATTTATATAAAGGTATTAATTCAATTTCCAATCAATAATTATCATTATACAAAAAAGAAATGAATTGAGAAAGAGCTAAATAAACTTAAAATGATTTTTAGAAAACACACACATTTTATTAAGAAGACACTAACGATTTCCAGTCTATAAGAAGAGACTAACATCGTCCACGCTCTAGGAAAGTGGAACGGGGAAGAAAAAATAAATAAATAATGGTGTTTCAGTGAGGAGGAGGATGCATGGTACTAGAAGAAATTATGGGTAGAAAAAACATACACACACCGTAAATGAATAAATAAAAAAAATCTTAAATGTATATGTTTTTGGGCAATTAACTTCAATAAATAATATTTTAATTTTATTTATTACATGCAAATTATGAAATGTAAATTAATAACTATGAATATTTAGTTTTTAGCATTTTCTTGATTGAATTAGTAAATTTAATTGGACCATATTAAAGTAGCCACTGGTCAACGCAGTTAACGAACTAAGCATATATCCATTGTTAAATTATGATCAAGTCTTCGTCAACATATTTTGTGTCAAAACGGATTTTTCTTTTTAATTAGGATAATACAGGAAAAGGAGAGGGATGATTTCCCCTTCCACCCCATAATGGCGAGAACAGAGACGCACTCCATCTCCTAGCGTGATCTCTCAAGGGAACAAACGATACGGAACTGAGAGAACATAAATCCAGGCGGTTGATGTATGCAGAGGGCCGTGTAATATTGTTCCAACTGAGGAACTGTCAGGCACAACATTATTTTCCCTGTTAGATGGGTGCCGTATTGATATTTATCCTTCTAATATTATATATATATATATATATATATATATATATATATATATATATATATATATATATATATATATATATATATAATTTTATAAGAAGAATAAATCCTTCAGGACATTATTACTATGTTGAAGTTATGTATAAAGTATTTAATTGTAATTAATATTAAGGGCAAAATAAAGCAGTCATGTATCATTACTTCATTGCTTGGGATAAATGACCAAACGAACAATATAATAGGAGGCTTGGTGAAGTAAATTTTTGCTCAATTTTTCTTTTTAGTTTTAAAACTCAAAATTTTTTTCAGTATTAATAGGTACGACAATTTCTTTTTTTATATAGGATCAAGCTTGTTTTATTATTACCATTAATCTTGTTAAATTCTAATGAATAATAAATAAAAAAAAATTAAATTAGGTACACCATTTATTTTGGCCGGACACGCAATCAAGAAGCCTATGTCCTGGTTTATGCGGACGCCTGGCAACCCAACTTGAGAGAGAGATGAGATAGCCAGAACCGACGTGCCACCCACAGACGTAACTGATAAAGAACTATAGAAGTACCTCTGCTACCTAGAGATTAGTGTTAATTTAATTAAGTACGTATTCTATGTCTATCCTGTAATTATCTGAATCATTAATAGTCACTTCACATTGTATGTATTGATCGTATCCAAAACAATATCCATAAATTATAGTGGTTTTCGTGATTGAATTATGTAAATCCTTATTCGCCATACAATAATCAACTAAGGGATTAAATAGACTGAAGATTAAAGTTGGCTAACACACAATTATCCTCTGAACAACAGTCTATTTAAAATTATTTAGAACGTCTAAACAAATAAATCAGTTTAGTAATTATCTTCAATAATTACTCGTAGCATCCTAATAAATGACAATACTAATAAACGATTTCCATTTCCTCACAACATTTCACAATGTTAGTAATATTGGCAGAAAGTTAAAGGTAAAAAAAAAGGTTTTTATAAATATAAAGGTTATATAAATTTAGATTTATATAGGTTATATTGGAATTCATAGTTTTTTTTTAGTTGGATTTCTTATTTTGGCCTAAATTCAGAGCATGATCATTTTTTTTCATTAAAAAATTATGTCTATTTAAAAGTTCAGTTTGTTAAATAAATAATTATTTTATTTTTTAACGATTTTTAACAACTTGTTTGTTTGACGGCTCTAAAATGTCTCGCCACAGATCTCGATTCAGCCTCCTTCTCTAAGACCCTTCTCTAAAGACATAAAGAATTATATTCATTAAAATTGATCATGTGTTGTGGTAAAAAATGTTGTTATATTCGAAAATAACTTTAAATTTTAATTTTAATAAATATCATTAAAACTCAATATAGGATTTAGGCTATTCAAAGTTAATCCTAATGACTAAAGAGATCAGGACGGTTTGAATTATTGTTGTTTTATTTATCTGTGTGCATTTTTTAGCACTTATCAATAGTTTTTAAATTGTCTTCAATTTGTCTAACATCATGTACATAAACATATAACATTAACCTACATAAAAGGCATTCGAATCATCTTGGATAGTACTACTCTTTAGATAGTTCTCATCATATCTTTCATTCTCCAAGTTAAATGCGATGTATTTGTCTGTTAAAGTTAGAATTCTCTTATAACGTAATTACTGTATTAGTTTACACAGAATAGAGCCAAGAAGAACAGTCGTAGTGTATTTTCGAATTTGTATGTTAGTACGATCGAGTTCGTAGCAGCCGGACATTTTTAGGCAACACCTAAGCATTCCCTAGCCAAATGCGACGCTTATTCGAATTCGGTATTGAGACATAGATGTTTATTTCATCTCCAACAATGTCGAACTACCTATAATAAACTGGTAACCTGTAGAAATTCTGTTCTGCTTTAAGAGGGGATGGGGAAATAAGCTCTATTTTTATGTTCCAGATAGTCCCTTATCTGTAACTAAACTGCCACTAATAGCTTAGCCTATAGAGCTTTATTAGTCATTTTGGCTATAGTTTACATCGATCTAGAGTTCATTAATATTTGTTTAATTGGGATAGTCTTACAATAAATGATATTTTTCTGTATAGTTGTGTACGCAGAAATACTTTTGGTGGGGGAGCTATGATTTGACCAAGGCAAGGAACTTTATCATCTTAGAATGCGTGAATATCATCGCCAGATACTTTCTTTATTATTTCTTAAAATATGAAATGTTTATAGATATTACATAAAACTCATATAAAATTGGTGGGTTTGAAAATCATGAGCTTTAGTTAGTTGCTTTAGTTGACTCCCTCTCAGCATAAGAGTGTTATGGAAAATTTCAGCTCATAATAACTAATACAAAAGTGTAAAAAATGCTAATAATCCTTAGTGCAGTGGGGCATGACGAAAGATATGGTACTTTTTATAAAGGTAATTTTAACAGCTGATCATATACTCACATAATGTTTTGTTTTTTATTATTATTTAAAACCTTTTAATATGTGGATTCGCAATATGTATGAATAAGAGTGATATCAGAGAAAAACATTTTCGTTCTCAAATTTAAAAAATAATAAAAAGGCTTTAAAAATTATAAAAAAGTATATTGTGATCTTACAATAGTCTGCCGTAAATACTTCCTCCTAGATTAGCATGTTTTCATATTTCTTACTGCTCTTAGAACTAGCGAGGGCCACTCCATCCTTAGTGCCCCAGAGGAAAAGGTAGTCGAATTCTTGAGACCCCTTGGATATTGCATTCTTCTACCCGGAGCTATATTACCTGCCCACTGGTCTACCTTAGCCTCCTCCTTGACCTAGGAATAGCTTCCTGGATAACATGAACTATCTCCAGCTGCCTAGATATCATCCTGTTTTATTTCTCTTAAACTGATTTTGAGTTTTGTTTTTATTTTTTTAAGTATATATTTATATATAGGCGATCCATGACGCTGGTGGTGTCTGTCCACACTTAATCAAATCGAATTTTCAGCAGAATTGGAAAATGAAAAAAAGTTAGATTGAAAAAATAAACATTGGGGTTATACTTGGAACGAAATATCCCTATAATCAAGTTGGTTAAGATGATTAAGTAATAAGAAGTAAAATAATATTTTGGTAATATTATTATATTATATTATTATTATTATATTATATTATAATATGGCCTTTTATTAAGATCGTCAAATAAGGGTTTGGTATCTATCAGTCGTCTGCAATCCATCAGTAAGTGTTTAACAATAATAGATGCGTTTCAAAGAGAAAAAAAACTGCATCATTTGATAGAGACTGTACTTTTTCTTGGACAACAGTTGTGACTTTGACAACAGGGAAGCAATTTGACTAGCTATTCAATAAAATCTGCCCGAAGCGTGATTTGAATCCAGGACCTTCACCATGGCTACTCAGCACTCCACCACTGGGTCTCTCTGCTCCTGTAGATACGTTACACAATGCACAAATAGTTCTAGGTGATTCGGTCAGCAACTATTGATGGGTAAGATGGGTATGTTTAATTTTGAGTCATGTCGGTATTTCTTCTAGTCGTCTGTTAATTTGTACTGGAGCTTTTCAGAGTAGCATTATACATTAACCTCCATGAGTTTGGTTTTATGGTTCTGATCGAGTTCACCTGCTATTTTTTCAATACTTGGGATTTTAAAATTGAATAAAGGTTATTTTGAGGACTATCCATGCAATCAGGTGGAGAAATCGATGACGCATCGTTTGCCGCTTCGTCAGACTTGCCATCATCATGTTATCGTTGTGTCACAAAAGCTAAACAATAAATTTTGGAACAGAAGCTGTACGATTTCTACAACTTCTACATAAAAGTCCTGTTTTGTTATCTTAGGCTTCCAAAACACATTGTTTCAAAATAGTGTATTGTAAATAAACTAAGTATGATCCTGAACTGATCCTGAAAGCTCGAAACACAATGATCTGGGCGAGGTCAAGGGTCAAACGCCAAGCACAGTATGACAGATCCCAAATGAAGTGGCTTCGCTATACATAGCACTAACTTAGTTTGCATCAGTTCCAATTACTAATTAGTGAAATTATATCACTCAGAATATCTCACAGAAGCGGTATATTCCTCGAGATTTATAGATATTTAATCACCTATCTATCTGTAAATAGTTTTTAATTTAGAATAAAATGCTAAAATGAAGAAACACATTATGTAAATAGTTAAAATTAAACTATGTTGGTTCTGGTCAAACGAGGATTAAGAGAGGTGATCTAGACGAGATCACGCTTTTCTGGTCAGGTGTGGCCAACTTGCAGTGTCTACTTAGTGGTCTATTACATCATTTATGCTTAAATGTAAGAGTAATAGTAAAACGCATAGTAATAACTAATTATGATTCAATTGTTCATTCCGAAAAAATGAGGGTCGCAGAGTCATGATGAATTTCCTTAGTGGTGAGCATAATGGTTTGGGTTGGCTTCCCCTGTTCTGGGTTTTACCTCAATTAAAGAGGCTGAGCGAGATGTATCTTTGCGCCTCATAGAATCAATTCAGGGCTATTTACAGAAAAATAATTTATTTGTCATAGCCTGTCTCGAACTCGGGACTGGTAAGTAACCCAACACCCTACGCACTGAGCTATCCCTCCCCGTCTTTGTTATTAACGAAATGTGATTTGCGAAATGATAATACTGGTTAAAATGATTTGTTGGTCTCCTAATTTGGAAAGATATTGATTCACCAGTATTATTCCGTCAATGATATAGGCGTTCCGAAGCTAATAGCAGAATAAATGCTATTCCTCACACTTGGCGAATAGTGTTCTTGGGCACCTCATTTCTTTCTCGGATCGATTGCTCGTTTCCAGACTTTAGTGAATACAGGACATCGTAGTGACTCGAGCTGGCAATAGGTTGAGAAACAACAAGGTTTTATACAACCTGAAGGATCCAATTTTTTTTTATTTCTTGATTGGAACAACGGTGAGAAATCGCAGCTCGTCACTTAACATTTAAACCTCAATCTGTTCAGCTAAGTTTCCAGGTACAGTCTGGTCTCTCGGTCTGACGATTTAGTAGTAACTTGATGGCATTAATATTTCACAACAAATTCTTGATCGAAGCCACCAAATATGGCTAGTTTATTATCGCAGGTAAATGTCGAACCTTCGGTTACTCTTGAGGTGTAAAATATTGGACTTATTGTAGACAGTCGATTTTGGCCTTCTTATAGTCAGCGTCGGGTTAAAGCTTTTCCTTTTGGTGGCAGTTCCGTTATTAATAGGACAGTTATTCGGCCTGTTCTCACCCTAGCTCCTTACAGGTCCATGGTGGTGACGGTGGATTTAATGGATTCAGCCATCTCCACCATCGGAGGGGAGAGCTTGCTTTTGCTTCATATCCTAATCATGCTGCACTATCATCTGTTAAGGTTTTATCCAGGTTATATGAATGGGTCTCGACAGCTCAAGGCTCAGTCTAATTAAAAGTAATAACTCTGCTGTGAAGATCGGCGTCTTCAAAGGCCTTATGCAATACACTTATCGCTGTCATCAAGTTGTCAAGAGTCTAGTACAAAGAATAATTTGATGAATCTTCCCTCAGATTTATTGTATTACATTTATTTTTATTATTACATTTATTATATATATATATATATATATATATATATATATATATATATATATATATATATATACACACATTTATTATTCATTTTCTATTGTAAAATATAATTGTTTTTAAGACTATTTAAAGACCTGTATGTATCAAAAGAATTCTTCAGGCAGAGAAATCTACAATTGGAGAAAGACTATAGTGATTTAATAAAATGCGTTTTACCTAGTTTTTAATCAACTTCAGTAGTTGACTGAAATATAAGTTTCATGAACGAAAATTCCCCCTTTACTGAGAATGAGGACATCCAGTTTCATAAAATCTTCGGTTAAATTGATTACAAATCGTGTAAAGGTTTTTTTTTCAGCTGAACCAATCAATTTGCAAGTTAAATCAGAAAGCTGGAAATAATTTTTCGCTTGAACCCCGATACAGAGAAAATTTTTTTTTCATCGGTTTGTACTGGCTAGAGCTGGGGCAATGTTGGCTCTTCAAATAGCGCCTCAAATCGTCTCTTCCTGTTTCGCCTCTTCTGCTAACATATGTATTCTGAATGCATCATGTAATTCCACATTTTCAAAAAATATCATGTATAACTTATGTTTATGTTCCGTTATATAATCACTTCTATATTCAGTCGAGTAAATATACTATTATAATCATCTGTATTTTCCATTAACGAAAGAGCTAGGACACAAACAGGAGTAATTGTCTTTTTTTCCTTCTGTCTTTCTTCAAACCTCTCATAAATACCATTTTTATATATTCTGTAAACATCTTTTTAATTATTTTCTCGTTATTTATTTAGTCTTAACTTCCCTTTATTGATTATATCTACGATATTTTTTTGTCCTCTATATTACTTGTATTGAGCCAAATGAGGTCTTCCTGAGTTCCTTTAACCAATTTGATTTCACTACTATTGAAGATCCTTATAAGCCTATCTCAAATTAGTTCAATCTCAAATGGCTGTTATCGAATAACGTACCGTAAAACAGGGCTACTTTGGCCCAATTTTTTAAAAAATTTTAATCACCCTTAAATTTTTTTTGTAACTTTCCTATATTTATGCTCTGGTAACCTTTATTACATAACTAGACTACCCTAAATTTAATTTCTAATGAGTTTAACAAAAAAAATTAAGTTTTTCTTGATTTTTTTTTATTTTTTACTTGGGCCAATGTTAACCTCATGTTTGGGTTACTTTGGCCCAATGATATTTTACCTACTTTAAAGCATTGTGGAATTAGGTTGGGTCAAAGAATGACTAGGGTTAGTTAGAAAATTCATTTATAAGACAGAAAAATACATTTAAAATTCATTTAAACATTCTTGTTTTCATAAAAAGGTACAAAAAACTAACAATTTAAAAATACACATTTATCTTATGTCTCTCTAATTGCTGACAAGGAAGAGTCCTCTTTTTACCCAGTTTTGGAGGGTCGATTATCTTCTTTGTAGCAGCCCATTCTTAAACAAAGTGTCCTTTACTGCTGGCCACTTCCAAAATTTGTTAGTGCGTCCCATGCACTCAACATCAGCACATTCATCCGTCACATTCACAGTTATCCCAGGGAACTCTAGCCCGTTCCATTGCACAGCAACAATATTCCCTTCTTTTAGATTTGCCTTTAAATTTTCATTAGGAGTACTTTCTGGAGGTATATTGGTGTTTTCTTCTGGAGATTCGTTACTAACTTGAGGATTATTGCCATTTTGGGAAGTAGGTGGTACAACTGAGTCAACCAGTTCCTTTTCATCATCACTTGAAAAAACGAGGTCGCTGTGGCCTGAAGAAATGAGGCTGTAGTTATCAATATCTTCTTCTGTTGATGAGATGTTATGTTTTCTTGTAGTCTTCCTCTTCAGGAATTTACCATTTACTTTCTTTTTTTCAATTCTCTCTGTTGTATTTTTTCAAGTTTTTGTTTTTCTCTTAATTCTTGTTTTTGATTTTTTTCATGTCTCTTTCTCTTTTCTGTTGTTCTTTCTGATACTTTAGCATTTCTTGATATTGAATATCTTGGACTGCTCTTACCAGCAGCAACTTCCAGTATTTGTCTTTAAATTGTTCTGGGCTGAACAACCTCTTTTCTTTTTTGTTCCAAATGGTGAATGAAAGTTTTTCTAACCAGATCCAAATTAACAGACAAATCCTTAGAAGGTAACAGTTTTAAACCTTCTTCTTTATTAATAGGATGTATTCCAGCCTTCTTAAATTCAGACTTAAAATTTCTTCGGCTCCATCTTCCGCTTCCTCCTAGCTCTTTGGGATCTGTTTAGAGAGTCCCCTTCTAGTGAGTCTTCGACCCCCACCTTTAGTTAATTCTTCAGTCACCTTGACCATAAGGGCACCATAGGGGACACCCTTCTACTTGCGTGGCCTACTTATCGAAAACCAACATTGTTCTTTGTGCAAAACAAATTTACTTTCATGATGCCGCCCCCCGTAATGCATAGCAATAACTACAAAAATAAGTTTTCAAAAGCATGACTTACTTTGGCCCACAAAATAGGTGGGCCAAAGTAGGTCGTATTTTTGACGTTACTAGAGCTGTTGTTATTTTATATTTTTTTACCAAAAACCTAAACCATAATGACAAATACAACAATACCACTGCCTACTGTACTAAGCAAATTAGTTAATTAGGTACTTACCAAAGTTGTAACGTACGTAGAACGGTTTCAAAAGTTGAAAGTTTGAGAGTAAATAAAACACGTGTTTTTACAAGGTTAAGAAATCCACAGGTCCTGATACTAGCAGACAATTATCGAACTATTCCGTGTACATCAGTGCCGACTTAGGGCTTCAGCCTATCAGAAACTGCAGTAACTAGTTAAATAACTACTACTTGAAAGTATTTAGAGAACGTTTTATCTTTTCCTATATTTGGGCCAAAGAAGGACCCTAGGGCCAAAGTAGCCCGGTATTACGGTACCTCTAAGTTCGTATCATTATGGCTCTACGGTCCTGCAAGTACACGGGCCACCATCACAGCCAACCAATCTCCGCGATCCTGCTCTATTCTTCTACAATCTTGTACTCCTAGCTGCTTCAAGTCCTCCTCCACACGGTCCAGCTAACTGATAAGGACGTCCTCTCCTTCGATTCCTATATAGTTTCTCAAAGAGCATTTCCTTTGGTATCCAGTTGTCTGGAATCCTTTCTACATGGTCCACCCATCTAATTCTGGCTCTCTTATCAATGTTACCATGTCATGCTTCACACACATTCCTCATCCCATCGTTAAATGTTTTTAAAAAAGTGATTATTGATGTTTTAGAGGCGTCTCATTTCAAAAACTTCTCTTTCGTGTTCACTTGAGCAGTTCCAACATATTCGGGTGCTTTCTTTATTCGGTATTATTTAATTAGATGAAATCGGAATGTCCTTCGTCTATTGCTTAATTGAATTTTTATTTTATCACAAATACGGGTTTCACCATGTTCAATTGATTTTGTAGCGATAGAAGATTGATTAAATTAAATCGGCATTGAGAAGTACCCACCTATTAAAAAATTATTTGTTGAAAAATCTTGGGAACCATTCTTATAATTTGTAGTATTAGATAACAATCAATAACCGTTTGCATGTTTATTTTTTGTTGTTTGCTTTTAAAGCCTTAGGGAGAGTAAAAAATGATTCATTTTGTTAAATGTGGTTAAAAAAAACATTAATCTTTTATTTCATTACAGTCTAAAATAAAGAACTGTTCTCGCTTCTTGTTTTGAATAATTTCATCACAAGTTCCTTGACATCCCAAACAGCCCATTACAGACTGAAACTCTTCCATGTCCACAAGCAAAAAGTCCCACATGATTAACGATGTTGGTCTGTCTGATCACATTTCATTAATTAGTCTAGCAAAATAAATGAGACTCCAGTCTTTGGGATAGTTTATTCAATGGTGAATTCGCGAAAAATCTTTAAAATGGAGTTTGAAAACATTATAAAAAAATCATTAAAAAAGAAGTTTATAATTACTAATAGATATGTTTCAGGAAGGTTTCGAGCTGATGCTATATTTGTAGAACAGAAACTCAAAATAACCCATTTTTATAATGGTTTTGTTACTAAAGCGATAATAAGGAATATCGGTTGTTACAAAAAATATTACTATCAGCCCTTAAAGAAAATTTACATCTAATCTGAGACAAACTAATTTTTTAACATTTGAATGTGTTAATTAATGCAATAAAAAAGTTGAAAAAATAATCTGCCTAAATAGTTTCTATTTAAAGCATATTTGACACAATCGAAATAAAAATATATAATTGAAAATCATCATCAATCATATCTATATTATCAATCACGCTGCATTGGAATTTTCATTGCAGTGGTAAAGGAAAAATAAATATGTCAGAGAAAATAATATTAATTGTGAGAACCTACCAAAGGTGAAAGAGCTATTAGGATAACTATAATGTGTATTATATGCATCTAAAAAAGGCTTTAAATTTAATGTTACGATATTGTTGATAGTAAAAGTGCTCACCTACAGTTCATAACTTTTACTTGACTGTAATTGGATTAAATGTGGGATATCGGGTAGCAGGGAAAAAGTAGTGGTATTTACTATACTATATTATAATTACTATATTATTACTCTTAAGAATGAAGAAAATTCCTCGAAATACACATTATGCTTAGTGAAAAGCTATAATCGTGTCGTATCCAGGACTGAATTATGTTTATCATGAACCAATAAAATTCAAAAGTTTTCTATTTTCAAAAGCCAATGGTACTGACTTGTTTTGTTGGAACAGATTTTTGGGAAAATGAGTCAGATACCTGAATTCAGATGTTTGAACAAAAATTTTGATAGTTAAGTAATATCATTCCCTTGTTTTATCTTTGAGTTGGAAAACTGAACTAATCTCCTAACCTGAAAAATGGCTTGATATTTTTTATATTATTTGCACAAACTCTAGATGAAATTGTAGACGCTAAACAGTCATTATATTCGAACTTCCTTGAACTAAAAATAAAATTTTAAAGCATTTAAACTTTTACAAAGTAGTGTAATCATTAGCCAAAATGTTGCCACTGAGGCTGAACTTAAATGAACTAGCGAGGCATTATCATAATTGAGAACTAAAGGCAAAACAGTTCACATAACTTTGGCACAGCCTTTTAAGCTTAGGCCAGCAAAACCAAATAGTTAAGTGGTGGTTACTTAAAGGGCTACTAATTTAAAATTCCTACATTATGAGTGATTATTTTATATTTTACAGTGGCTTAATTTTTATATATTTTAGTGTTTCAAAGTTCCTTAAGCCGAAAATAGTCAGTTTTAAAACTGAATTGCACAGATAGTATTAGCTTCGATGGACAAGCAAAAAATGATATTTTCAATTTTAATAATGGAGCCAAAATGCGACTATTTTTGTTTATCCTTTGAATGCTTCCATTGGCATGTATGCCTTTGAGAGAAATTATTTGAAAAATTATTCTAGCATAGACGCATAGCCATTGGATAAACTTAAAACAATATAACATTGCGATGGTATAACTTCACCAATATTTCCGGACAACTACGTTTAGATCAATTTTGCAGTGAAGTATTTAACGTACGTTCTTACATCAGTTTCTCACAAATTCAAAAAAGGATGGCTGTTGATAGTTTAAAAAAAATTATTCAGAATTATTATAATACCGTAACTTTTTGGGGTGAACTAGTGGTACCTTGCAGCTGTACTTGAAGGTGTAAATGATTTTGTTCAAAGATTATATTGTATTTAAACCAAATTAAATACTTATCAAATTTAGTATATAAGTCTTATGTGTGGAGATTCAGAAATTTAAAATTAAAAAATTAAAATGATTACTCTGGCATCCCAAAATGATCAGAGTTATTTAAAATACATTTATCCCTCTTAAACATAGCTACAGATAATATAATAGGTACTGTCTTGTCCATGCTTAACATTTAACTTGACCATCCTACTAATCTTGCTAATATTATAAATGCGAAAGTTTGTATATATCTTTGTTACTCTTTATCGCAATAACTACGGAACGGATTTGGATGGAACTTTACAGTAATACAGGTTATACAGCAGAATAACTCATAGGCTACAATTTATAATGATTTTGAGTAATTTGGTCATAATATAATGATAAATATCATTAAAAAGTACTTAGATTTAGCATATTACCTCCAACATACATAGGTCAATAGGTAATCGCGGATATTTAATTTATTTGTTAAATATTGTTAGCATCACTATAGGGCTCACACCTGAGTAGCGTCTTACTCGCGTGTTTCTTACTCGCAAAATCTACATATTTTCGAAACAAGTGAACGAAACAAATCAAGAAACATATCTTACAGGACATAGTTCCCACACTTTTTAGAGTATATGTTTTATCGTTTATCTTGTTGAATACGATTGAACATTGATAAATATATTGTTTGCATAGGTGTCTTTATTACTCCGAATAGGATAATCTCGGTGTCACCCTCGACCGGCATTTACGTTATCCCAACATTGCAATAAGAAGATCAGGTCGGTGAGAACCAAATCTTACAGGCTCAATCACCTTTTAACCTCACCGAACTTATCACTCCGCCTCAAAGTAATGATCTATAAGGCAGTTATTAGACCAGCACTCCTTTATGGGGCGCCTATGTTGAATAACATTTCGCCAACAACTTCAAAAAGGCTCCAATAATTTCAAAACAGTACATATATATATATATATATATATATATATATAAGTTAAGTGCCATAGCTGGGTAATAGTGGAGCTTAATCCTACTGAGAATATAAAAAACTCCCAGATCTTATATAAGAAGGATTAAATTATCAATAAAATCAGTTATAACCGATCTCTCTGTGCGTTATCATTCTAAACCTTTCCTTTTTTTTTTAGTTAAAGTGTCTCGAACTCGTTAAGTGGTGCCGAAAGTCGGGACACGGATTAGAACATAGAAAAGAATTTTTTTTCCGTTGTTCTATTTTGGTTTGTGGCGTTATTTTCTCGTTTGTGGTGAATAGTACTAAAGTGCACCAACATGAATGACCAGGCTTCGAGCATCCTGAGGCCGGCGACCTTGACGCAAGATCCTCCACAGGCGGAACAGATGATCCCTGAACTTCAACCTCAGGTAACGTCCTCCTTAGCATTAGCGCGGGCGGACCTGGCGAGACAGGAAGCTAACCGAATTGCTCAAGAAACCAATGAACTCGAAAAAATGAAATTGCGGAAGGCCAACGCGCAAGACATCAGGAGATGCAAATGTAGACTGTTAACCTTGGGTGGGCCATGTAGAGTGATGGGTGAAACGGATATGGGATTGAGCGAGTGGGGGAAAACGGGAGCGCCCCTGCAAGTACATGTAGTAGAGAGTTTGCCCAGGGAGTACCAGGCCATAGTTGGGTGCGACCTGTTGGAGAGGGTGGGCGCGAAGGTGGAAAATAAACGAGGTAGGTGGTTCGTTACGTTAGGGGATAAGTCATACACGGGACATCGGGTGGTGCGAGGTTCTCGAGTGGGAGCTGTGACTAGGGTAGTTGAGTGGAGGAGTTTATTACTGAAAGAATTCCGGGACATCTTTTATAAGGAAGGGGGAGTATTAGGTGTCACGGGAAGGACGGTCCACGAAATTCCTCTAAAACAGGAGAAGACCACGTACGTGAAGGAGAAGCGGTATCCCCAGGCGCTGAGACAGCACATCCGGGCAGAATTAGAGGAGTTGAAACGTCAGGGGATCATTGTCGACAGCTCGTCCCCGTTCAATAGCCCTCTGTGGGCGGTAAGGAAGAAAAGTGCGGCAGGGGAAGAGACATATAGGGTGGTCGTGGACTTCCGTCAGCTCAACGAGAATACAAAGGACGAAGCTTATCCAATTCCCCGATTTGACGATAACATAGATCGCCTGAGCGGTGCGGTAATATTTAGCACATTAGATTTGAAAGCAGGGTATCACCAAATCAGACTGCATCCCCGGGATCAGGCGAAAACAGCCTTCACATTCGAACGGGGACATTATGAATTCACGAGAATGCCGTTTGGACTTAAGAATGCGCCCCTCACGTTCCAGCGGCTGATGGACGAATTCCTCAGGGGGGTAGATGAGGGGATTTGCCAGATTTATATGGATGACCTTCTAGTGTTTAGCAAATCGGAGGACGAACACGTGCAACACCTTCGGCAGGTCTTCAAGAGGGTTCCCGAATTCGGGCTGAAACTGTCTCCAGAGAAGTCCGTGTTGGTTCGAACTGAGATCAATTTTTTAGAGTACACGGTTTCTCGGGAAGGAGTTAGGCCGGACAAGTCCAAGGTGGAAGCGATCACCAAGATGGCGATACCCCGGGACGTGAAAGGCATCAAAAGGCTTCTGGGGGCCCTTAATTATTATAGGCGTTTTGTTCCGGGCATGGCGCGGTACCTGGTGCCCATCAATAACTTGTTGAAAAAGGGAGCGCGAGTAGTTGTCACGCCGGTCATGGAGGACAACCTGCAGAAATGTCTGGAGTACTGACGGGGGAACCGGTGCTAGCGTTCCCAGATTTTGCTAAACAGTTCATTGTGACTACCGATGCCAGCGAGTACGCCTTAGGGGCGGTGTTGTCTCAGGGACATGACCAGGGGGACCGGCCTATAGCATACGCGAGTAGGAGATTGTCCGAGGCCGAAGCCAGATATAGTGCGTTGGAGAGGGAGCTACTAGGCATTGTTTGGGCGGTCGACCATTTCAGACTATATTTGTTTGGCAGAAGATTCCGGGTCTAGACGGATCACCGGCCGTTACAGTGGTTGGGCCAGCTAAAGGAGTCATCCGCTCGAGTGGCTCGCTGGAAAGAGAAGCTCAGCCAGTACTCCATGGATGTCGTCTACAAACCGGGGAAGGAAAATGTAGTCGCCGATTGGCTGTCGCGGGCGCTCATGGTGAATGCTATCGAAGAGGATGTCGCAGGTCCATCAGGAGATATCCGGCAGTTTCTGCAGGACTGGTCGCCGGGGAGCGAAGGAAACGGTCCATCACGGAAGCGGGAAGAGATGAGGTATCGTCGGACAGAGAGAGCTCTGCGGACGAGAGACCGGGGGATTTAGAAGAAATTGATGAAATCGTGAACGACAAACCGAGGCAGATCATCTGGAAGACAAAGACGTCAGGCATGCTGTCCATAGAGTATCTGCGTTACGGGCGGTCGCGCATCAATGTCATCTCGTCGCAACCAGGGGTGCGATTGGACCTCGTCTGTAAAACCCTCAAGGACGCTTCTAAGCCGGGACACACACACCAACGGGACATCACATCAGGAAGTTATAGGGGCATGCGAGGTCTGCATGGTTACGAAGTATGACCGCAACCCACCGCAGGCCGTACAGGAAGAAAGACACACGGGGGATCGACCACTCCGAGATCTGCAAGTGGACACGCTCACCTGGAAAGGTTTAACGTGGCTCACGACCATCGACGTTTTCAGCAAGATCGCCATGGCTCACCTGATCCACTCCAAGGAAGCAGAGTCGGTGCTATCAGCTCTCCGGACATGGTTTATGTTTTATGGGGTACCTGATAAAGGGAGGAGGCTCGACAACGCGGTGGTGAGCGAGGAAGCGCGTAAGTTGGAGGTCGCGTGGCGGTTCAACACTCCGGGACACCCAAAGGGTAGGGGAGGGGTAGAGCGGTTGCATAGCACGCTTAGCGACCACCTCAGGGTCTACCATGTCGAGCAGGGGTTGACGCCGGACGTAGCAATGCGGAAAGCGGTTGCGGCGTACAACCATTCTGTCCATTCTGTAATGGGGTTCTCTCCGTTTCAAGTGTTGTTTGGGGCTCGCGGGCCTAGTCGGGATCCCGAGGGTACGGTTGGAAGTAACGCCGCAGCGCGCGACATCGTCACGAACCACGTGCGGGTTCGAGAGGCGTGGGAAAAGGCGCGAAGGCTGATCGTGAGGGAAAAACGGACCAGAATTGCTAGGGAAAACGCGAGAGTCCGAGACTGCTCGGGAGAACTCAAAATTGGGGCCATCGTCTACAGGCGAATTGGGTCTAATAGGGGCAAGGAGCCACGGCGATGCGAGGGGCCATTACGTGTTGTAGTCATTCGAGAACACACAGTCACTATCGAAAGTGTAGGGGACCCCAGGAGGCGGCGGACGGTCCATATTTAACAGCTGAAATTTCCTCTGGGGTCTGGAGTGCCTTCGCCTACTCCAGTGGAGTGTTAAATTGTGAGGAACAAGAAAGTGTTTGTATTTCTATCAGTGTAAAATTTTGTTTTGTATTATTGTATTAGTAGCTATTTTTGTTTCTCCTTTTTCTCCTATCTGTTGTGGAGGACATCAATCAGTAGGGAGTAGTTCTGGTTTTTTTATTATTCCTTGTTGCTGTATCTTACTTTTGTTTATTGTACAATTGTATGGTGTTTATTTGTATATACTGAAATTGTGTGTGTCTGGGAGCTGTAGTGTGTACAGGAGCCAGCTCTGCTACTCACCTGGACTGGTCCTTCCTTTAGTTTCCAAAAGTGTCTGGAAACTGGAGAGGGGGAGTTAAGTGCCATAGCCGGGTAATAGTGGAGCTTAATCCTACTGAGAATATAAACAACTCCCAGATCTTATATAAGAAGGATTAAGTTATCAATAAAGTCAGTTATAACCGATCTCTCTGTGCGTTATCATTCTAAACCTTTCCTTTTTTTTTTAGTTAAGTGTCTCGAACTCGTTAAGTTATATATATATTGTAAATATTTTTTTTTAATATGAATAAATGGAGATGTTCAAAGTAATGATCTATAAGGCAGTTATTAGACCAGCTCTGTTATGGGGCGTCTATGTTGAATAACATTTTACCAACAACTTTAAAAAGGCTCCAACAATTTCAAAACCGTATACTAAGGCGTGCAGTAAGGTACACTTCTCTACAAAGGACGAAATCAGACATAATACAAGAGACTCTCGGACTCCCGACGGTAACGGACATCATCACACGGCGGCATATCAAATTTTTTGATAGCCTCCATCACTGCACGAACCCACTATTCAACGCACTTTTACCGACAGGCCGACCTCAGCGCTGGCAAACACACGTACAGACACTCAACATGGACTGAGTAAACTACTAACTCCAATCAGAAAGAACTAGGGAGCCTCATCACTAGATCCCCCTCTCCTATCATCTAATTAATCTTAAGAAAATTCAATTTACAATCCTCTCTTAAAAGGCACCTGGTGCAGTAAAAGAGATACCATGTATCATTATTAATATTCATATGTTATTGTCAAAAATTAATAAAAGCCAAGGGGTTAAGAAAGAAAAAATAGTCTTTTTTTTTTGAAAAGAAAAGATAGGATCGAGTCCCGGTCCTGGTCATATCTTTTCTTTTCAAATAAAATATTAGAAAAATTATATCAAGTCCCGGTCCTGGTGATATCTTTTCTTTTCAAATAAAATATTTAAAAAATTATATCATAAAACAATAAAATAAATTATAAAAAAAGAAAAAAAGCTTACAGGAGTATATTGCAGTAGGTAAGTAGGACCGCCAAAACTAAAAACACATCTATAAATTACCTACAAAGAAACATTATTCTAATCCATTCAGTTTTAATTTGCGAAACCGTTATACTAAGTAATCCTTTTTAATAAATTCAATAACATTACATACTAATCCTTTACTAGTCCGCCCCGTTTGTAAATCAGTGTGAATGTATGTTTCAGGAGAACATAGGTGTCAGAAGGACATGGCTATTTTTTATCAACACACCACACTGGCAAATTTTATATAAAACTGTAACCTGATTGACTAACACAACCAGCGGTCATTGCACAGCAGAAATCACTGAACTTAGCTTGAAATATGCAGATAGGTTCATTGTATAGTTTAAATGAGCACTAAAAAAAGAAATTTGGATAATTCCACCCCCAAGGGTTTCCCCCTTAATATAAAAGGGGTTCAAAGATTGTATGGAATCCGTCAGTGTTGAAGTTAGACATCTGAAATTTTGGATGCATGAGTAACTTATAGTTTAAAAAAATTCAATTATTTATTTAAAAAGATCTGTCAGGAAAGTTTATGTGGCAGACCAAATTCCACGGGAACGAAGCCGTGGGCAACAGCTAGTTATTAAATATCATACCATGAAAACTATACAATAAACGGTAGAATTAAATACGATTCGCAACGTAGTGTATTCTTACTATTTTTTATGTTATTTAAAGTTAAGAAATAATCCTTAAATTGTTGCTATTGAGACCTGGAGATGATGCCATATTAGAGCAGTCATTTCCTTGTTCGGGGCTTGCACTACTGTGTGATTTAGCTTAACTTGAGCCATTATCTCTGTGGCCTTCCGCTTTCTCGAGTTCTGTAGCTGCTACTTAGTGAAGTCTTACCTCACAACTTCAACAACTTGATTACTATTGGTTCCTTTTCCAAAGTCAGTATTACTACTTAGAGTATTTACAGAAATGCAATAAGCAACAAATCGAACAAATTCATGAGGATAGTATGTCTATAAATATATCGCTCTTTAAAAAAAACTAATTTTTCAATAGAGGTACTTAGCTTCATCAATAGCTTCATGTGAGTTAAAACTAAAATGGATAGTGGTAAACCAAAGCATTCCTATTGTAATGGTGGTATTGAAACTCTTTTATTTACCATTAGACAATTTTTTAAAAGCTTGAAACATTTTCGATTTTAACTTAACACATCTCAATGTTTTGCTGAAATTTGCTATAAAACCGGTGATTTTATCATATCTCAATATAATATCTATCATATATATTGTAGTATGTGATTTAAAAAAGAATATCTCTTTTTAATTATATAAATTAGAAGATCTCACCTCCTTGCAGAACCGTTGTCCATGATATTTCATGAACAGTCTTTACCATGTACTGAACCCCGGACCCGTTCACGGGTTATAGTGGTACAGGTTTTTTTTAAAATAATATCAATTTACTATATGACCGAAGCTTTTCTCCAAAACGTTCCCGGTCACCAACAAATGTCTAATGAAAACGAAAAATCTCGTTCCCGGGCGTCAATGTGGTAAGTTATTCTCATAAAACTTCAAGTTTAAACATGATGCAACTCAAACTATGCCTTTATTAAAAAAAAACATACTTTTTGGAAATGGAATATCAGATATGTTGTTCCTGATTTAAAAACCATAAAAGTTATATAACCCGTATATCTTGGCAGATGGCTCACAGACGATGGAAGCTCCAACAAAGACATAATAGAAAAAAAGTAAAAGGCATACAAATTATTGGGTGTCTTAACTCTGTCCTGTGGAATAATCAGGTCAACCTCCAAACAAAAACAAATGATATTTCACTCGATGATTGAAAATGTTATCCTCTGCGGATCTGAAACGAGGAAAATTGCGAAAAAAGATGAAAAGAGGTTGTTGACCGTGGAGATGGACTTCTGGAGACGCTTTTGTGCTATTTCCAGAATTCAGCACGTCCCTAATAGAACAATAAGGCAACTGGTAGGTCAGGAAACAAGGAGATTGAAAGAGCAGAAATGGCATGGCCACTTAAAAAGGATGGCAGAGGAACAATGGTCAAAAATTTCCGACTTTTGCCTTACGGAGGAAGAGAGGACGGCCCAAAAAAAGATGGTTGCAAAATGTGGAGGAGAGTATGGCAGCGAAGAGTCTTAGAGAAGGAGGCTGGCTGAATCGAGATCTGTGGCGACACGTTTTAGATACGAAAAACGACTAAGTTGTAAAAAATCTTTAAATAATAATAAAACTAATATAGTTGCCAATGAAGGCTCAACTCAAAAATACCAATACTGTTGTTCTTTTAAAGGAGGGTTATGTGAGTAGAAAATAAAAACAAATTGAAATAAAATGATAATCAATCAATAATTGAATATAACTTGATATTACACTGTTTTAATTTAAGTTATTCTTGTCCAGTTATACTATTGTATCTGTTTTTTTTTTTATGAACATCTTTTATTTTAAACAAATCGAAGGGTGATTAATATATGCACGAAAAAGATCTCTTGTTAATCGGCTTCTTCAAGTTCTTGTTTAAATTTTTGGAATAAATTTCAAGACGAAGGATTCTGTCAAGTTAGTTCAAGTCATTCGAGAATGTTTGTTCTGAAGCTCATTAAATGTCCAATCTTGGGCTACGGATTGTTTGTACAAGGATCGGGCTCTATCTTAGATGTCTCAGCTTCTCTCCTATAAGGTTACATGTGTAGGTTTAAACTCTCCATTTCAACTTCTAGAAGTTCCATTGATAATATCAAAAAGTCAAACCATAAGGTTCAGATCAAGAAGTATATCCTTCCTAGGTCTCACATTTGATTCACTTCCATATTTATAAACCATAAGTATAAAACTTCTATTCTAAACTAAGCAACACATCAAAACCTTTAACTTTCTTTAAAATTAATTTATGAATTATTCATTTTTTATAAATATACAATTAACACTTCTTCTTGCCCCCATCGTATGGAATATTTATGTAAAACTAATTTGTTCATATGTGACTATTCAATTCTCCACTAACTTAAGACTTTTTTTACACAAAATTTCGTCATCAATGTATGAAGAAAAATTAAGGCATTAATCGATAGTTTCCATAGGTATCAAGAACTAATTTTAATCTGTTTTTGTTAGTTAATTTATATTATAAATTAAATGAGGTATAGTAAAATTTATCAATTTTGACTAGTTGTGCCAGTTCAAACATGAATCAAGAATAAGTATGTAAAAAAAAAACGGCACAATTTTGAAATTTCATATTTAGGAATGGCAAAACAAATAGTTGTGCAATTCTCTACTTGACATCCACCAGATTACAGGAGGCATTGTTTTCCTTTAAGGTTTCATATATATTTATCAAATACTATCTTTTAACTAAAAATGGTTTCCTTTTCTTTATTTTCACGATATTATATTTTTTAAATGAAAAATTGGTATCCCCTACCACCATTATATTTCCCATGTTAACGAACCTCAGCCTTACAAATCAATCAGTAGAAGTACAAGGTACAGCAAAAAAAAAAAAAAGCAAAAAGGGCTACTTGCAAAATCTCTATATTCAATATGAGGCATAGTTGGCAAACCCGAGTAATTTTGATCCTATCACTAAATTGTCTTTTAACGTCCTTTAAATTGAGTATCATAGTAGATTAAAATCATCCATACTGGGTTTAAATTTCTTTTTCACATTAATGAAGCATTTATATCATAAAAATATTCATTTTTCTGGATTCAACTGTCATATCTAATTTAACCGGCTCTGAATCTATTTTTTTTTTTATTCATTGAAAATTACAGTTGTATTATAACAATACAAGTAAATGGCAGGAATGGAACATGTCTGCATGAAAGACAATTATGGAAACTACCGAGTGGTAGTGCTCAAATAACATGTTCAACCTAAAAGGTTCCGAGGCCATCTTCTTTTCAGACGCCTCGTGGGATTATCAGAAATTGCAGAGGTTGCTAGGTTTGAAACTATTGGGTTTGAGTGGGAATAAAGTTTGTCATGAAGAGGTTAATATCGGATTCAGGCCAAGTGATCAACAAATGGGACATTAAGGTATTTTGGATTTCTTCGTTCTTAACAAAGTAAAGAGCATTGAGGATTTTAAGACGGATTTTGGATTGTAAAGATTGATTATGATAGGAATTCGATGGCTTAGTGGAGCCCCAAAGCTCTACCTCGTAAGTCCAGATGGGTCTATTGATTGTCATGAATATGAGTCTTTAGTAATTAACTGCGAGCTTAGAGCGCTTGTCTAGTAAATGTTGAAGTAGCCTAAAACGGCTAGCTGTTTCTTGTCGTTTCCGTCTAGTATGAGGATTCCAAGTTAAGCGTTTGACAAGGTGTAGTCCCAAGTTTTCTACAGAAATCAGTGGGATGTTATTAAACATCCATACAGAAGGTCAGGAAGTCATTGGTTAATGACGGAGGTTAAAGGTGACTTGATGGGATTTGTGGGAATGTATTTTAAACCTTCATTTTTGACACCGTTTTTCAAGGTCAGTGATATGGGATTAAATATTGCGGGATAACTGGATAAGTCATAATATACATGTGTCATCCGCAGTGGTAAGGATAGTATTAGGATGAGGTCGTGTCCAGGAGCGAATCAGTTTTGGTTATTTTTTTTTCAATTAACGTAACTATAACTTTTTATATAAATTTCAGAATTAAAAACTAAGTTACTAAAGATAAATTAAATCATTGAAAATGCAAGAAGATATTATTTTGGCCTATTGTGGAAGTCTTGTGTTTTCCACATCAGGTGTTTCGCTTTAGCATTATTAAACTTTAAAGTTTATCCGCTATGCGTAGATTGATAGAAGAATACGGCTACAAACTTAAGGAGTATATATATGGTCCCTTAATAATATTCCTCTTTGTTCTCTGTTCTCTGGGCTCCTAAGCTTTCAGAAACATAGACGGTTGTTCGGTTAGGCACAAGAGAGGTTTCAGATCTCTGTAGGTCTGATAAGATTAACATTTGCAATAAGCCCCTTACTTGGGCTGAGCATTGGCAATGGGATTCCACGAGTTCCTTTCATTTCAGAAAGCTCATGCCCTCTAACTATAATAATCCAATTTCGTACCTTTGATGACCATCAATCTGTTTATAGAATCTTTCAGAAATTTCAGAGAAATAACAATTCTTTCTTTGATTAGAAGTACAAAAAATATTGATTCATACACGTAGCAAAAAAGATTCTTTTTTTCGGTAAAAATAAAATAAAAAAACATTCAAGTCAATTAAAATTATTTATTCTCTGAACGTTATTGTTCTGTAGAACTTGAGTTAGCGAGTAATCATGAGGAGATGGGAATCGAACTTAGACAATATTATACGAAACAAGATTCGCCATTCCATCAAAGGGTAAGGAGGTTTCGCCTGAGCAATTAGAAACTTTTTCGGCAGCTTATTAGATCTACCTCTTACCCTTTAACTTTGTCTCCGTTCTCTCTCTCCCCCCTCAATTCCCCCCCATCGCTCTATCTCTCTCTCTCCCTCTCTCTCTCTGTCTCTCTCTCACTCTCCGTCTCTACGTGTTTCTGTTTCTCTCTTTCACACTCTCCATCCACCTACTCCCTTTCTCTCTCTCTCTCTCCTTCAGTCTTCTTTTTCCTTAAACTCTCTTGAAACCTTGAAGAATATTATTGCTTTCCAACTCTTTATGGATAGATGGGAGGAAGTTTTAACTTAATTGTTACTTTTTTTAAAAGACTGTTGTATGGATGACCTAGGTCTATATGGCCTAGATTCAATCTCAAGTACTACGAAGGAATACGACGTTAAAAATGTAATTTTAATTAATACAAAGTCTTCTCTTAAATTCAAGCAATGGGAATTTTCCTGAATTTTATACTGTAACGAGTTTCTATTGTTACGGTCGCAGAGAGGAAGACGGAAGCAAGGGATTAGCGCCTTGAGCCGTCGGCGGGAGAAGTTAAAATAGAATTAGAACCTTCTTAATGCCTTCCGAAAAGGAGATGTTCGAGAAGGTTTTCAACATTCCCGGAATATTCTTTCCCTACTTCCGTGTTCTAGAATGTTCGGCCTTGCTTCTTTAAATACCTCCCTAGCCTCGAGCGAGTCAGTCTGAGAGTAGACCATGCATGGTGATGATCTGTAAAAAGTCATAAACTAACAAAATAATAATAAAATAAACTAGTCAGTGTTGAACCGGTCCGTGTAATAAGTGTATCAGTGAACTGTGACAGTCTCGCGAGTGTAATAAACTGTTTCTGTTTGTTACTGTGTGTCAGTTCTCGATATTTGGAGAATCTCACGGTCGGTGGACTAGTGAACTGTAAGTGTTAATTAGTAGTAATAAATTGTAGTGTAATTTTATAATATTCATACAACTTTATCTAAATAGTTAAGTCATTTAGAATTAGTAATATCTTATATTATTGTAATAATTAAATAGGAGTTAGGCCTAGATTATAATCTTTAAAATATTGTTATTGTAAATTTATATTTAGTTTAATAATTTAATTGTTAATAATTTACTTGTATCCTTTTTATCACTTTTGTTAATAAATATTAGTATTTTTGATTTAGCAGCAACACTATTTTTATCGCATATCTAGTTCGTCCAGTGCTGATACCTATCGGTGTGGACTGAAGAGATTTAGAAGCCATCTGTAATTCATTTTGTGGTGAACTATCGAGGATGATTTTGTGGATCTGTACCCAATCTCAATTCATATTTTCATTTGGCATGGAAGTAACTAACATTTTCTGATATTAACATTTTTGTTTTTGCGGTTCCGCGGTAAGCATCCTACTGTAATTAGTAAATAGTATTGCAAATAATTTATGCTTTTCTTTCTTGAAATTCGTTCTTAATTATTTTTAGTTGGTGTTATAACATTATGCTATGCTGTGTTATATTATGTTTCTTTGTTGAAATAATACAACGTCGTTTTATGTGGTACTTTTTTTATTTCTTCATTTGGACCTTGGACCTAAATCCTTTAACCCAGGTCACAATACCATATTATCAACATGAAATTAATTTTTTTGGCAAGTATTCAGCATTTAAATCATTAAATATATCTGATTTTTCCCTTGTGTGAATTAAACTTAAAGCACTGCTTGAAAACAAAGGTTTCATATTTGATATTCTTATAGCCAGTCTTCTTCATTGTCAGTCTTTCCTTGGTGTTTATCCAAAAACCGACAAAAAACAAATTTGGTTTTCAGTTTGTCTGATCCATGTGTCGGGACAGCTACTGTCGTTATTCCAATTTTAATCAAATTTTCAGTGATTCCTTGGATTAGTTCTAGGATTAATTGTATCAAATTCTATCAGAGCGTATTTTGCTTCACACTATATGTTTTGAAAACATCACTTCTGAAAATTGTAAGGAAGTAAATTTTCAGCAAATTTAGTTCTTAAATTGTCCAAATCGAAAATCACGAATGTTCATCTATTATTAGTAAATTAAGAATTAATAAATAATAAGAAATTATAATTAATTAGTTCATTTATTATTAGTTCATAATTAATTAGTTCGTTTATTGTCAGTAAATTAAGAATGGATAATAACTGTTGTTATTATTATTGTTTTCTTCAAAGTAGGAATAAATTATTTAGTGGCCAAAAGGTTCCAAGGATTTTCATGAAATTTGCCTAAAATCCTATTAATTAAACACTTATTAGAGAAAAATAAGTCGCTATGAAGAATCTCAGAAATATGAAGAAAAATAAATTCTGTAGAATAGCTATTAAAGTTTGCAATTCGGCAAAAAAAAACACACCAACATAGTGCATATTGGTCTTAGTGCATATGCAAGAAAGTTCCTGTCCATAACTAAACGGATTGATATTAGTTCACTATTTTTAAAACAAGACTTGTCCTGGAAATTTCAGAAGCTCATTTAGAAAGCAATTTTGTTCCTTTAAGCTACTGTTATGTTTTTCTCAGCCCTAAGGGTGTCTTGTGTAATAAATATTAAATTATACTTATTAATAAATTTATTTATTGCACCCTCAATCAATTTCTACAGATTTATAAAATATAATATAATTAATATAATCCAGCAAGGGGTAACAGGTGCATGCAGTTACTTGGGGAATAACACCCCCTGGGTTACCATATACAGTTCAGTACACCATGCATACACACCATAACATTAAACTAAACACATTATTAACACAAGGACATTCACAATACGCATCCTAGGACAACCTTCCATAGGGATTCCCTCCTAACAGGAAGGGGTATATATTTAGGGGTAGCCCCCGACTGATCTACTTAGGATGGGACAGGTCGATGACTGAACCCCGTCCATCCGAATCTTTTCTGAAAAATCAGTAAGAGTACTCCCTTTGTGTGAAGGCAATGGCATGATCGTTGCTAACAGCAAGTTCCATCAAAGGAATCCACACAAATATACAAGGGAAGAACCAAGTCGAAACGAAGGAAAGAAAATAGTCGGTTGAAATGTAAGAAGGATGAGGAAAGAAGTGGTCAAAGCACACAGGTTAAAGGAAAAAGACGAATTGGCTACCCTCTTCCAAGAAGAAATTGAGAGAATGGCTAAAGATTCAGATTACCCATGGGACTCTGATGATATAGAAACATGCTGGTTTTACATTAAGAAAATAATAAGAGATGAAGCATCATCAGTTTGTGGTAAAATAAGGATTGGGGACCAGTATAAGAGTGATGGTCTGCGTGGTGGTCTGACGAGGTGAAGAGAGTTATCGAAGAAAAAAAAAGACTCTATGGAAAGAATATCTTGCGCATAAAACGCCAGAGAACTATAAACGGTATAAGAAGAAAAGGATTGAGGCCAAAAATAGGGTCATAGAATCCAAGAAGAAATGCTGGACGGACTTCGGACGAAAGTTTGAATCTGATAGAATCAGGAATTATTTTACTGTGTACTGAGAGGAATGAGGAAAGAAAGAGTACCGGCTTTTGTTTTCTCTGAGATGGATAGAAACCTTCAGCACTATGTTAGCAGGTTTTTTTTTTGTTTTTTTGGATTTTAGATTTACAACTGTAATAATATTACAAGTAAATCTGCTAATATGAACAAATGATATGAAAAAAAAATCTGGAGAAACTACCCATTGGTAGCACTCCAATAAAATTTTATAGTAGAACGTTTCGAGACGATGTAAAATTATAAAAAATCCATAAATAATTATATAAAATACATTATTAATATTGAAAAGTAAAAAGAGACCTTTATGTTATATAAATGTTAAGACTTTTAATTACGTAAAAGAAAATACAGTATGTAATAAATAAAGTAAGTAATAATAAAGTAATAAAAATACATAGGCTATATTGGACTATAATATATGTAAAAAGGCAAAGATATGTGGATGAGTAAAGATATAATAAAAAATAAAAATAGTCAGTGAAGCTGAATTCGGATGAATGTCGTAAAATGATAATTAGAGGTGGGAAAACCTTACTACTACTGACCTAATGACCTACTAACCTCACTCACTCACTCACTCCTTGGCGCTACGGTCCTACAAGGACCTGGGCCTTATCCACCACTGCCTGCCAATCACTTCGGTCCCCTGCTCCAACGTTTGATTCCCAGCTGGTGAAGATCGGCCTCCACATCACCTAGCCATCTCGTACGGGGCCTTCCTTTGGGTCTTCTACCACCGAGCTTCCCAAACAACAGTCTTCTGGGCCCTCATCACATGGCCCGAACATCTCAATCTAGCTCTTTTTACGAAAGAAACTAAGTCCGGCTCTCCGTGAAGTTGTCGGAGTTCTGCATTGTTACGGATCCTCCATGTTCCCTGGTCGTAGACGGGTCCATAAATCCGCCGCAGTATTTTCCTTTCCGAGACATTCACCATTCTTTCTGCTTTTCTTTTCAGGACCCAACTTTCACAACCATATTTTGCTAATGGTCTGACAATGGTTTTATACAACGTGATCTTGGCCCTTTTTGACAATTGCCCAGTTTTAAGCGCCTTTCGAATTGCATAGTAACAACAATTACCAGCGGCAAGACTTGCTTATATATCCTCCTCCATCTGGTTGTTGTCGGTTACTATTGCGCCCAGGTATTTAAAATTCTGAGTTTGCTTAAAGCTGAACTCCATAAACGGGGCTTGTTCTTCCACCTGTATGTTCCTTCTTGAGCTACACATGTACATAGTTTTGGCCTCGTTTATATGCAAACCCATTTTTTCTCCTGCTTAGTGGAATTCCTGGAAGGCTCCTGAGAGTGCTGCTTTACTCCTGCCAGTTAGGACAACATCATCCGCATAGGCTAAATGTTGCGTCATCCTATTGCATATTGTTCCACCTGGGTTTGTTCGCACGCGCTGATATTTCGAGGGATAAATTGAAATTTAACTGGATTTAAATAAAATCGAGGGCTACACCTACTAACCTACTAACCTTTTACTACCTTCCTGGCACTTCTTCGTTTTTACTATACACTCATACTTTTTACCTTTATATTTACCTTGCTGTGCAATTTTTATCGTTTTTATTTTCAATTGCTTGTATTCACCATACTTTTGTTTGTTTATATTTACTATGTTCAAATATATTTGTACCTTTTTATTCTTAATTTGTTTTTATTCTTAATTGTCTGTATTTTATATTACCAGAAATTCATTGACCTGTACCCGGACCATTTTCTTCCACATTCATATAATCCTTTTCAAAACCTAAAAATCTTTAGCAACTGTTTTATAATTTTCAATTAATAAACTCATCTCTACATGTCAAGTGTAATAAGAGTTTTTAGATTAATTTACAGTAGCTATCAAAAGTTTGGTACAATTTCCACCACATATAGAAGACATCACCAAACAGATCCGACAAATTAAAAACAACTAACCAAGTGGTTAAGGTAGAATCATATCGCTTCTTCAAAAGAACAAGGACGTTGGACAAAAGCTTTTTACTTCAGAAACGAAATGTTTGATATTCCAATTCCAACACTTTTTTTTTAAATAATGTCATATTTTGAGTTGAATCATATTTTTACTTAAAGTTGTATGATAATAATAACACAAATTAAAATAAAAAATGTTTCAAGGTTTTAAAATTTTTCTAATAGTTAATAAAGGAATTTGAACACCGCCATTACAAAGGAACGCTTTTCTACACCGATACCCAAATTTTCCTATGTTTAACTTACATGGCACTTTCAAATACCTCTATTAAAAATATATATATATATATATATATATATATATATATATATATATATATATATATATATATGTAACAGGATATTTTAAATGCCTTTATAAGCACTTAGTTATTTTCTTTTAGTTGAAACTGAAGAAAGCGTGAAAACCATTCTTGTCATTCCCAATGGCCAACAGGACATCGAGCAATGGCCGCCCTGGCAACCATGAGACAAAGAGCACTCTTTTGATTTGGGCTAATTGGGTTAGAGAGAATTACATCTTGGTGACTGACTAGGTGGGGGCTGTTTAAGCCCGAGGTTGGCCTTAGAACAAAGTCTGTTCGTTAATTAGACTATTCCATTCCTCTGCTTTCCTTGTTACACAACCTTGTTAACAAACCTGTTTCAACAAAGGGAGATATGTCTCTCATTGGAGAATCGTATGTGTTCCTAATTAGTTGTTTTACACTCATATACATATTTAAGTATGAACAATAATCCTTAAAATATCGGCTTAAAAATGTATAATTTTATATTACGGGTTATAGCAAGTTTTCCCCATAGTTATTCCTTATTATCCGAAGCATTAATTAATTATGATTAATCAAGTCGCTCTACTGTTACAAATTACGAGCAATAAGCTAATTAATTAAGAAAATCGGAATTATCGTTTTTATCGAATCCATTTATCATAATCGAAAACCTTTATACATTAAGTTTTATGTAGAAAACCAATAAGTGGCATTAAACAGTTATACTGTTTCTAGCTTCGTATTATCCACATGAATTCATCCCAGGTCTTCGTTTCTTACCTTCTGTGGTCGATTGATAGTACTCAATAACTCGGAGGATGGGGCTGAGACTTTGTAAGGTTTTGTTCTCTTTCATTTCCTCAATGATACTTTAATGATGAAAAGTATTATGAGATCCTTTGAGAGAAATAACTCCTATTACTAATCTGATTTTGTTGACGATTTTGTTACACCACTAGACAGGTCACAACTTTTTCACTTTATTGTTTCCTCCTCTCTGTACAATGGACGACAGAGGTTTACTTTAACCCTCTTTCTGTAAAGGAGGAAAATCAGTTAGAACCACTGTACCCAAATTAGTCATTGGCAATTTAAATTCCCCGGTAACAAAACAATACTTGATAGCCGTCCAATAGACGCCATCGTGCCTGGTGAGGAATTAAGGATTTGGATTTTTTTTTTTAAGATCAAACAAAACCTAACGTTGTAAAGGCATACAAATAATATTCATATGAAAATACTTTTAGTATTACTTACAATAATTTATATCTTAGTTATCGTTATATTTTAGCCACCCTCTCTCAAAGTTGGAAGCTTTATGTTTCAAGATATTTACATAACGTGTACGTATCGAACAATGTCTTGTATATATCGAAAAAAATCTTATTTTAAAAGATATCAGTTTGGGAATTTTAGAATTCATCATCTCTTTCGCTATGTCCCCTTCTCCTTCCCTAATTGAAACTTTGTGTGAGCTGAAACACTGGGTGAGCCCCAGGAAGGTCATAGATCCCATATGATCCGTATCCGGCTGGTAATAGATTACTGCCTAACTAGAATAACTGGCTAACCTTATTTTAATAATTAAATAATAATAATAAAATTATCTATTGCTTCATAATTTACAGCGTCTGTAATATATTACATATATATTATTTTTAATATAAAGAAAGTATTCTTAATACCCTTATTATCCTTACTATATATAAAAATCCTTAAAACACGATGTTAAAGAATTTACCAGCTTATAGTTTAGGACGTATCATTAGGTCAGGTATAAACGACATATGTTACCTGTGGCATAAATCTTATAAGCCTTGCGACCGTAGGATAGTAAAAGTAGTCGAAGAGTGCAAACACGTAAAGAAGACTAAAGATTCTCTTCTTCGTTTTGAATAATTCATGACACTGAATTTTCGTATAAGTGGCAAGGATTTCCACTGGTATAGAGCCATTTTTTTTCTCTTTTTTAAAAATAACAAGATAGTCTATAAAGCAAAAACAATGCAGACACAGGACAAATTTGTGGATTTCTTAACTTTTGAGCTTCAAAAATCTTATAGATTATTAATGAATGAGTGAAAATTTCTCATTCATGTACTTATTATGATGTTCTTATCAGTTTATATACAAGATGTTATATACAAGATTAATTAGATGGTTTAGCAGAGCCCCTCCGTATGTCCAAATAGGTCTGATAACTGTCATGTAAATGAGTCTTTTGTAATTAATTGAGAGCTTAGAGCGTTTGTCCAGTAAATGTTGAAGTAGGCGAAAACGTCGAGCAGTTTCTTGCCTTTTCAGTCTTGTTTAGGAGTCATAATTTTCAGATCTCACAAAGGGTAAATTCAGTATGTTGCGAAAAAATTAGTATGAACATAGTTTTTGCTACAGAAAGATACCATATATGTGGGTTTACATTTCAGTCAAATGTTCAATATGCATGCATTTGAATTCCGTGGTTTTTAAAGCTTCGTTTATCAATTTCTTTGGTGAGGCATATTGAAGAAGATCTCAAGATTTGATTTATTGAAAGGTGATTACAGTCACTAAATAAATAAGTAAAATTAGGAAAAAGATAAAGATTTTGCTTTTTTGATCTATCACTATCCATTTATTTCTTAAATTATATTATTTTTTCGACATCGATTCCCCTACCTTCAAGTGGTTTTGGATTTCGGATATGCCTTTATATCTTAAACTATAAATTCTGTTAAATATATTAGGTCAAAGGTTTATTAGATCTAGATGGAAGATCTGAGATGGTTGCGATCGTACTGACCAAGCTATGAGCACTGCAGTAGCCAAGTCAGCATCTCTTGGCATTAAGCCATTTATTGTATAAAATTCTTCTTATGAAACCTGTTATTTTATTCCTTAGCCTAATATATTATAAAACTAATATAATTCATGAAGCTTCAAAAACAATTAAATTTCAGTTAGTTACAAATGATAGTAAAAGGGAAAAAAAAGCAGATAGTTACTAAAATACGTCGGAAAAATTGTCTTAGTCTTCAAAATAGGAATTGTACATACCGATTTCATTTCGTCCATCTTCGTTTTGTCGAATAAGCTGTGATTGTGCTTGTAAAAGAAACTATAAAAAAAATAGGATGGTGTAAAGTTGTATCTTTTTTTTAAAATAATGATTGGTTAGTTAGTTCATTTAACGTCACTTTATGCTGCTATGGCTAATCGGACGATGCTACAGTGGGAGCTCTAATTTTTGCCTATCCAGGTTTAATGGATCCTTAAGGATAGGGATTTATAACGAGTACCTACCATTGTACAGGCGCGGGACCCCCGTTTAACGTCCATTCCGAAGGACGGCGTAACTAAGGATTTTTTACTCCCTTAAAAAAATCCTAGGGCCACCTGCCAGGCTTCGAACCCGCGATCTTGGGCTTAGTAGTTTGTTACGCTAACCACTAGACCACAGGTGACCTTAAATAATAATTGGTATAAATCTTATAAAAGATTATAGAAATTTTATATTATGATGTACAGATTTTCTTGTATGTAATGGCTTGTAAAAACGTTGTAGGGCGCTGAATTGCTTTGCCGAAGTTCCCTGGTTCAAATCCTGCTGTGGCAGATAATATTTAATCAGTCCCAAGCATCTATAAAGTGGGTGAACTTAATTGGGGGGAATCCTGGCGGTCGAGCGTTATAACGGAGAAATTATCTCTCTGCTCAACGGTTGTCCTAGAAATAGTACAATCTCTACCACGTACTGAAACCAAGACCCTAGATAGGTTGTATTGGTAATTTTGTTTTATTAATAAAAATTTGATGGCTATAAAAATGTTTGATATATTTTTTTGCAGCTAAAATTAAGAAATTAGGAAAATAATATAGAAATTTAATAAAACAATAGTCAATGCTAATCACAATATCAGTATTTCATAATGTATAGTCTGAAGATGTTCTCATGGAAAAATGCCAATAGCTGAACGTACCTTGAAAGAATATTGTCTGAATATTGTAGAGAGAAAATTCTAAATATAAATGATTCATCGAAATGGAAAACAAATAGAAGGAATTATTCAAAGAATCCTACTAACAAACCAGTCTGAATAGGATAACGGAATGAATGATGTCGACTCTGCGACATAGAATTAAAAACAATACAATGTGGAAAATATTAAAAGTAAATCTGGCAAGCCCTGTTTTAGTCTGAATTTGAACAGAAGGAAAAGGAATTAATGGATACCGCTGAAAAGTTTATTTAAAAAAAACATGAGTATAACCCAACAAAATATTTACTTATGAGCAAATTTACTTTATGTAATGTATTTTTGAAATGCATCAACAATATTACATTATTGCATCCTTAAATATTTTTAAAGTATTACTAAATTTAATATATAAACAATTATGTTACCATTAGTTGAAATAAACCTATAATTTGTTTGAAATAGAACCATGCCTGATTTTTTGGTTATAAAAAGTGAATAACACAATGTGCTTCAAACAAAGGCAATAATATTATAATATCCTGGTGTAAGTATCAGGACTGTATTAATGCATTGAACTAAACATATATAGACATTGTTGAAGAAACAAAATTAGAATTTTGGCTAATCGAACGATGCTACAGTGGGAGGTCTAAACATTGCCTATCCGGGTTTACGTAGGACAGAGATCGTTAACGAATACCAGGCATACGCACAGGCCTGTGTTTTTACGTCCCTTCCAAAAAACGGCATAACCAAGGATTTTTTATTCATTCATATTGAAAAATCCTATGACCCCCAGCCGGGCAACGAACCCGCGATCTTCGGCATAGCAGGTTGTTATACACCATTAGGCCACAGATAACCCCAGAAACAAAAATAACATCAAATCTATAAATAATATAAGCAAAATTCGAATTATAGGTAAATTCAAATAGCAATATAATTACCTATAAAGATATAAAAGTTGCTATAGGAATACTAAGATGAGCTCCGAACTAATCTTTCCTATTCATATCTCATTAGTATTCCTGAAGTGACATACCTCCATCTTTTAGAAAAACGGGTAAAATTCTTGGTAAAAAAACGAAAATCTTGGTATTGCATGATGAAACTAAGAGTGACATAAGTGCCTTCTGGCAGACAATTTCTGAAGCTAGAGGTTCATTTAGTGTTAAAGAGTGAAAAATAACACTCCCAAAAAAGCACCGGTTTTTGAGTTGTCATTTTAGAAATACTAGTGCGATATGTATAAGCTTGATATTATTTGTTCTCCCTAATGAAAATTAATGGATAAAAATAACTTCAAATAAATATAATTTATTATTTTTATCGATTTATTATGACTGTTACGTTGAAATATAGATTTATCTTGATAATGACTAAATACCCTGAGATCGTAACGGCGAAATGTAACTATCGGTGTAAACATGTTTTTCACAAATCGTGAAGCAGGGACCCAAAGTGGGTCATGGCAGCCGCCTCCCTTTCAGATTTACTCCGGTACAGCTGTGATAAATGTTTGTATTCCAACTCCCGGTTCAAATGAACACTAAGAAAAATTTGCATCAACCGTCAATTTTTTCTCTTTAATTTCAGCTCTTTGGAATAAAAATTGAGAAAATGTACAACTTAAATGGCCTAAATACAAAGTTCAAAGGAAACTAATTTCAAACGACGCTAATTTATTGACCCAACCCTCACCTATTTTCAATATTCCTGAATATACAAACGGTCAGCTAGTTCCCTGCCAATATTAAACCGTCAACATAACGTTCCCCTCTTCTACTGCTTTGCAGTGACATAATTAAACTATATTATTTTGTTAGTAATTGTTTATAGTGTAAGGAAAAATTGACTGACATATTATTATTTGTTACAACACATGGCCATGGCAGCTTTCAATTTTAATTCATCTTATAATATATAAATTACACTCGAAAAATATGATGTGGGTGCCGCATGACTTACGCCTATTAAGTCTTTAAATCGGTGGATAACAAAAGAATTTTTTTTTTTAGAACGTATATCTTTTTTATATATTTTTCTAAGAAAAGGAAAAAGGAAATGTAAATATATGTCGGTAAGGTGTCTCTTATGGTCTATCAAATTTAACTGAAATTTGGTACATTATTCAGATTGGGATGCATAAGTCTTATATGAAAAGTTTAAGAATTTCCGTTGCGGTTTTTGTAACCTTCAAGTACGACCTGCTTTTTGTTTGTTTGGATAAATGTTTCAGTTAACACATATACAGTATTCAACGTACGGTTTTATTTTAGATATACAGGATATGTAATAGGACTGCAGGCTGAAACTATTCAAAATCGGTTTAGGTTTGGTCTAAATGGATATTTCTTTTAGAATTTGGAAACCAAAAATGTTTTATATATAAGCATGGCCGTGGAAAAGTAAAAAAAAAAAGGTTTCATTTGACAATTTTATATCACAACCCAAATATAAACGCTTTAGGTTTGGGTTGATTTATTTTTTTACGGAGAGTCGCCTTCGGATAAGAATCAGAGTAACCTAAATACATGACCAAAATGTCTCTTAATTCAAGTCAGGAGAACTCATTACTTCTTTAATTACCGCTGCCTTTAATCTTAATCTCGTAGAAGGCCGCACTTGACCAACTTCTTTGGATCTTTTTTTCAATTTAAACCGCCAAGGTCTCGTTGATAAACATGTGGTTTATGTTTAATAATTTTATTCTCATATCCGGTTTCTTTTTCTTTTTCAATTTCTTCTTCATATCGTGAAGTTGATTCACCCAGTTTAAGGAACAAAAAAATATAATATCAATTTAAATATACGTAAACAATAAAATAAAAAATATTCAATAATTATTTACAAAAATTAACAAACAAAATACAAATTAATTATTTCATCTAAGAGTTATAATGATACATCTCACTGCTTATCAACTTTTGAATACTATTAATATGTCGATTTTTTATTTTTAATAACTTTATTGCAGGTTTTTACTCTTTTCTAGCAATTCATTTTTTCTTTTTGCATTTTCCCACGAAACGGCTTATTCAATAATACGGCAATTCGATGCAGAGAGGTTTTTGTACATCCATTATTCAAATATGCGGTATATGTTGTGGAATTGAATGTGAAAAGAACTAAGCACTTGCGACACAAGAGTTAAACTAAAGGAAAATAGTTTAAGGTAAAAAATAATGGGAAAAAAAGATGTATAATTTTCACTTTGAGATTGGTAATCATAAACAAACGTGTTTTATTTTTATTTTTATTTGGAACTAATTAGTTAATTACGTGTTTTATTTTTATTATTAAATCTTGTTCATTTTTTTTTATTATACACCAAGAATATATTACTAGTATGTTTAGAGATTACTATAAATTATTGTGATTACTAAGTTAATTTATTTATATATTCAAAGATTCTTTTCAAAATCCAGGTGTATTGTTTTGAATGTGAGGCACTGTTAATAAACTAAAAAAAATTGTTACTTCCACAATGGTTATTACTCATTGTAGTCCATTTGCAGCATGTGTATTATGTTTGACAACCATTGGTGTGCGGAATAATAAGTGGATTAGTCATAGCTAAAATCTATGTGCGACCTCTTTTCATAAAATATAATTTAAACAATCCTTCTTTGTTTTAATATGTTGTTCTTTTATTTACTACCTTACTACAGTTTCAGTACCCGCAGTAATATAGATATTAACCCTCCAACGCCTATTAACCTACAGTTGACGAAACTTTGAGTGTGTATAAAATTATATGGCTGTTACTACCTACTCCAGCATACCCCCACTACTTAATTGGACTGTTTTCTGATCTTGAGTGAAGTACAATTCGTCTATGGCTATAAACTAACCTGTTATAACAGTTTGTTCAAGCACGTTTCTCTGCATGTCTCGTTCCAATCTAATCCTCGATTTATTCGATAAGTTAGCACTTTAATTTGGAATAAATTATCATAAATTCAATTTTTTATGTGTTGATATGTGTTTTTCAGATGCCTCACTGGAAATACTTACACGTTGTATTTCTTTCTGTAGCATTCCATAGGTTGAAATTATTGAGATGCTTGAAAATGGTCAAAGTTTGGAGGATGTGGTTTGTGAATCACAGACTGCACCTCACAACTGGTGGGATTATGGATTGCAGCACACATTTCAAATTTGAATATAAAAAAGAGTAGCGCGATTCGTTTTTTGTTGGAAAAAAAGTTAAAGCCTATAAAAATTCATCGGGAACAATGTGAAGTGTACGGCAAGAACGTAATGAGTGATAGTCCTGTCAGGAAGTGGTGCATTCAGTTTAAAAATGACCGAATAAACTTGCATTTTTTTATTTATTTATTTATATTACAATCAAGCTCTTTACGAGCTGATTAGCAATTTTTTTCTGAAAATAATAATAATAATAAAAAACTTAAAACTCTTAAAACACTTCCTCCAAACTTTGATCATTTTCAAGAATCTCAATAATTTCAACCTATGGAATGCTACAGAAAAAAATACAACGTTATGGAATTGAAATATTATAGCAATGAATCCTGTTTAGAAGAGTATTTAGGTAATTTATTGACAGGAATCCTATTGACACCCAACATTGATTTGTGGATCACATTGTTCACATTTTCTCACATTTTCCCTTAATTGATTAAAAAATCATTGGGTAAATAACAATAAACATTCATTTGATATAAAACCTAAAATTATTGTTTGTTCTTATGTTTTTCTTGTCATTATTACCTAAAACCAGAGCGTAGATCTCTCAAGAGAATAAAACCTCAAACGTGCTTGAACAAAACGTTTATAACAAGTTAGTTTATAGCCATAGACGAATTGAACTTCACTCAAGATCAGAGAACAGTCCAATTAAGCAGTAGGGGTATGCTGGAGTAAGTAGTAACAGCCATATAATTTTATACACTCTCAAAGTTGCGTCTCCTGTAGGAGACAATAGGCGTTGGAGGGTTAATATCTGTATTACTGCGGGTACTGAAACTTTAGTAAGGTAGTAAATAAAAGAACAAAATGTTAATATAAAATATTTACACTAGGATAAAAATAAGCTATCCTTCTTTGTTAAATTTTGAAAATTATAAAGATGTTAGTCTAATGGTTATGGATCAAAGAGGAATATTAGAAACATCAAAAATAAAAGCCATGAAGTCTACAGGTTTCTTCAGCATTTTGTAAAAATGCCTACTGCCTGGCTAGTGAGTTTTTTAGCGTTTGGGAAAGATGTAAAATAATAGACCGATATAATTTTCTAATATTTATAAGACCGAATTTGGAGTATTCTTTAGAAAAAAAATAATTACAGGAGAAAAGCGTCTAGTTTTATTTATTTAGAGGAAAAAATGTTTTTTAACCAACGACGAATACATGTGAAAAAAAAGAGATAATTAATGAAAAAATCAATACAATGGAATAACAGGAGGGATTGCCTTTCTCACAGGTAAACACTGGATTGAGATTTTTTAATTGTTAAACACAGCCTGGCCCTGAAATGTTTTTATGTTTCTGTTATTTTAAGACCTTTCCAATTGACCTTGTTTCAGTGAAAAACGTCCTCTTGTAAACTGGAGCTCTTTACCCCAGTGTATGGTTGGTCTACCTTAAAAAAAAACAACTAAATTTTCTCCCTTATGAGTAAATGGGTAAAGACCATTTTATATCTGTGTCATTATAAAATTATCGAATTATGCAACATAATCATAAAATTTATGCCAGTGGTAACGGAACATATTTATTTTGGGCATGTCTAGTCAATTGTACTAAGACGAGTTGGCTTATAATATTTTTAAAAAGAAGTGTTTTGGTATGGTTTCGTATATTATTTTCCAGTAACATCATAACAAACTACAAAAGAAGATAAAGAAGACTGTTGAAATTGAAGGACTATAAAATATACTCTTCTATTATGGAAAAGATTCAATGGAATTCTATTGAGGGCAAGTTAAGGGTCAAGACCCTCTTACCTTTGACCTACATAACAAGCCCTGAAGAAAACCTCGTACGTGAGTCGGAACGTCAAATTCTAAGAAACAGTTATTCACAATTTAAGGAATTATATTGAACCCCTACCCGGACCATTTTCCTCTCCATTATTATTATTTTACTCACTCTATGGTGAAGGAATATAAGCAAGCTTTAGCATAGAACTTAGCTTTATAAAATATTATTATTATATTATTATTGATTTAATAATAAATGAAAAGTTTATTACATTTAGAACACTGAATTAATAAATGAAATGTAATCTAATAGCTAATGTAAGGCTCTAAGGCCGGGCGCACATTGAGACGCAGCCCAACGTAATGTAGGGTAGGTTATGCAGGGCAGCGTATCAAAAAGTTTTGTGATATCTAGGTTTGGACGAGCGAGCGTTAGTTGAAAGGCAGGTCAGTGCAGAATAGTTCAGTGCTTGTGTAAACCTGCTTCACGCAGTGTTTATGACACAGATTACTGCGAATTTCTCAAGCAGTTTTTGTTAAAATTCATATCATTTTGTTTCAATATTATTTGCAAATCACATAACATTGTCAAGACAAGACTAAGGACTTCATTAAATTGGTTTTGATTTAAACGTAAGTAATTGGTGAGCTGTTTGTCGAAAAATTCCGGTGTCAGAACAAATTTACCGTGACTTTTTCTTTTCTTTATATACGCACTTTTCCATGTACATTTATTTCGTTTTGATAGTGAATACAAAAGTAAAAGTTCATCTATTTGCACGTCTGAATTAGACTCGGAACTTAGGTCAAGTTCGTTTAGTTCGTCCATTTGTACGTTCGATGACCGATTATATACTAAGATGACAAGAAACTGCGTTTTAATGTGCGGTCATATGAGTAGTGCAGCTTTTTAACTGCTCTAATCTGCCCTGCCTAACCTACACTACCCTCATCATCATGACAAGAAATTTGAATTTAAATCCCGAACTAAACTTTACTTTTCATGCTACTATTTAGCCATACACCTTTACCTATACCGAACCTTAACTCTGAGGTCAGCCTTTTTTGTCAAGTGACCAAGTATTACCACAAAGATGAGATTCCATGTTTTGTTTTTTTAAAGTGACGTGGCTATTACTCGTCTCATCTCCTAGAATGGGAAGCATAAAGGAATGAGCCTGAACTAGTGAGAGTGCTTTGGATCGTAATTCAGACACAGGCAGAAGAACTCGCTGAGCGGCCCAAACTGTTACTATAATCATACTCAAATCCGTTATAAAGTTTTATTTATTCCATCTTTTGGCATTGCTTTTTAGCCATCTGTAATTATTAAGTTCGAGTAAAAATCCATACAAATAAACTGTTATTCTCACAATGTACTTGTATTACCTTTCATTGCCGCTTCCTAAAGCAATAAAACGTCTAACGAATATTTGTGTATCATTTTAACTCGTGTGTATCATTCATGTGTGTAGTAATATGCATTGAAATTATGATGAATTGACGTATCAGTTTAGTCTAATTACTTCCGTAAGCCCATTATTGACTGCAATTTTCCTATATAACATTTGAAGTATATATGAAAAAATTCTACGTCTTAGATGTGCCTAATGCCTTTGGCACGCTCTGGATTTTTTTACACTTATTTTGACATATCCCCCATTGTTCCACTTTCAATCTGCCTACTGTGACCAGGCTTGTAATATTTAGGTCCAAAGTTCCAAATGAAGACAAAAAAAGTCCATAGAAATCAAGTTGTATTGCTTCATCTACGTGACAAATCGATCTTTTTAAGATCAATCTAAAATTACATAACCTAGGATAGGACCGTAAAACTTTAGCTACTTCTTGACAAAATATAAAATAAACTTAGAATAAGTATCCATCTACACATTACGATAGTTAACCAGAAAATGACAACATGGTGGGCATCAAATCACGATCATCATGATCTACACCGACAGGTAACAGAGATATATCCAAGATCCAGAGAGATCCGGACGATATCTGCAAAGAAAAAAAGAAAGCCATTACACTATTCTTAGACTTGCATATAATTAAGTTAAGATAATATTTAAAATGCATAATGATAATCAGACATTCCATCTGCTTCAAACATCTCTATTTGTTTCGATGGATACATTTATTGATGTAATAATAAATGAAAAATTTATTACATTTCATCTACCCGAGATAAAGCCATTAAGAAACAATATAAACTTGAATATAGCTAAAGCCTATAAAATATAATGTTGTTTAAGGTGTGTCAGGGTGATAAACAGGAGACTCGCTGGCGGGAACACGATCCCTAACTCCCGGCAAAGACAGTTCTCTTATCTCCCGTCTACAGCTCCTTTATGCCCTCTTCCCCTCCTCATTTTCCTTCTTCTTCGGCCACTCTCAGAACCTGCTAACATAGCATTATATCTACTTTGAGCATCTAAACTTCTGTCATTTACGGTTCTAGATTGTGGGCCGAAACTTCCACAAAATTGCATTTTATAGTTCAGATTCTCGGACTTTAAAACATCTCTACTTGAATAGCTTTCCTTGGTTTAAAATACTTCAAGATACAAAAAGACGATTGAAGTTTAAAAAAGGCATTATAACGCAGTACAAAGTATTTTTAATGAACAATGTTGTCTACAGGATTCCTCAAAATTTGATCAGTACGTTCCATAGAGATAAAATAGAATAAGTAAAATCAGGAAATATGAGTAAAATACGAACGAATGCATTCTTTCGTGAGATTTGATTATAAAAATAAATTCAGGAATAAAAAAATCAATGCCTTAACCACTCTGCCAATCTGATCTTGAATACCTTCCCACAATTTAGTAAGAAACGAAAGTTATCTAAATTTTTTTATTTTATGATTTATTCTTTAATAAATATATTACTTTGATATGTATCGTACCGGGCGTTATTATAAAAATAAATATATATTTGCATAATGAGCAAATGACCGTTTGTAAGAAAAGATCATTCAGGAAGAATGATTAGACCCCTTGGACAAAGGATTCAAGAGATACCAAACCTTACCCAAAAGGTTCAAGAGGGGAGTCCAAGACTCCACCATTGTAAAAAGACCCCGAAAACACGAAGGAGGAGGCCGACGAACGATGCTGGCGCAAGAGAGTCTGAAGGTGGCCAGGCCTAGGCCTTACCCATAGACCTAATTCTACTACTGTTTCACAAGATAAGTTGTAATTTAAGTTCTGTATGTATTTAAGATTGAAAACATAGCATTAATAAATGACATTCCTTACGGGGAACTTACTATCCAATTTACTAATTTGTAATTGTTCAATTATTTATGTTTATTAACTTTATATTCTGAGTAATTCTGAGTAATCCTATATCCCCATGGTTCCGCAATTTTTGCGATGCATACAAGGGGCAGAATGTTCATTGAACATTACTTTAATTAGGATCACGTTGACTTGTGTCAATTTTATACTATAATTTATTATTCTTATGATGGTGATACTTTATTTATTTTTAAGAGAAAAGATTTGTCCAAGCAGGGTTCGCACCCCGGTCGTGTTACGAGCCAGGTTAGCTCAGTTGGTTGGAGCCCCGCGCTAGTGACGCGGGTGACCCGGATTCGAATACAGGCCTGGACAAATCTTTTCTCTTCAAAATAAAAATATTAAAAAACTACCACCATCATAAGAATAATAAATATAAATCATAAAATAAATATATTCTGTCAAGACAAGTAGTAATTCCTATAGATAGAAAATGTGAAATAAAATATGCTTCAGTTGAAGATAATCTTAAAGATTACAGTTCTAATTCTAGAAGTGATTGTGAATTACTCACAGATATAGCCTCAATAGGTCGGTATCTTCTTAGGAGAGATAGCAAAGTTATGTCCCTTTTCCAATACCTTTATCGTGTCCTCAGATCGTACTTCTTTCGTTAGGTTCTTCACTGTGTTTTTCAACGTGCCAACAGCCAGGGGGTTCTTCGGTTTTTGCTCCTTGTGTAGCTTGTTGAATTTTTGGTTTGTTTTGTCTTGATCATCTGTTTCTCTTGGTAGGCTCTTATCCAGGTGACTTGGTCGACCTTATTCCAATCTTCTTTTCTTATTTTTTGACTGAGGATTAGATGTTCTTGATATAATTTATTTTCCAAAATATCCAACTCCTTCCCGGTGTATTATGGTCAAATCGACTCAGCGATTTTTACTCTGTTCGATGAATTTCTTATGCCTATTCCTACGTAGTTTGGGATAATCTTATGTTCCCTGCATCTTTTGAAAAAGGCAAGCCAGCAAATTAGACTAATTTTCTTTCGTCTGAGTTTCTCCAATATCTTCGCTCTCCGAGCTATATCCTCCCCATAGAGGCTAGTTAAATACTCTTTCAAGTTTATTATAGTTAATTTATTATTATCAAGTTAAATAAGTTTCAAGTGAGGTTAAACGGGAGACAGAGGAACATTCAATTTACCATGGAAGTTGAATCTGAAGAAAGTATCCCGTTCCTAGATGTAAAAGTAGAAAATAAAGATGTATTTTAAAAATAAAGTATACCGTTTGGGATACTCAGTGTATAGAAAACCGATCCACACTGACCGATACCGGCCAATGCCTGCTCACATCACCACCCTGCCCAGAAACATGGTGTGGTTAGAAGGATGATTACAAGAGTCATTAGGATTTCAGAGTCGGTGTATTTGAAGAAAGAAGAAAGACATTTGAAGAAAGCTTTCACGAAAAATGGTTTTCAGGAAGAAATTATAAAGAGGGAATTTAAAAAAGCCCAAAAGGAAAGCCCACTCACAACAGATTAAAGAAGAGAGCAGTGATCCCATATGTCAAAGGAACCGCAGAAAAAGTACTGAAGAAGTTTAATATAGGAACAATAAACACCACAGACAGGAAGATAGGTCATGTTTTGCCGAATACGAAGGACAGTTTAGGACTCAGGACGCCATGGATATATAGCATTCCATGCTCCTGTGGTGAGGAATACATTGGGCGAACGGGACGTCTGATATCCACAAGGCTGACAGAACACATTAAAAGCGTGAAGAAAATGGACAGAAAATCATGGCAGAACATTTACTACGAAACACCCCATAGAATTTGACAAAATCAGAGTAGTTAAGAAATGCAGGAAGGCCACAGAAAGGAAGATACTGGAAGCAATATAAATTGTTTGTTTGTTCATTTAGCGTCACTTTATGCTGCTATGGCTAATCGGACGATGCTACAGTGGGAGCTTTAAATTTTGCCTATCCAGGTTTAATTAGGATAGGGATTTTTAACGAGTACCTGACATCGTACAGGCTCGGGACCCCCGTTTAACGTCCCTTCCGAAGGACGGCGTAAATAAGGATTTTTTACTCCCTTGAAAAAATCCTAGTGCCACATGCCGGGCTACGAACCCGCGATCTGGGGTTTAGTAGTTTGTTACGCTAACCACTAGACCACAGGTGACCTTGCAATATAAATAGTTAACACGCGGAAAACTTCAACAGGGAGGACTGGTACAAATGAAGTAAACCATGGCTCCCTAACATAGCACAGAAGAAGGAACAACAAATCAACCTAACAGCAACAGTCAGGCCGAATTCCAGCCAATCAGAGCCCAAGCAATCAAAAACCAACCGATCACAGTCATAGAAGAGCAGGCTCCGGTCTCAGAAACGAAAAAACCCGATCGACAAAAGGAAGGATCCGATGAATCACGAGTGGACCCGCGATCTTCAATCCCGGTAAACGGTGCCTCCCCGTTATGTAGTATATAGAGTCAGTGGCATTGCCGGTTAGAGTATAAGCTCAGTACATTTGTAATGCCTTTAAATACCGCAAGGTAAGAGAAGGCTTTTAGGTTGTATAGAAGCATTGCAGTTATAATTGTAATTGTACATAACTGTAAATAAAATTCAAGGAGGGTTAGAAAAAAAAAAGAAAAAAAAGAACATCTTCAGTCTCAATTAAGCCCTGAGGAAGTCAGCAGCATGCCTGGCGAAACGTGGGCAGAAAATTCACCGACACGGTCTAAACCAGAAGATACAACTGAAGTTTTTTGTATTAAAATACAAAAGTTCAACAAGTTCTTCAACTCTAAATATTAACTATGATACTAACAAGCATTAAACATCAACAAACTGAAATACACTAACAATCGACTAATGCATAATAATTATTTACGGTCAGGTCCAGCATAAGGTATATAACGGATATTCCGATAGAATAAAACAATGAGTACTTGATGTTGGCAAGATCATCAATTCGAGTAGAAAATTAAGTAACAGAGTCGGATGGAATAGTTTCGAGCTCCTGAAATCCAATGGAATTGAATCCCGGTTCCCTGTGTTGATAGGCTTTATCCACCACAAGGACTGACATCTGCAATTACCATTATATTATTCACTTCTGCAACACGGGTCTGTGTGGCGATTTAACTAATATAATTCCTTAAATGATAAAAAAGAAATGATACATTAAAATTAAGTCACAGTGATCAGTGCATTAGGGACCGGATTTCTATGTTATTGTACATTAACAGTTTGAAAACAGAAAAACATCCTGTTTATGATTTACACAATAGATTTATATTGCAAATCTATCACAAATAACATTTATAATTAATGTTGATAAAGCAAATAAGACGAAAAAATATTAGGAACTTAAAAAAGGCCGAAATAAAAAAATATTCTCCAAAAGGACTTAAAAAATACAAATCATGAACTAGATTTATACTGTAGTACAAGAAACAATTTACAGCTAGTTCAAAACTTATTTATTAATTGCGCCGGCGCTTCGACCTACTTTGTAGGTCATCTTTAGACCAAAAAACAAAAATAAATATAAAAACATTACAGTACTAAGAATATAATAACATATAGAGTAATAGAAAAGTAAAAATAGTGATGGATATATTATTATGGATAATGAATACAAAAATTACAGAATAAATGTACAGAAGAGTGATAATGTAAATAAAATACAAAGAGAAAGAAAAATGAGAAGGTAAAACGAAAGATACAAAATGAAAAAGCATAAATATAAAAAGGTGAGGTATAAAAGTATGGAAAACCTAGTTTAATTACAGATGAAATATATAATACAATATTTTATCTGCAATTAAAACTTCTTGCATGTTTATTTATGACTGCACCCCCAACTATTTCCATCCTCCATTAGATCTTCCAATCAACTATTTTCCTCTCTAATATACATTTTCTGGTTGGATATTTAATGTTTTTAAATTTTTAACGCCAAATATTATCTAATATTGAATGCACTGGAAGGCTACTACAGAATTTTATTTCTTTCATTGCCTCTTTTTGGGTTTTTCACTCCGTTCTGTAATGAACACTAAAGGAAGTTGAATTTCACTCACTTAATCACTCTTTAATAGCAAGTAGATATAATAATTATATGTATACATTTAGAATAAATTTCTTGAAGGATATGAGGAGGCTGAATAAAATTGTTCATTTTAACAGTTACCATTTGAGTAGAGACAGAATACACTTGTCACTCAATTGTTACAGTAGGAATAGAAAATAATATCTTTTGACTGACAAAGAAATTTTCTATTAAAAGAACATCCCAGATCTTCTTGTGTATGTGGAGAGACATCTCGCTGATAGTAAACATATATCGAATAGTATACCCATTGAATAAAAGTTACTGAGAAAATTATATTTTCATAAAAGTGGATAGGGCTGGAAGTACTTCAAATCAGTTTATCTATACCTGCAATTATAGTTGCATTGTAGATACTATGGTCAGCTGTAGTTGCAATTTTATTTATAAATTTAGTTTAAGTGGCAAAATAAGTGATCATTTCAATCAAATATTTGATTATATCAAATGGCCATATCTACAGGAATAAAGAAAAAAATTCAAGTATATTATTGTATAAACGTTGTTCTACTAATTTGCGGCTAAATTCCGATGCTTTAGAAGTATTTTCGTTTATACTCTTATACTCTGAAACGGTTTATTCTTTCCTGAATGAGAACTCACGTCATTATAGCAGGTAGCTTGATATAGCTAATGTAGTCGGATTTGTCTTTTAAAAATCCTTCTTGTGTGCTCAATTATTTGAATGCTGTTTTATTGATTTATTTGCTTTTAATATATAGCCGTAGAAATCCTTGTCAGTTTATGGCATCAATTTTGTAATGCAGCTAAGCCATGTGTGCTTTTGTCATATTATGCCTGTCAATAGGTAATTACTTTACACTAATATTTTATTAATACAAATATTAATACATTATGGTTAAACTTATTCATTTATATATTACTGCTGGGTTCTGCGGGTAAAAGTTAAGTATAATTGTGCCTGTATTTTTTTAAAATACATTATTCTTGTATTTAGAATCTGCCCACTTTTCTTGTCGGAGCAGGTTTGCGAAGTCAGGAAAGTTTAGGGACAAGAAACCAATAAGATGAAAAAGCCTAGATGGAGAACTATAAAGAAAAAATGGATCTATGGCCATAAGCGACACCTGGAAAAGTTGTATCAGAGTTCTAAACTTATCTTGTACTTGCTAACCCCTCTTTTCCAATAAATTTTTACAACGTTTTTCTTTCTTCTACGCACTATTTTTCATTTTTTATGTCCGAATACTTCATCTTTTTTAATACTAAAAATAATACTATCATCTAACAGCAATAACTTTAAAAAAAATTAAAATCATGAATTAAAAAATAAATGAAGTAATAAACAACCAATGATATCAAGTAAAAAAGAACCTCAACCATTACAACACATTAGAGGTCTGAGAATTAGTGCATGGATTTTTCCTAGATCAAGCTCAATAGAAATATTAAAGTCATTTAAGTCATTTTTCCTTCTATTTTATAGAGGCTGTTAAGGAGTGATTAAACTGAATAAATTTAATAGGAAGCAAATGGAAGTACCACGGGAATTTGAATGAAATCTCAGATATTAACAAAGCGTTTGATTTATTAATTTAAATAACATGCTTCTTTAGATTTCTTAAATACTATTAAATATGCATGTAAAAGAAGATACAAATTAATAATAGTGTCTACAAACATAACTTAAAACTAAACATGCAACTTAGCGATCTAATGAACAAAATTAATCTTAGACAAAAAGAAGAAAAAAAATGATTAACATGAATGGGAGCGATAATTAACAATAACAGAAATACTCCATGCTAGCATAATGGCCAAAGATATAAACAACAAAATGAACGTGAACTTTATACTGAAGATTTCAATAAGGCGCGAAGATGTGCGAATTATTATTATCTTCGCCAGTGATCACAGCATGAAGTATGATATCATGAATTAACTTGAACTGTCCGGTTGGTAGCATGTAATACGTTGATCATCAGGAGAAAAATTAGTTGACAATTTGAGGCCTTATGATAGTGAAATGTGACTTACAATTTGTGTGATGCATACTCAATTATCATCATCTCAGCATAGCTTCTGGCGAGTAACAAACTTTAAGACCTCTTGACGTTCTCAGAGGAATAACGGCTTGAGAGCGGAGTGTGCGGTGGTCGTAGCTGCGAAGGTCTGGTAGAACAAGTCCGCTCGGCGATCTAATAGCAAGTGAGGTGACTCAATAGCGTCGCTCTCCCCTCTCCTTAATTTTGGCGGTACAGTATTCCCGATTTTAGAGGCAAGGATCGGTCCGTTCCATCTGGCGGGCAGTCCAGGTTCGCGACTAAACAGAGGCTGATTGAACCCTAGGTGGGGTACTGTTTTTAAACAACGGTTGTACAGGGGGGTGATTTGTCGTGGATCATGCTCAACTGCCATATTATCTCCCTGATGTTGGGTATCCACTTTATAGAGGCTAGACAGTTAGGAGGGTCTAGGAGAGCCCAAGGAGGGTCCTATAACCTATAGGATTCATCTCCGTCTGCTAACATATTAAATAAAGGTCTGCCAGCGAGTGGGGTTTGAATCCAGGACCTTCGGCATGGTAACTTAGCTCTCACGTCGAGCGTGGTTAGCACTTGGATAGGTGACCGCCTGGGGAAAACAGTCGGTAACCATCCAGGAAAAACCGCGTGCTGTTGGCATCTAGCTTAACAGTTAACAAAGTATATAAATAAATTGGATACCTATCCATACAGCATAGCTGGCTGTATGGATAGGTATCCAATGCCATAAATAAAAAAAAAAAAACTTAGCTCTCTACCACTGAGCCACTGTGCTCCCTCAAAATCAAGTACTAACAGACGATGTTCATTTTTCATAACTGTGTAAAAAACAAATATGAGAAATACCACGTCACTAGGTTGTATTAAAGCAAATGTTTTCTTAGTTTTTGCATACAATTTACTAGAAAAAGAAATTTGATTGCGGAAGTAACTTTTATATTTTTCCTTAAGATACAAAATGTATTTGCATATATGCGTAAACACATTGGTGGGTTGTTAGTGAATTCATTAGCTGGTTCATGGCCATGAATATTGCAGCTTATTGATGAATTCTAGTGCCTTGCATACCCGAACGAAAATAAAGCTTCTTCTTTACACATAATGCATTAATTTACATGATGTTTACACGTATCGATGCATTTTGGTTTTTTAATGCGTGAACAGATGTATGGGGTGGAGCTTGCAAGAATAAACGTGATGTGAAATTTACCCGATCACTAGTCAACTTCATTACTAACTTACTTATAAGTTAAAGTAAAATCCGTACTTCAGAAGGAATAAAATTGAAGGATATGGGATTTACTTATCAAAGTTTTTTTATGCGTTTTATTAGGATTTATTTTTGTTAACATGCTAAGTTATGTAACTATTTACAGTTCACTATATTAATAATTATAATCATAAGCTTACATATGACACAATAATATCAACCAAAACCCTAAAATACTTAAAATGTACTTTAGTTATTTCAGCACATGATTGGTTTAGATTTTCGTGAGCACACTTTATATCAAAACAATCACGATAAATCGTTAATTTGCACTACTAGATTTTAAAGACAGTCGTTTATTTCGGTCAACCATTTTTATTTTAATGAAACATATTCTTACAATGACTTATTAAAAATGTTTTAATGGATCTGGAGATCTCATCAAATAATTCAAGCTGTTAAACTTACAAATAGATTAAACCGTTCAATCAAAAAACATCTACTAACGGCGAGGCTAAGCCCATCACCTTCCAACACCGTAATAGAGAGCAGTGTACAAATAATATTCCTAGGTTGGTATGATGGATGTAAATACGCGGCTCATATGCATTTATTAACAAATGCTCGACGAAAATATATTTGTTTTTCATATATGGATGTTTCTCTGCTATTTGGAAACTTGCCCCTACAAGACTGTCCAAATCAAATTTTATTAAATGTTGAGAATGTTTGTTAATAAAATGTAGGACAATATTAAATTGAATATATCTCTTTGAAAAGCCCACTTATTTTCGTTCTGCTTTTTGAGTTATAGACAATTTTATCCAAAATCGTGACAGGGGACTTGTAAACGCATAGGGGAATGTTTTTATAAATAAGAACAAGTATTTCAGTATGAAAGTAATCATTTTTTTTTAAGAAAAAAATTTCAAAGACTAAAGTCAGTCTTTATAATGATTAAAAAAATAAATAATAACAAAGAAATAGAACCTCTGCCAACTAATTATCACAATCAAGATTCTAAGTAGTTGAAACATATTTTGAAACATTTGTACTTTTAAAGTAATTAGCATTAATTTCACAACGTATTACAGAAAATCAGCCTTAACATTGCACTTCAGGAATAAATCTAAAAATTAACTTATTTCTAAAACAGAAACGGATATTGGAAAATAATAAAATAATCTTCTCCCTTTTGGAGTAGGATCTGGCTGAGGTAACTTCTCCAGTATTTGGTCAAAACTGACAACAGAAATATCAGCTTCATCCATTCTGAACGTGTGGACTTTATCATCACAAATTTTAATAAAAGTGACTGTTAGTTCGCCATCACTATCATCTACTTTATTAATGACAGCAGCATAACGATATTCCGTGTTTCTGGCGTTGAACATGACTAAAACGTATTCACCATTGTTTTACTGCTGATGGCTGCTTGTACTAGGCCCTGCAATATTCTCAAAATGAATAATAAAATTGTCACACTGTCGTGAAATGTTGGTTTCTGTAATAATTTTATTATCCAGTGAGATATGTGCTAGCCTGGTTTCGTCTTGGTAGTTCATAACACCCCTAGGTTAAAATGCTGACATTCTTCTTCAAAAGAACAGCTTAAACTTTGCATTATAAGTTTTTTAGTGTCTTGCGATAATCCTGACGGACATCTAGATATTTTCCCCTTAATCTGATGTATTTTAAAAGTACCATTGAAACTTTTCAAATTCTTGCCGTCTTTCTCAATATCGTTAGACAAATTTTTTATTGCATCATCGTCAATTGCAAAGATTGTAAAAGTAGGACATCTTTTTTGCACTAAATCTATACATGAATTCAAACTATCAATGTCAACTCCTGTAGCAACGATACCATCTGCAGTTCTTTTGCACGTATCACCATCACCATCTGAGACTAATTCCTGTTGCTGAGACAAAAATCGCTGGTCTAAGGTCTCCCGATCCGAATGGGAGACTTCATGTAACGAGACGAGGCACGGCCCAGTCTGAGCAGTATTTAACATTATCATTGTCATTATCAATCGCGATTATACATTTTACTGATAATTGTTGTAATTATAGATCATAAATATCATATGAATACTTTAAATTATTATAATAATTCAATTATGTTAATTATGATATTCTTTTCTTTGCGAGATACTTAGTACAATGCTCTTTCCAAGTTTTTTTTACTGTCTTATGCTAGCAACGACTCATATCCTTAACTAATTTTCTTGTGCCTTTTTCTTTTTTCATTTGGTATTTCTGTCTTTCTTTTTCTTTAATTTCTTCTTTTTTTTTAGGGTCATTTTTAAGTCGCTGATATCTTAAACGCTCAGCTATACTTTTTTGTTCTAATATTTCTTCTCTCGTTTTGGCTGAATTCTTTCGGGTGGCATTTTGAGATACCACCTAAGAAAGGGATGAAATTGTTAATGATTTTGATCATAGATGCGCAATCTGGCATGTCAGACTTTACAAAACCTAAATAAAACAGTCCCCTGCGTTATAAAACCGTCCCCTGTGCTATGAAATGATAGAGGACTGTCGGCCAGGGGACTGTCATTTTTGCTTGTGAATTAAATAAAAATTACCAAAAAGACTGCACCACTGAATGCGAAAACTATAGATCTATACACGTTAATCTTAGACTTAACTAGTGTAATTATGTAAAAAAAAATTAAACTTGCTGTATGCTATGAAAAAAAATAATAGTTGATGACTAAACTATCTAATATGATGCCTTTGCCTATCTAATAAATGCCTATGGAAAGTATATGAACATAATTTTTAAAAAAATTAAAATATAACCGACAAAAACTATTTTTACAAAGTTTCAGGTCCAATTACATCTGAGAGGGCATATTCAGTCCCAGATCAGCCCCCTGATGATGCTAGCTAGCAGCATGCCGCGAAACACTGGCAAAAAATTTGACGACACGATCAAAACCAATAGAAATATTTGATGAAGGATTCAAGATATTTCTAGTTTCAATTTTTAAAATCAAATACGAGTATGTATCACTCATTCCTAAGTATGTCCACATAGTATATCTTTTTAATAAGATGAGTTTTTCATACATGAAATATAAATAGGAAAATGTTGTGTGTGTGTGTGTGTATCTTAAACCATACGAAATATAATTCAGACCACAATTATTTAATTATTTCTTTTTCATCTCAATTATTTTGGGTTTTTGTAAGATCTACTTCATCTCACCTGATAATGAAGAATATTGCCCCTTCACACAAAAAAAAAAAAAAAATAAAGAAAAAGGAAATGGAATATCGGCTAAATTAAGATGGTCCTAAGATGTTTTTTTTCCCAGTTTGGGATTCGAGTAAGAGATCCCTATTTCCCAAAGATAATCTCTCGACCCCTCTTGGGGTGGGCCCTTTTGTTGTTCCCAATCTTTTCATGGATCCGAATCCTTTTTCAGTTTACAAAACACCAACAAAATATGAGCTGTATATTCCCATTTCATGTTAAACAATAATGAATGCTATAAACTTTCAAATTATCCTTATTGTTAAGTAATAATATCGTCTTCTGGAAAAAGTATTATTAAAAAAATATTAACGATGAAAAAATTTGATTGATTGCGTACATTTGATAACGAGGGAATATATTGCTGAGTATTTACGTCAGGAATGGGCTCTAAAAGTAGCTTGTTATTAAATATGTGATGATTTGCTCTAAACCTTCATTCTGTTCGATACATATAAATAAAAAAGTACAATATTCATTAACTTGTAATATAGATAAACTTTTTTCGGAAATTTGAACTCCATAAAAAATAATGGCGAAAAAGATGCGCTTCTATTTATAATGCTTAATATGTCTATTACTATTGGGTTATCATGTAGACGATCGGCAAATATCTCCCTTTGAATCCCTTTGTGGCTTCATGATTGTCCTATCATATCACATTTATTTATTGTCTCCCTTCTGCCAGATATGAACAATGATCAAGTTATAAAAAATCTTTCTGGATATTCCTTGGTACCAAATACTACTAAAATAAGTAACAGAAGAGTCGGAAAAATTGTTGTTACCTCAAAATCATTTACTTCAAAATATTTATGAAATAGCAAACAAAAGTTCTGGCTTTGCACGTGTGCATCTGTATAAATCCTTGCAAGGTGTCAAAAAATGTTCTGATTTATTTACGAACTAAAATTATAAAAAAAAATATTGCTAATTCAAAAGCACTTTCATGATGTAGATCAGTAGGATTGCGATTGATGTCATGTAGTCATACTAATCACACAAATCAACAGCTTCAGCCTGTTGAAGTTAAACCTGCTTGATAGAAAATCAATCGAACAGAAACCATTAGAATCTCAACACTCGGGAAAATGATAAATTCTAAGGAACGTACTTAATTTAGATTTAGTCTTTATTGGTATAAGCGTTGTATTGAGTTGCATACTCAGTTTACAAACATGTTTGGTATATTTAAAATGTGTACTGCGCAAAAATGGATCGCAACTTTGCTAATTTTGGAGTGTATATTTTACCTAGTATTTATATTATTATGGAAATTTTTACACTTTACAATATTTAATATACTATAATTTCTAATAAATGTTAATGCTTTTTATAATACAAATAATATTAAAATACTGGGCAAAGAAAATACAATAACATTAGTGGTATCCCTATTCATTTTGGCGCAGTTAAGTTAACGAAGAAATTTATAAGAATTTTTCTCTCAAAATTAATACATCCACTTTCAACAACCAGGGATCATCTTGATATAACGCTTAATTTAAATGAATAGATTTATTCGTATGATGTCATTGATATGGAAAAATTTAAGATAATTTTGATCTAAAATTAATATTTTTGATGTAGATCTTTATCTTCGGTATTTTGATGTAGGTCTTAAAGTATTTTGAATACATGTATTAATGCCTTATTAATTAACAGTGGCATTAGGTTGGACTCTATTCTTTTGAGTTTCTGCAAGACTAGCCACAGAACAAGCAGACCTCTTTCGAGAGCCGTAGAGGAGAGAGCTTAAAGTTCACCCTGTTCTTAACAGCACCCCTGATTTAGTATCTCCTCCGAGATGCTCTTTCGACGGCTGGTAAATATTCATCGTTTCTCATAGCCCCAGATTGCTTTTGTTATTTATTCTTCCTCTTACATTTGTCAGGTTGAAAGTGTTTCCCTTGTTTCAGCATTCTTCCACTTCATTAATATAAACAAGGCTCTCAAGGTTTATTTAAAGGAAAGAATAATTTGTATAATTTAAAAAGTCTGCTTTTGACTTTTCCTCTCTCCCTACATCTGACCCGACGAACATTCCTTCCCACGGAAATCGTGGGAAGGTTTAAGGAGGAAAATTAAAAATTATACAGCATAATTAAATTACTACAGTAATAGTAATCTCATTCTTCAAATACCCTTGCTAATTGCTTGAGCAGCTCGTTCAAATAACCGAATGAAAATTTAATTTATTTTATTTTTTATTTCTAGCAATTTTGTAATTCTGATTCTCGCATGCTGATTACCAGTTTTGTAAAAAAAAATTAAACAATATCTGGTTTACATTTTTATTTTAATTTTGAAACCAAACTAACACAAAAATGGAGAAAAACAAAGTAAAAAAGAAATATTACTATCTGCTTTATTTTATTCAATTTTACTATTTCTGATATAGTTTTATTAAAAACATGGTAATCATTACATTATATAACTTAATCATTTTCCTGTGATTTTACTGTGTTTTATTATCTTCTAGATTTCTTTCCATTCTTATTATTTCCCATCAGTTATTCCATAATTAAAAGATAAATTATTAATAACATTAACCTATAATATAATTAACCTATCATTTCTGTTCATATAAACTGTTATATCTTCTTTGGTAATCCAATGTTTGTTTAGTTCTTTCTGTCTTTTATTGTCGGATGGCTCAAAGGTAGATCGAAACGCTGGGACGTATAGAATAAGTCCATCTTATTTTGTATAATTTATTGATTGCATCCCCTAACCATTTTACACTGTTTTAAGAACTCCAGTCACCCATTTCTATATGAGTATTAGTACATTCATCGAATTAAAATACTTAATATAAAAATAAATGAAATCTTCTTCTTCTTTATCTTCCTCCTCTGTGCCAATTTAGCGTGGAGGGGCCTCAATCCAACGCTGCTAGGTTTCACGGTCCCTGCAGAGCTGTTTAGTTCTTGAAAAGTATTTCCTCCAATCCTCTGGACATATCCTAAATATAAAATCCTAGGCCTTCCGCGTGGCCTCCTGCCAGTGGGTCGAGCTTCCATCACCTTTCTAGGTGATAAAATATAAATGAAATCGAAACATTAAAAAAGGATTATTTTACGAAAATTTGTTCTTAAGATAAATATTTGTTGACTCTTTACGAATAAATAAATAATGTTAAATTAGAATTTACTATTGAAATATGCCAAACCAATTTGGATCATTGCCCACTTTATGTAACAATAATTAATTATTTTATTCACTTTAATTCGTTTTAAATTTTGCAATGCAAAACCAATAGTAAAAATTTGCATAATTCCATTTCTTTTCTGTATACCCCAAGACGACAACACGATGTTACGGTTTTTTAACATTTTCAAACCCAATATTAGGCAATAACAAAAAATATAATTCTTTGAGTACTAACTGTTATGTTTCGGGTTAAAAAGCTGCAGTCCAAGTACTCCCTAGATTGTATTAAAGCATCTTATATTAAATTATACATACTCGTTAATGTATAATTTATTACCGTGTTAAAATGTAGTAAGAATTATATATATATATTAAAATGATGCTTAAATAAATACCAGTCGTCAAAGATAATAGCCAATTTGATCGAGTAACACGGGCAAATTAAAAAAAATATATGCACTCAAAAGCAAAAAAAACCGGACACTTAGATTTGGTCTTATAATTTTGTTAAACACATAATCTTTTCACTTTATGGTAAGAATTGGTTAATTTATAGGTTACTTAAACAAAATCTGCCAAAAATGAATAATTTTTATTGATTATTTACAAAAAAATATAAATAAAGAAAAAATGATAATTGAACACATTTTTTTAAAACGTTATTCTTCATGTTTATTAGTTTTTCTAACAATTTATGTAATTCTAATATCGGGTATTACTCCCTCTGCTACGGCGAAGGGCTCTAACCGTTTCAGGCATCGAACACATTTAAATCAACTTCAAGACAAATAAATCAAATTTGAGTTTTATCTATTTGTTTACTAATCCCGAAGGGATTAACTCAATGGACTCTACATTCTCTGTAATAACTAGGATACCCACAACAAAAAAAACACATTGCTGAAAATTAGCTTATAATACGAAAAATATGAAGAGTCCGTTTTTTTTTCTGTTGAGTTTATATACGAAAATGGAGGTTGATCTGTGACCCGAGGGCATTGTTTTTGTTTTTTAGATTTTTCATACAAAACGCCGTCAGTCCTCAGATTAAATTTGCTTTTGAAAAAGGTTGAGGACCCAATCAATGGCTGTTAAAATGGATCCGTGGATTAGCCCTCCTTTTGTTTGCCAACAGCGATTCGAATTCATTGCATTCCGGGTTTACCATGTTGGTAATTGGTTCTCCTATTAATAGCGTTTAACTATCTAATGGATTTATCAAATGCTCAAAAAGTGTCAACAAATGGGTTATAGGATTAAGCCCTTAACAGTTAACAACAAAATTTAGAACACTACTTTCTTAATTACTGAATGAATGGATAATGTACTTTCAGAAGTAGATTGATCCCATCTCTGTACTTTTAAGAAACAATTAATTTAAAATTAAAGGTTATAATGACATTATATTGATTTTGGATATTTTATTGAACCTCTGCTGTTCAAAAATCGTACGTTATCAAGTACACGATCTAATATTCTTTGTAAAAGGAAACACTGTTTAGGTAGCTTTTTTATTCTTTGATTTTTAATTGGTAATATTTTTTATCATGAATATTTCTACGAAATTACTTATTCTTCCTCTTTTCCTACCATCATTTGTGTCTCAGCGTTAAGATGCCATGTCCGAGACCAATAGATAAGCCAATATTGATAGGCCCTGTAACCTCGGGACGACTGGCCTCCAAAATACTTTGATCCCCTCTGGAGAACGGGTTTCCCCCAACCTGGAATACCAGTGGCTAATTGCAGTCAGAAGAATTTTATAACTTTAGCAATTTAATATAATGCAATTGGGAAAAACCACAATGCAAAGCCTTATGTTTCAAAAATACACCCACTTACCAGTCGACGTTTCGCCTATTCAGGCATTATCAAGACACCAAAATCAAAAAAGGGGGTTATGTGAATCACATCTCGAAGAAAAAGGTGCAATACATCCCAACGACCAACAGCCCAAACAGGCTCCAAACATGAGACAGCACCCCACCACCAAGACGTTCAATTAACACTGCCGTTTAAATTTAGCAATTTAAATTATTTATTCTGTCATGCCTTGTTTTAATGATTAAAACAAATTAATTCTTGAAGTAAATAAAATAATTATTTACTGTGTATGTGTGATAGTGTTTATAAAAATGGAATGAACACTATCATTTTTAAATATGGCTTTCATAAAAATATATAAGTAAATAAATATCCAACATACAACAATCTTCCAAATGCTGTAACAGATTTCCTTAAGGCATATTTCAATCATGTTTGAATAAACTTATGGGCCGGCAGAAGATTCAATAATAAAATATTATTGTAAAATGAATGATTGTTGAAGTTCATCAAAGCATAGAAGATGATAAAAACGTAAAAGGATAAGAGATAGACTACTTCGAAATAGAAAGGATCTAAAGAAATATTGACAGGAAGTCGATGGACAAAGCCACCTTAATCCACATCGGGGCTATGGCCTCGAAGTCCCGTGGGTACTTTAAGATAAATCCCAAGCAACAGTTCTTCACCAACTCCAATTTTCCCATCAAAGCTCCCAGGAGGACCTTCCAACACTTTTGTGGAGAAAATTAGGTTATTTAAAAAGAAACAGAAGTTAATAAGTTTCATAAATTCGTATGTAGTAACGAACCTATCATCTTTATCATTCTAGATTATAAGTCAACCAACAGAAAAAAAAATTGATATAGATTAATCCTATCGTATTTCTTAAGGTTATTTACTGAATACGTATGTTGATACCTATTTTACATTTTTATATATTAACCTGTCTGTTTTAATACCTACAATCATTCCCAACAACAACTTATAAAAAGATTATGTTCGATTTACGATTGATACAGGAAATTATTGCAATATATTCCGAATACGATCCACCTTGACCAAGGAAAGTTAATTCAAAATGTCGATGATGGCACATGAATGCAAACGTTATGCAAATTACTAATTGTTGTGTGTCTCCTCATAACTCAGCACCAATGATTTTGAAGTGAACACTTCTTCAGCCCCATTCAGAGACGTTTGCTAGGGGAAAAAACTATGATTTCGCGTCACCGACATGCTCGTGACGTAATGATCGGGACTGGTCACGAGACTGGCGACCCCTAGTGGCCTGTGAATGAATTATATGATTTTTTTTAATCATCTTTAGTTTTAAAGTTAGAACTTGATTGATATAAGAATAATTATATTTATCTAAAAGGTCGTTTAACTATACTTGAGACGACCTGTGGTCTAGTTGTTGGCATACCAAACTACTAAGATCGCGGGTTTGTAGCCCAGCAGGAGGCCCTAGAATTTTTTAAAGGGAGTAAAAAATCCTTGATTAAGCCGTCCTTCGGAAGGGACGTTATACGGGACTCCCGAGCCTGTTCGATGTCAGGTTCTCGTTAAAAATCCCTATCGAAAATTAGAGCTTCCACTGTAACATCCGATGAGCCATAGCAGCATAAAGTAACGTTAGATGAACAAACAATTATACTAATAGGTCGTTTAATTAGTTGCTCAATTGATGATAATAATAATATCTTAAAACATCAATAACTAGTTAAACTTTTATTTTCCCGTAAAAGATATTATGTGTCATAATGAAGCGTCTAGTTTTATGAAATGATTGAAATTACTACTGATCTAGGATATAATCTAGGAACAACTTAACGATGATAATAATGCTAAAAAGGAAAATTAATTTCATTAGAATCTATATAAATATAAATACAAGATATAAATATATCTATATACTAATGTAAATTAAATTAATTAATTTAATTATTGATATTTTGATTATTATTGTGCAGCTCATCATATTTGATATATATATAAACTATAATATATATATAAACTATAATATAATATATAAACTACTTGAAAATGTGTATAATTATTATTCTGAGTGTCACAATATGTGAAAACCAGATTTAATAATTTAAATTTACGAATTCGACATTTAAATAATTCAGAATATAATTGATTTATAAATTCAAAAATAAACGCAGTTATTCCAAAGTTTTGAGTTTTCACTTCTGTCGGCAGTTCTCTTGACTGCCTGTTTACAATTTTTTTAAGTACAACATTGAGATCCAATACTTATCAAAATGTTTACAACTGCGTTTTATTCAATAAAAATAACAAAGCCCATAGATTCCAAAAATATAAAAATTCAAGTAAATACGCAAACAAATGTTTTATTATAGCAGAGAATACTGCTTTTGATAAAGTTTCCTTTTGTCAATCCTTCATTGTATTATTTATCTCATGTAATTAAGGAGATAAAGCAAAGAAAATATCAACAAAACTGGTGTTTTACGGGGTACATCATGATTATCTTTTGTTGGAAAATACAAACCTCCAGTGATTATACACAAGGAAAACAAAACTCCAAACGTAACCGGTTGTAGCGAAGTGGAAAATGACCAAAGGTATTACAGAAGACAGTTTATTTAAGTCCTACTGAATAGAAAAATGAAACATGTCAGCTATATAGCTTTCATTTCAAAACATAATGAAACAAATAATAAAAATAATATTATTTTAGGTATAGTGAGTAAACTGGAAGCAATATTCTTTATAAAAATCTGCACATCATTTTATATTTAGCTGAATGTTAAAGTATTTCTATTATTTCTTTAGTATCGTACTTACTATGTTTTGATACGTTTATACATTTTGCACATAATCTAATTTCATTATTTTTAACCCTGCTTTTTCTACTTAAAAGATCCACAAGATAATCATTTGTAAAAATTTCATTTTTCTTTTGCCCTGTTATTAAAACATTGTTTTCAGATATAATGGATGCTTTTAGAGGGCCAGAATCTAATTATTGAACCATTGCTTTGTTAAATTAATTAAAATTTATATTATACAAATCCTTTAACCCATTCAATACCGATTGCATACAGTGTGTGTGCAATTGATTTCCGAGGCTATAAGACGCTATAAGAGGCTATAAGGCTATAAGCGCACGCCGTGTGTTCAATAACTAATGTGCAATTATCAGTTATTCTGAGTAAACTAGTCGTCGAAATAAGATTTTTCTTGAAGTAATGAAATTTTAAAGTATAAGAAAACAAATTTGGCCTTGTTTTTACTGTGTACGAAAAATCTAAAAATTATCTGAAGCCTGCACACCTGGTGTGCAATGATCTTATTTATGTGAATTCACTTACAAATTGGATGATTTCTATGGTAAACATGCTTTTTTTATTAAAAATGAACAATATAAAGAAACAAAAATTCTCTCCTGGGAACCGTGTTCGAAAAAAATCGTCGTCTCGAATGGGTTAAAAAGGGAAATCTATTTTTAAGAAAATTACAGAAAAACTTTTGAAATATATTTGAAATAATTTTCCAATTACTATCTGAGTAAAAAACGGCTTCGTAATCAACACTGTAATGTAATTCTATGGTTAAATATAATCTTGATAATGTAATTAAATTATAACATATGCTGCTCTATTTACCAAATTATAGCTTCAAAGATTTTAGAAAAAAAAATCCTATTTTTTTATTTTAAGTCTGTTTCTCGTTGATGGGAGTTACAGTGAAAGTCCATTAGAGTGACAATGGTGTGACCTAATGGTTGCATCTTCAATTCAGAACAATCCTGACGTTAACTGAAAACTCCTATAGGCCAAATAATCTATCTATTATTAAAAATGAGAAAATAAATTTATTTATAAATTATAATTATTAACCCTTAATTTTTTACAAATAATAGTTGTATGATAAATAGGAAAAAAATCATACAAATAAAAACTGAAAATTCTTATTATCACATCATGATTTTGGCTAGTATGATCAACGAAAAAAAAATGAAAAAAGTATAATTTTCTTACGAAACCACTATTTTCCCAGATTTTGAATATTCGTACAGATATTTTGGAAGAACTAAATTTATAAAATTATAAGAAATATATGTTAAGTTAAAAAAAAAATAACAAAAACTAGCGAAACGGGCAATGTGATATTTTTCGTTTTATGTCATACCAATTTCTTTTTGGTATGTTGCTTTACTAAGTATTTTAATTCAATAGGGTATACCAAGTATTCACCTATTGAATTAAAAAAATGCAACTATTATTTAATGTTTGTATCCTCACACACAATTTTTTTTACTTGAATCGATTACTTTTTTCTTATTATGCTTTTTTTTCTTAAATTTAACTATCACAGTATATTTATTTTATTACTTATGTAAGAGATTATAAATCATAGATATTATTTCGTATAATTACGACTACTTAATTAAGTAAGTAGATTAATTTTATAAAGTTGCTAAATTAAAGCGTGATTGTTCAAGTTTAAGCAGACTGACATGCAAGTCACATGTGACTAACTTAAAAAGGAAGTTAAATCACCGGTTCTCACTCCTACTTAATTAAGTAAGTAGATTAATTTTATAAAGTTGCTAAATTAAAGCGTGATTGTGTTAATTTAGGAGAGGGGCAATTCGGAGAGTAGTATAAATTCCAAATTTAAAATAAAATTTTGGAAAACCAGATGAAGTGGTCAGGGCACTCCTAACGTGGCTTACCTCTCCGTAATATATCCCTTTCAGTTTCCTTGTCGGATTATGTGGTAATGTGTCTGTCATTAATGATTGTACCAGTAAGTTTGGATGTACATCAAATGTCATGGCTCGCTCAATTTTTTATAGCTATTCTTCATCGTGTCTGTGATGTTAACGCTCAATAAATTAGTTTCATTACTTTTATTATTAGAATTTAGTGTAGTACAGTTTATTGATAAATCGACGTACCGCATTAATTCATACCTTGACCATACACCACGCCGATTGTTTTTAACCAACGGCAAGTCGCTTACAATTGGACTTCACTCAATGAACATCACTCTTTACGAGTTCTTTTTGTGGTCTAAAAGATATGAATGGTCTATAAGTGAAATTTTTTGCATGATACCCGAAAATGCGTGGAATATGTCTACATCGGTTTAGGTAGAATGTTGTATATAATAATTTTTGTTAGTGATAGTTTTTTTTTTGTGATAAAGTTTTTTTTTTGTGATAAAGATTTTAAATTTGGAATTTATACTACTCTCCGAATTGCCCCTCTCCTAAATTAACACAATCACGCTTTAATTTAGCAACTTTATAAAATTAATCTACTACTTAATTAAGTAGGAGTGAGAACCGGTGATTTAACTTCCTTTTTAAGTTAGTCACATGTGACTTGCATGTCAGTCTGCTGTCCATTAAGAGGCCCATGTTCTTTGTTTAATAATTATTTTACATCTTGATTTGCTTTCTGCCATTTCATCGCCTCATATTCTAACTAGGCTTGGTTGCCGTTAAGTTAAAGGAATCCTCTTTCAACAATTATCTTAAACATAAGCAGCATTATTAAGGTTTCGGATTATTGTATGTGAAATCAAATATACAGATTGGGAATAAAAGTCAAGCCGACCGAGTTGACTTCAGAGGCTGCCAGTGGGCGATTAAACTTGAGGCCACTTGTTTTTCATAATTGCCTTAAAAGTTTTTCTGCTTTTGTCGCCGAGTAGAGGTCGCCTAAATCGGGGTCTGTGGCGAAAAGTTTCAAAGAGATGGCTCCTCTTTGAGCAAACGATAATCTGATTAATTCCTCCTCAAAGTTTTGCCATTCCGACTTACAGATCTGTTTCTCAAATCTAATCTCTTGTAATTATGGTCAGGGTTGCCTTTTATAACTAATTTTATGGAGGAAACACTTTTTTTGTGTATGTTTTCCTTTTCTTTCTTTTTTCCAGAATCTGTAAGAAACATTTATAAAACGGGTAAAGATTAAGTTAAAAATACTTGTGCTTTATTCAAGTGTTAGATGATTAATAAAATAGAGCCAAAAACTCAAAAAGAAACACTATTATTTATTATAATGCAATTGGAAAAAACCACAATGCAAAGCCTTATGTTTCAAATTTCTCCAGTAATACACCCACTTACCGTTCGATAGACCCAAAACAAAAAAAGGTTATGTGAATCATATCTCGAAGAAAAAAGTGCAATATATCCCAACGATCAACAGCCCACACAGGCTCCAAACATGAGACAGCACCCCACCACCAAGACGCTTAACATACAACTGAAAGGAAAGTTTTTCAATAAAATCTCCCATTCCATTGAGCAGTACTTAATCTCGAATCCAATAGAACAATGCTTCCGGAGAGCAAAACGTCACTACTGAACCGTAAGATAAACTGAAAACATCCATTGTTATTGTTTTGTACTGTGATTTGAAATTAGAAGTATGTTTTTTTTTTTAATAATTACGTTAGGGTAAATATTGAAGTTTTTCTATAATATCACATCACATTTGTTTTTGGACATTTAATGTGGGCTTTAGTCTTTATTTATTCAGTCAATGCTACTCTCATAGCGCTTAAATGAAAAATACATTAGCTGTTTGTTTATTTATTTACTTGTATTCTGGAAGGCTGAAACAAAGTATACAAATTTAAGACAGAATACTCTGACCAAAATTGACCAAATTTCACTGCCTTAGGCCGACAGGACACATTAATTTTTAATCTCACTATAATCATTAGGTCTATATCACGAATTCTAAAACATATACAAATAAAAGTAATAAGTAAGTAAAAATTTAAAAAATATATTCAAATAGTATAACTATATATATATATATATATATATATATATATATATATATATATATATCAACATTTTTTGTAACTCCTTCAAACACAAGTTGGCGCTAAATCATTAGAAACATATTCGAGTATCTGATGAACTTTACAGTTGATTAAGTTGTAAATAAAAAAGAATCTCAGATAAGAAAGCAGACTTCCATAAGTTCGATGAGATCGATAGATGTAATTATCGATTACAACTACTGATGCTGAGTACTCAGCGATACCATCACTGGCCTCAGCTACTAATCGAAATTTTATTGAATATCGATTTGTTACTCGAATACATAAAATTTTTAATTTTTAATTTTGTAGATAGTCTTTATCAAATGTCCGTAATATCCTCAGAACTTCTATATTGTTAACGTTTTAGTGAAAGAGTGCTCTTGAATTTTTAACGAACTCACTTCCATTCAATTGTTTTTGTTTTTTTAAAATAAAATTAATTAGTATTTAAATAAGAATCCAAACATAATCATATTGTTGGATGAGATCGACTAAATGCTCTAGCTGAAATAATATAAAAGGTTTGGTAAGTTTTTAAAAAGCGAAACGTTTTCAATAATGGATTGCAGATTATTTTAAAACCGGAGATATTTATTGCCCTTGTTTAGCAAAACCAACGATTTAGTTGATCACACGCAACATTCTTCGAGCTATGAGGAAATATTAATAAAACAAATAATTAAAAAGAGCCCGACCGTGAAAATTTGGGTTATTATATCACTAGTGCAGAAATAGTTTTTTTTTCCCAAGCTGATATATTTTTTCTGAAGTTTCACCATATCATTATGGAAAATAATCTTTTCTGATTACGAATGCTCGATAATATTTGTCAAACACTACAACCTTTAAAGAGTCTTGGGTTCAGTACATGATAGAGACTGTTGTTTCTTGGAAAACGGTTCTGCAGGGAGATGATTTTTCCTAGATCAAGATCAGTAGGAAGATTTCCCTTCTATTTTATAGAGGCTGAGTGAACTCCAGGAGGGCTTTAGACCCCTATGGATCCATCTCCGGTTTTTAACACTTTTAATGAAATCTGCCACATCCTAATTAGTAGTACCCTGATTAGTGCCTTAGGCAAGGCAATACAATACTACCGAGGCATTTCGCTGCCATATTATTATTGCTATTACTATATTATTATACTATGTATTAAATTATTTAATACCTGTGTTATAAATATATTTTTAGTTATGGTTTATACTCTTAATTATATTTCTTATAATTCCTCTCTAAGAAGTTTTCAGACTTCCTCACTCCTTCCTCTTCGGGATCGTTTCAGAGCTCCTTCTCAAAGTGGAGTCCTCAACCCCCCCTCTTTTCTTATCTCTTCACCCACCTTGACCATGCGGGTATGACCCTTCTTACCTGACCGACCTACTCCTTTTCAATCCAAAGATTCTCTTTGTGTTAAGACATATTTATTTTTGTAATTCCGCCTGGTACTATTTATAGCAAATAATATATAGTAAATTAACTATCACTATAACAGTAATTTAAAATTAAATAATCGTTATTTAATTTTTTTTTTAGGTAAGTGAAGAGCGCATTGTGATCCGATAAAGAGTGAGTACACTGGTTTTGGTTTTGTTTTTTACAAATTTTTCCTTAAAACTCTTAATATGTAGTTTATTTTAATTTAATAAAATAAATTTTAAAATAATAAAATTTGTTTTATTCCATGGTCTAACATTTATACAGTTCATGATTTGTATAGTTCATTAGACATTCATTTTTAAGTCATGATTTTTCTTTCTTTGATAGGTTCGGAATTCACAATACTGACGAATAGATTTGCATATTCGGTATGGAAAACAATTTTGAAGAATCCAGATTGGTTAGTAAGAATAAAGAGAGTGAGGAAGAGAGAATATCCTGTAAGAAGCAATATCAGAAGGGTTTGGACACTCTCTATTTGCTGGAAGTCTTAATAGTCCTCTATATCTCTGCCATGTGGCAGAGACCCCTTTCTCACCCGGGGATAGTACAATCAACTATCGTTATCTGATTCAACAAAGATTTTTTAAGTTTCATTTCACAATGTGTCTGATTCTAAATTCGAAAATTTCCTCAACATCTTATTAGTTACTGAAAAGGAAACTCTTTGACGACGTGAACTCGAGTCATCTCAAACTGGTTACAAACTTCCTCAGTATGAGTCAACTTCTCCGCACGAAAGCCAATTTGAAGTTTTCTTTGATATTCATTCCTCATCCAGCTTTTGATACAGATCAAAATTCTGTGCAGAAGTATGCTGCAGTGTAAATTATGTAACCTCTTTAAAGTTGTTTAAATCATATTTATTAATAACAATCAGCTCATAGTTTATTACTTTTGATTGAGAATATAAAATTGTTATGAAACCGATAAAACTAAATTAAAAAACAATTGTAAATTTTTATGATTTAATTAAATTATCACTTCTGGTAGGTTGCTTGTAGTCAAAATTTGAATCGCTGTCCCCAATTAAATAAAAATCCGAGGTAGTAAATTAAAATATTAGTTTTATTAAAGTTTTAAAAGTAGTACTAATTTCTTAAATTAAGTATCTATTGGGTTCTTATTAATAAAATCTAGCTAATCTTTTCATTAAAAATTTTGTCTTGTGTGTTGATTAAATTTAAATTATGTTAGTAATCGACATTAGAGCAAATTCAACTAGGTGATGGACTACATATCTTTTAAAGGCCTTTACTTTATACAGAAGGCTTTATCAAGTTCAGAAATTTTGAATCATTAAATTATTTTCAATTAGGGAAAAAAGGAGGAAAGCCATTATCAAAAAATATGGAAAAATCTAAAAGGATTCTCCTTATTCTCTCATTATTTATTCCATGTTCGGAAGATTGTTGGTTTCTGGATCATCGACAATAAACTACATTTGTTATTTTATTACCACTACATTATTTTAATGTAGATAGTACAGTAATATTTTTTATATCATACTGAACATTAACAGCCAACCAATTTGTAAATAATGTTAAACAATAAATAAAAGGAAAAAACTGTAAGTTCAATAAATATAACAAATCACTAAAACGCATTAATAAACAAGCACCTGCAGTGACTAAAGTTGGGTAATGTATTACAGCAAATGCTGGAGTTTGTGCTGTTATTGCAGCTGATATTCAAGACAAAACGAGAATTTGAACTATCTTGAAAAAAAAAAAACGATAATATTTTATAGTCATAAAGAAACATCGTGGGTTATAAACCCCAAATAATCCAGGGTCCAATTTTTGATAATTTTGATGTTTAGAAACTTTTTATTACCACCCATATATACATATATATTAAATTTATGAAAGCCCGTAAATGTTTTAAAAAAAATTGCTGGTGGATATGATTTTAGATATATTTTTAGGTCAACCGCATTTTTTTAAACTCTGTTTGAAAAATACATATCTCCGAGGATTCATATTGTATTGAAGAGAATAGCTTAAAAGTAATCTACAACAAAAGAGTAGAGTAGAAGTGGAAAAACTCATCAGTGTGCCCTGATGAAGTACTCTTTCGACCGAGTGAAACTCTTTACTCTACCGTTGCCATTTGTTCCGATGGCTGGTTCTATTGTTGAAGTTCCCTCCTCCCGGAGTAAACACCTGTTCTTTATTTATAGAACCAACCGAAGGGAACAAGAGACTTGATTTCTGATGTTTACCTTACCACTTTTTTTCTCTTAAGATAAAGAAAAACTGAAAAAGAATATATTCTGTTTCAATGAGAATGAAGTTTGTGTATAAGTTAAATGATAATACAAAGGCTTAGCGATCCAGAAGGCTCAATGATGATAACACTATTCTTATTGAAATCTTCCCCATGGCAACTCGCCTTACACCTCGCACTTCCACATGATTACGGCCAACCAAGTAGACATTTTAGGCATTAGCGGGGTGAAGAAAAGAGGTAACCGAGAGCTAAGACTGCCTAGGAACCATACCGTTATATATTCTGGAGTCCCGAAGGATACCAGAGAAAAAAAAAAATGTAGGCATAATCATGAAACATAACATATTTGCAAAGGTTGAAGAATGAAACCCACTATCCTCTAGAATTATAGCAATATATACCGAAATATCATCAAAGCGGTTAGTTATTATTCAGCTATATAACACAGAAAATGTAGACATCCTAGATAAGGAAAAGTGTTACGCTTATTTGGTAGGAGAAGTTTTTAAGGCCCAGAATAGGAATAGAGAGATAATTTTAGTGGGAGTCTTCAATGCGAGAACAGGAAATGATTTCACCCGATCCCACGGAGTGATGGGGAAATATGGAGGACAAAAATTCCATCGGTCAGAAGCTAATTGAATTTTGCGTTGACTTCGACCTATTAATTGGGAACTCTCTATTTCCTCACAAGAAAGTGCACATGCACTCAGCGCCCATGAAAGGAATGCCAATAGCGTAATAGGCTATTTCCTCTACTGCAGAAATCGGTTCAGACCATAAGATGCTCATATCCGATTCACAAATCCTGAATCTCCGGAGAATGGCAAAAAGACAATACACCAAAATTAATATTTCACAGCTCCAGAATCCACAATTCCAAAAAAGGTATGCTGCAGAACTGGAAGCGAAATTGCGGAAAATTAACGTTGATGCACCGACAGATGAGATGTGGAAGAGTATCAAAGATAATATTCTGGAAATTGGAACAATGTCTTGTGGCATAAAGAAATATTCCTCCAAGACAAAGAGATCAGAATGGTGGAATTAGTGGGTGAAAGCAGCTGTACAAAGGAAGAAAATTGCGTGGAAAGAATATTTAAACAGCAAAAACGAGCAAACCTGGAAACTGTAAGTCCGATGGAGGAAAGAGGCAACATTACTACAATGAAAATATAAAAATGTTCTGGAAAAAGATGGAAAAGTTCTGACCAGGGAAAACGATATACTGGACAGAAGTTCGAAGCTCCTCAATATCAAGAAAATGAGAGGATAGAAAGTAGAACCATGGACTATGCGCCATATGGGAAGAAGAAGTGTTGCAGGCTATAGAGAAACTCAAGACAGGAAGATCAGCGGGAGGAGACGGTATTTTCCCGGAGCTTATCATATATGGTGGGTATGAAATTATTGAAGTACTACAGGACTTATTTCAGAATATATATTAATATGAGGAAAAGAATTCCCGAATACTGGGAATATAATAAATATCATTATCCCAATACATAAGAAAGGAAGCCAAAGTGAATGCAACAAATATAGGCCTATATTTGGGAGAAAGTGGTCCGGGTAGAGATCAATGAATTTCTCTTAGAATTGTTGAAAATTTTATTAAGTAGCCAACGTTTGTATGTCTTCTTCAGGGCTAAATCCAAAATACAGGCAATTAAGAATAAAGAAGGTGCAAATATATTTAATGTTTAATATTTAATATTTATATATTACATGGTAAATATAAATAAGCAAAAGTATGGTGAATACAGACACAGCAAGGTAAATATAAAGGTTAAAATGTATATATGTATATATGGTTAGTAACAGTCAACCGTATACTGAGGCTTACAGTAAGACAAATCTCTTTGCAAAAGGCGAAATCAGACATAATTCACGACACTCTCGGACTCCCGATGGTAACGGACTTCATCGCACGGAAGCATATCAAATGCCGTGTTAGTCCCTAATACTCCACGAACCCACTATTCAACAAACTTCAACAAAAATAGATTCCATGTATCCTAATTATGTTATTTTCAACCAAATAATAAAAGGCAAGGACGTGGGAGAAAAAAATTACTAACCATATGCTTCGTCTCATCAGAATTTAGCTCTATTTCATTTCCCGCAGTCATCAACGCTATTATATTCAGTGTTATAGTCTCCGCAATCTCACCCAGAAAAACCAAAACTTTCGCGAGCCCAAGCACGGATATTATTTAGATTCATAATCAAGGATTTTTCTGTTTTTTAAGAACATACTCAAGTGTTTATATAAATAGTACAGGTGAAAACGAATCACCTAGTTCTTAACCTGAGGGAATTTTGAACTTCTTCGGAAAAAAATGACTATAAAATTGTCATTGTTTCAGTTTTGCCCATCCTTACTAAATCTATTTATTCCTCGGTAAACCTTTTATAATGAATAGTTTATTCATCATTTAGCAGTCGATTGAATCATAAACATTTTTTATTCCTCGTAAAGTTATTGACTTCACTTCCTTCAATGAATGAATGAAATACCATTTTCTCATAATTACTAAAAACTAAAATTTGGATTGATTAGGATATAGAAAGTCACCTATTTAAAATATGGTTACCTACATTACAACAGTAATTAAATACAAAAAAATTATGTGTACCTCTAAAGCAGCCTGACTTATGTAACATTTATTTCGGTTATACCTTGCAACGAAACCTTTGTTTTGTCAGATTTTATTTAATTTAAATAGCTTTCCTGTTTTATTTCTTTCTTTTTTTTTTACTTCTAAATTATAAAGAATGATGGACATTACTTTCTATTGTAGAAAACTTAGTTACTTATTTTCTGAGTTTAAAAAGATTAAAACAACAAAGCATTGTTGCAACTATCGGGATTGTGCAACTTCTAATTTGAATCCTTATTCACAACTCTTGCAATGGCTACATCCAATTGAATTAATTGTCCTATGAAAGTAACTCAATCAATGCTTATCCAATTTCTTCCTCCTCAAGATTATCAGATAGTCCACTCCAATTAAAATTCCTTTAATAATCTCCTTCAAGTTCTCAGATAATAATTTAATCTAATAATCAAGCAAGAACATCCCCCATTTTTTTCCATTCAGGTAGAATATTCATTATAAAACTTCTCTTTAATCCTTTAACAGAAAATAATTAGAATAGCAGGATATTGGTAAACCATTATGATGTGATGATATGGTGAAACTTTAGGTTACATAATATAAGTTTGTTAATGATTAACTAATTTAAAAAAAAAATCAGCAAGTCTATTGAAAAGAACAAGATTTATTGATATATGAATGTAAACTAATATTTATAATTAAATACATAGATATTTAATAATAAATATATTTATGTGTATCCATAAAGTATATTAAATTAAATACATAAATTATGTTTAGTTCATTGAATGGATAAAAAAGAATTATTGTTACTGCAGGTGTTTTGTCAAAATCATCCTTGAAGTTGCATTTTTCCCCTGTGGCGACATGACCAACTCACCAAAAACGATTTAATTTTATCGCTGTAGAGATATCTATATCGTCAAGAAAGTCTGTAACCATTACAATTAAAACGATTAGGCAAATTATTATGTTATCAATGAAATAACTAACACTAAAAATAATGACAGAAACCTTTATGCTCATGACTGTTTTCAGCTGTTCTTTATAGATTTTAGATTTTTACAAAATATGTGATTAGTTTTATAACCATCCATTGTTTTCATACCATAAGAATAAAAATAATAAGAATTAAGATTTTATTCTATAAATTCGATTAAATTATACCTACAGTGAAATTTACGATTAAAAGTATTCTGATTATAAATTTGGGATTGACTTAATTAATAATTTAACTAAGCCTGTTGTAAAAATATTTTTAATAAGTGTCAGTATAAAAATATTTGCGTAAATGGACATCAGAGAAAGTGTTATAAATAACTGCTAAACCAAACTCAGGTTAAATATAAAAGGATATTACATTTATTAAAGTTGTCTTTTATCTTTTGTATTATTTACAATTCGCATTTTCCTCAGTCTCTATATATTAAAATGTTTCTAAAGGTCTGCAGTTATATCCGAATTTATTATCTTGCACTTTAGATAATTGCATTGATTAGGTAGCTTCTTCGGTGAAGCCCATTGAAATTCCAAGCAATTTACAATTTAATTAAAAACCGCATACAAATCCGTGCAGTAGTTATCGAATTTACCGCGAGCAAACGCGGCCGAGGACTTTGTTTTATAATATGTATAGATATATAGTTTGTAGCCCTTGAACATTGACAAAACAACAATAATATTTATGTTATATATGTTAAACGTTCTTTGTATAGGAAGGATTTTTATGAGAGGATGAGACAATACAATCTATTTATATCTCTTAAGGAAGATATACAACGTTTAAAACTGTTTAATAGTCATTGTTATATTGTTATTAATGCTTATTATATTGAAGAAGAATCATGAATTTAATTAACTCATAATCCTTGTTTACGTTTCTACTTCGGTACTAATTATTTGTTTGGTTTAATAACGTTTCATACAGTGGATGCTTTAAACTGAGGTTCTTTCTTATTTACTCACTTAATTATCGAACTACGTATTCTGAATTTTAGAGCACAGCGAAAGTGAAATTTCTCATTTTGAATGATAAAAGGATAAAAGAAGGTACAAGTTACGAAGCAGATAAAAGAAATTTGAAATTGAAGAGGTTGCGAGGTTTGAAACTAGTGAGTTTATATAATTACTCTCTAATATATATACGTAATATGTACGGTACTACGAAAGGTAGGCCTCACATACACTATCAATAATAAAGGATTTACAAAAATTATTTATCATAGAAAATAGTGAGGCTATTGGTAACTAAACGGTTAAATAAATATGATGGAGGAAAAACATTTAACCTAGAAAAATTTCCTGGTAAAAAAACGCAGTCGGTTGGCTTGATAAATTCATTAGTTACTGTGATCGATTTGGTCTAATTGAAGGGATGTGAATATTTTTAACTGATACAGCTGTAGAGAGGTATCTGTATAATAAAAAAAAAAGGATACAATACTTGGAAATCGTGGCTCAACTGCGCATATGTAATTTAATATAATTACCTAACGGTAGTAGTGTAGTGTAAAAGCTCTCTTGATTTGATGCCAGGTAACATTGATTACATTAAAAGAACAGCAACAGCTTTAAAAAATTACAATTAAATATTTGTTACAAACAAAAATCACTTATATATTTTAAAATTTCCCTTATATCTGAGTCCTTTTGATAAATTCGGTAATTCTCGAAGAAAAATTGTTCCTCTTGTTCTTTTATTGCCCTATATTTTGGAACCATATTGTTACGGGCTACTGGTTGTAAATATCAATAAACTAACCCTAAATTCAAGATACTAATATTTATTAACAAATTGAATAAAAGAATACAATGAAATTAATAACAGTTATATTATTAGACTAATAAATTTACAATAACAGTACTCTAAAGATTTAAACCTAGGCCTAACTCCTATTTAGTTACTAAAATATTATAAGATATCATTAATACTAAATAGCCTAAATATTTACATAAATTTGTACAAATACCATCAAATTATAACTACTACTTAACTAATAAACTACTAGTAGTTAACACTTGCAGTTCACTAATCAAAGCCCACCGACCGCAAGATTCTTCAAATGTGACAAACTGAAACACAGAACACAAAACAACCAAATATAATAAACAGTAACGGTTTATTACACTCGCGAGACTGTCACAGTTCACTGACACACAAGTTTATCACACTGGCCGGCTCACTACTGACTCTTCTAGGCGGCAGCGAGCGGTATTTATAACAAGGTCGAACGTTCTAGAGGCGGGGGGAGTGGGAGAGGCCGTTCTCGGATCTTCTAGAACCTTCTTAATTTTCCAGCCGACGGGCTTAAGACGTTAATACCTTCCCTCCGTCTTTCTTTCTCTGACTGTAACAATATAATCTTTTAACCCGTGTTTATTAGTCAAAGTATTGGAATCTTCAAAATTGAGCTTATGATTTTCCTTTGTGTATACATTCACGTAGTCTACAAAGAGTCAAACACAAACACGGCTCTTGGAAGAATTGTTTCTTCAGTTACTACTATTAATTTAGCTTCTGAACTGACCGGTACCAAATTAACAAACACCCATTGATGCTGTAGCATACGTCCTACCTTGTTTTTTTTTATGGAAAATAAGATTCCATCTATCTCCACTAATTTACTAAATCCACTCCCTTAATAAGATTAGTATTCAAAAATTTCCACAAACAAACTTATCGCACGTAATTGTTGCAATCTAATGTTGTTTTACTACTCATTCATAAATGATTGGTACAATATTTTGTAGAAGTAATTTCTTCTTTCCATAATAATAATGAAATGGATGGCTGTTTCAAAAGAAATTTTAGAATTCTGAAGCCAATTACCACTCCTTAAACAATTCTTCTGTTCACACTTTGTAGCATTGCATTCTCTACTAACACAATCTGAATGGCATACTTCAGATTATCCATAACTGCAAATCTGTAAACAATGGCTAAGAATTATCAGCATATAAAAATGTTAGAACAAATAATGGCTTAAATGATTACTTACAAAACTGTAAAAGAAATTGTAATTTCTAAAGTTTTAGTGGCTGTACTTAGAGATCCATAAATCATTTAGACATGTAGGCTCGTAATAGACGACTGATAGATACCATTAAACAATTTTAACACTTCAAATACATGTACGAATAAAATAATGGATCAAAATCTGGTGGAAAATTGTGAGAAATACATTATTTGTTCGAAAAACAAAGCACGAGCAAGAACAAGAATGAGTCTCCCAAAGGCACCATTTAAATTTTTGAGTCTAAATGCAGTCGGAGGCTTCTCCAAATAAACAAAAAATTCCTGCATTTTAGTGAATATTACTAGTTTAGAGTTTGTAGTTCACTGAATTCAAAGAATGTTGAAGAATTCATAAAGAAAGTTTGTCCAAGAAATGTACAGTCTCTACCACGTACTAAATTAGACTCTTTATGAGTTGTAGTGGTACGGATTTTTATTTATTTCTAATGAAGAAAGCAGAAATGAATAATTTATCGACATATCTGCTATCTAAACATAAATCCAGAATCCATGATTGTAAAATACAATAATCTAGAACAATACTAAATCTTCCCCGTTTTTCTTAAAACAATGCAACTCTTACAGAATATAAAACGCTCCTCTCATCGGCCAAAACATTTTTATTTTTATTTTTACCGGCTGAACAAAAGTATATATAATTTCAATAGATAAGCATTTGTATATATGTATTTGTATATATGTATCGTACCAGGTGGCATTATAAAAATTTTTTTTTATTTTATTTCTTAACCCCTTTGGTTGTTATTAACCCCTTAACGCACAGTTTTTTGAAAAAAACCGGCCAAAAAAAATCAATTTTTTTTTAATGTAAAAAAACAAACTTTAGAACATTGTTTTGGCAAAAAAATAAAAAAAAATTCAAAATTCATCAAAATTTTTAGTTTAATTTTCGATTTTGATCCACATTGAGAAAAGAGCCGAATATTGCAATGTTACACGTCCATCGACTTTTTTATTTTTCGTTTCGAATTACTATTTCGTGAAAAACATTTTTATCAGTTAAAATATTTATTTATACTCTTACAACAAAAATAATACTAATATTTATTTTAAAAAATTATTCAACATTTTCTTTCGTGTGGTATATTTCGAAGCAAGGTGCAGCACACAGCCCAACATTGCAAATATTACTCATGTATCGACTCTCTTTTCTTTTCTTTTTTCCTTTGCTGTCCCTTTTAGCACAATACACAGCGCAATATCTCGTGGGAGCTTCTTTTTTTGATGTTGGTGGAACAAAACTGGGAAAATGACGTTCTGTTAGTCGTAGAATTCCACAAGATTTTGGTCTACCTGATTTTTTTAAATTTGTATCACTATGATCTTCTTCTGAGCCGCTTTCCGACAAATTTGCGTATTCATATTCAGATTCTGAATCGCTCATTTTTCAATATATATTTTACTAAAATATAATATAAAATAAAATATAATAATAATAATAATAATAATTTGAAAATGAAAAAAACATACCAATTGTATAAATATCCAATATACCCAATTTTATTTTCTGTAATCACAAAATAACTGACTGTCTATAAAGATACACTTATCTTTGCAAGTTTACAACACTTAGGTAACTATTGAACTAAACTATAAAACAACAGAAACAAGTGTTTGATATTTCACGTCTAAATAGTAAAATAAAAGATACAATGGCCTTTATATAAATTCACGAAAATACTACGACGGATCGCAGTCAGTCGTCACGAGTACAGATATGCAAGAATGCAAGGTATTATAGCTTACAATCCTATGTAAATGATAAATATCAATAACACGATTCTTTTTCTTAGCTTTCACATTGTTATTTTCAATTCTCGAATATATTCGAGTGTGAAAAATTATAGCAGCATCAAATACAACGCCGCTCGAATTATCTCGAGTGTGCACAGTTTGGCCTGTTTAGCGCGCTCGAATTAACTCGAGCGTGCAAGTTAAGAGGTTAATATTTGAAAAAATAACATATTAAAATTTGATACATTATATCTCTTCTACTGCACCAGCTACATTTTAAGAGAGGATTGTCTGAAGGATTTTCTGAACATTAACTAAATGGAAGGAGTGGGGGATCCAGTGATGGGGCTCACTAGTTCTGTCTGATGCATTATAAAAACAAATATCTTTATAAAAAATAATAATAACAGCAATGTTTGTTTTGCGAGAATTATGTGGCTCCGGTAGAATGTATATAGAATGTATGTATATATACAATTATATATATATATATATATATATATATATATATATATATGTATATATATATGTATATATATTTGTATATAATGTATTTGTATTCGTATATAATGTAATATTTGTATGCTTAAATATATTGATTGATTTTGGGATGCCAGAGTATCATTTAAGACGATCACTCAAATTATTATTACTAACTTTAGTCTTAATTGGATTCTTTTCCAGAGGTCTATCTTGTGTTTACCATTTTACTAATCAATTATACCATCTATATATTATTCATAAAGATATGGTGCATCTGGGTTATGTAAGCACCAAAGGAATTAAAATAGATATACTTTATATATATATATATATACATATATATATATATATATATATAAGTTAAGTGCCGTAGCCGTAATAGTAGAGCTTAATCCTTCTGAGAATATAAACAACTCCCAGATCTTATATAGGAAGGATTAGTTTATCAATAAAGTCAGTTGTAACCGATCTCTCTGTGCGTTATCATTTCTAAACCTTTCCTTTTTTTTTTAGTTAATGTATCTCGAACTCGTTAAGTGGTGCCGCAACCCGGGACACGGATTAAAAGCATAGGAAAGAAATTTTTTTCCGTTGTTTTGTTTTTGTCTGTGGTGTTATCTTTTCATTTCGTTGTGAATAGTACTAAAGTGCGCCAACATGAATGATCAGGCTCCGAGCATCCTGAAGCCTGCGACCTTGACGCTAGACCTTGACTCCTCCACAGGCGGAAAAGATGATCCCTGAACTCCAACCTCAGGCAACAACGAGACGGAAGCAGGCGGCCGTATGAGGAGGGTGCTCGCAGAGGGGCGACCGAGCTTGCATCATAAATAACTTAGAAGGTAAGCTGAAAAATTGGTTGCCTATTATTAAGACGTACGGTGAAGTGAAGTGCCTTGTAGATACAGGGAGCTCGAGTACCTTGTTGTCAAAAAAAGCAGCGGAGAAGTTGTGTAGTAAGGGTGAGGCACTTCAGATCCGGAGATGCAAATGTAGGCTGTTAACTGAAGGAGGGCCACGTACAGTGATGGGCGTAACGGATATGGGATTCAGCGAGTGGGGGAAAACGAGAGCGCCCCTGAAAGTGCATGTAGTAGAGAGTTTGTCCAGGGAGTACCAGGCCATAGTTGGGTGCGACCTGTTAGAGAGGGTGGGCGCGAGAGTAGAAAATAAACGAGGTAGGTGGTTCGTTACGCTGAGGGGTAAGTCATACGCGGGGCACCGGGCGGTGCGAGGTTCTCGGGTGGGGACCGTGCCTTGGGTAGTTGAGTGGAGAAACCTATTACTACAAGAATTCCGGGACATCTTTTATAAGGAAGGGGAGGTATTAGGTGTCACGGGAAGGACAGTGCACGAAATTCCGCTAAAACAGGAGAAGACCACGTACGTGAAAGAGAAGCGGTAGCCCCAGGCGCTGAGACAGCACATCCGGGAAGATTTAGATGACTTAAAGCGACAGGAAATCATTGTTGACAGTTCGTCCCCGTTCAATAGCCCCCTGTGGACGGTAAGGAAGAAGAGTGTGACGGGGAACGAGAAATATTGAGTGGTCGTGGACTTCCGTCAGTTAAATGAAAATACAAAGGACGAAGCTTATCTAATTCCCCGGTTTGACGATAACATAGATCGATTAAGCGGTGCTGTAATATTTAGCACGTTAGATTTGAAAGCGGGGTATCACCAAATCAGACTTCATCCCCGGGATCAGGCGAAAACATCTTTCACGTTCGAGCGGGGACATTACGAGTTTACGAGAATGCCGTTTGGACTAAAGAATGCGCCCCTCACGTTCAAGCGGCTGATGGACGAATTCCTCATGGGGGTAGATGAGGGGATTTGCCAGGTCTATATGGATGACCTTCTCGTGTTTAGTAAATCGGAGGACGAACATGTGCAACCCCTTCGGCAGGTCTTCACGAGGGTTCGCGAATTCGGTCTGAAACTGTCTCCGAAGAAGTCCGTGTTGGGTAGAACTGAGATAAATGTTTTAGGGCACACGGTCTCTCGGGAAGGAGTTAGGCCGGATAGGTCCAAGGTGGAAGCGATCACCAAGATGGCGATACCCCGGGACGTGAAAGGCATTAGGAGACTTCTGAGGGCCCTTAATTACTATAGACGTTTTGTTCCGGACATGGCGCGGTACCTGGTACCCATTAATAACTTGTTAAAAAAGCGAGCGCGAATAGTTGTCACACCGGTCATGGAGGACAACTTGAAGAAATGTCTGGAGCATCTGACGGGGGAACCGGTGCTAGCGTTCCCAGATTTCACTAAGCAGTTCATTGTGACTACCGATGCCAGCGAGTACGCCTTACGGGCGGTGTTGTCTCAGGGACATGACCAGGGGGACCGGCCTATAGCATATGCGAGCAGGAGACTGTCCGATGCCGAAGCCAGATATAGCGCGTTGGAGAGGGAGCTACTTGGCATTGTCTGGGCGGTCGACCATTTCAGACCATATTTATTCGGCAGAAGATTCCGGGTCCAGACGGATCACCGGCCGCTACAGTGGGTGGGCCAGCTAAAAAAGTCGTCCGCTCGAGTGGCTCGCTGGAAAGAGAAGCTCAGCCAGTACTCCATGGACGTCGTCTATAAACCTGGGAAGGAAAATGTAGTCGCCGATTGGTTGTCGCGGACACTCATGGTGAATGCTATCGAAAAGGATGTCGCAGGACCATCGGGAGATATCTGACAGTTTCTGCAGGATTGGTCGCCGGAGGGCGAAGGGGAACGGTCTACCACGGAAGCGGGAAGGGATGAGGCATCGTCGGAAAGAGAGAGCTCTACGGATGAGAGACCGGGGGATTTAGAAGAAATTGACGAAATTGTTAACGACAAACCGAGGCAGATAATCTGGAAAACGAAGACGTCAGGCATGCTGTCAATAGAGTATATGCGTTACGGGCGGTCGCGCATCAATGTCATCTCGTCGCAACCATGGGTGCGATTGGACCTCGTCTGTAAAGCCCTCAAGGACGCTTCTAAGCCGGGACACACACACCATCTTTACGTGGGTAACGCAGTAATACGGGAAAAAATACGACAGGTGTAGAAAACGGGCCAAATTCCGGATCGCTTTTTCATCCGGTGCAGGATCATGGTGGAGACTATCAGGGACGACGGCTGACAGAAGGAAGTGACCGGGGCATACCACGTTGGCAAAACCAACCATCGGGGGGTTAATGAGACTCTGCAGGCGCTGAGGAGGCGATATTATTGGTCGGGCATGCGGCGGACGATCCAAGAAGTTATAAGGGCATGTGAGGTCTGCATGATTACGAAGTATGACCGCCATCCACCGCAGGCCGTACAAGAAGAAACACCTACGGGGGATCGGCCACTCCGAGATCTGCAAGTGGACACGTTCACCTGGAAGGGTTTTACGTGGCTCACAACCATCGACGTTTTCAGTAAGATCGCCATGGCTCCCCTGATTCACTCCAAGGAAGCAGAGTCGGTGTTATCAGCCATCCGGACATGGTTTATGTTTTATGGGGTACCCGATACCAAAACTTCCGATAAAGGGGGGAAGTTCGACAACTCTGTGGAGAGCGAGGAAACGCGTAAGTTGGAGGTCGCGTGGCGTTTCAACACTCCGGGACACCCGAAGGGTAGGGGAGGGATAGAGCGGTTGCATAGCACGCTTAGCGACCACCTCAGGGTCTACCACGTCGAGCAGGGGTTGACGCCGGACGTAGCGATGCGGAAAGCAGTTGCGGCGTACAACCGTTCTATCCATTCCGTAACGGGGTTCTCTCCGTTTGAAATGTTGTTTGGGGTTCGCGGGCCCAGTCGGGATCCCGAGGGTACGGTTGGAGGTAACGACGCAGCGCGCGACATTGTCGCGAACCACGTGCGGGCTCGAGAGGCGTGGGGAAAAGCGCGAAGAAAGATCGTGAGGGAAAAACGAACCAGAGTTACTAGGGAAAATGCGAGAGTCCGAGATTGCTCGGGAGAACTCAAAATTTGGGCCATCGTCTACAGGAGAATTGGGTCTAATAGGGGTAAGGAGCCACGGAGATACGAGGGGCCATTCCGTGTTGTAGTCATTCGGGAACACAGCACAGTCACTATCGAAAGTGGAGGGGACCCCAGGAGGCGGCGGACGGTCCATATTGAACAGCTGAAATTTCCTCTGGGGTCTGGGGTGCCTTCGCCTACTCCTGTGGAGTGATACAATGTGCGGAACATGAAAGCGCTCGTATTTCTGTAAGTGCAAAATTTTGTTTTATTATTATTATTAGTAGCTATTTTTGTCTTTCTTTTTTTTCATATCTGTTGTGGAGGACAACAATCAGTAGGGTGTGGTTTTGTTTTGTTTTTGTTTATTATCCCTTGTTGCTGTATCTTACTTTTGTTTTATTGTACAATTGTATGGTACTTATTTGTATATACTGTGATTGTGTGTGTCTGGGAGCTGAAGTGTTGTACCAGCTCTGCTACTCGCCTGGACTGGTCCTTCCTTTAGTTTCCAAAAGTGTCTGGAAACTGGAGGTGGGGAGTTAAGTGCCATAGCCGGGTAATAGTAGAGCTTAATCCTACTGAGAATATAAACAACTCCCAGATCTTATATAAGAAGGATTATTTTATCAATAAAGTCAGTTGTAACCGATCTCTCTGTGCGTTATCATTTCTAAACCTTTCCTTTTTTTTTTAGTTAATATGTCTCGAACTCGTTAAGTTATATATATATATATATATATATATATATATATATATATATATATATATATTACTTTTTACTTTTCATTCCGATATTGTTTTCTTTCGTGCAACATGCTGCCAATTAATAGTTGAATGCCTGTGCAAAGTAAACTAAAAATAGACGAGCAAAACTATAGAAATGCTAAAAGAATGTCGCCAGTAGGACCAACTTAGATAGAGGCTATTGAGCGTTTTAAAGAACTATATATTTTTCATAGTCATTTTTCCTGTCGAAGTCAAAAAAAGGCAATTCATGAGCATTTGCCAAATCCTTGAGTAAAGCTCGAGAAGTGGTTAGGTATGAGTCTGAATAGGTTGTTATGTCAGGACCTCCTTGGTGAAATGGATTTATCCTTCAACAAAATGCCATTTGTTTCAATTTAAGTGGCTACCAGTAGGTTAGCCAGTAGGCTCAGGTATATAATGGATTTGTCTCACTTATTCAAAAAAAGGGTAAATAGCCGTTTTAACCTAATTATTACTCCATTTTAGTTCAAATTGGAAGTAAAACTTAATTAATTTTTTATATTGAACTGAAATTTCGCGGTGAAATCTTTTTTAATTCTGGTGTGATTTAAAATAATAACTAAAAAAAATAGAAATGGTACCTGAATAATGAGCAAATTGAATGTGTGAAATACTACATATATCTAGGGGTGGTGATGTGCAATATCTTAAAAATTTAATATGACATTAAAGAAAAAGTAAGCAAGGCAAAAGTAGGGCTTAATATGATGTGGAGAGAACTGTTCAGTAGTACAGAAGTGCCATTTGAGTCTAAATTCGAAGTATTCGAGTGTACAATTAAAAATGCCGTAAATCTACGGGTGTCAAGTTTGGGGCCACAAATACTATGAGGAGATCGAAAAGGTGGAATATTTTATTTTTTTTTAAATTTATTTACCGGTTAATACCCCAAATTACTTTGTATGCCTAGAAATTAATAAAAAATTATTCCACATGTACAAACTAAAAATGCAATTTATTTAATTGTATTTTAAAAATAGATTAGAAGTGCGATAAGACGCAGTTATAGGATCAGTGAAAATAAAGGATATGTCTGACCGGGAAGCGAACCAGGATAGCGGAGGTGGCTATGTACCACGAAGAATTCGTGGGAGAACCCGGTCCTGGCCATATCCCATTCTTTCCAATAAAATATTTAATAACCTATAACAGTTAACAATAAAATAAAATAAATAAATTATAGTAATGTTACAGGCTACTAGGTGTAACTACTCCTAAATTCAAGATACTAATATGTATTTACAATTTGAATAAAATAATACAATGAAATTATTAACAATTAAATTATTAGACTAATATAAATTTACAATAACAATATTCTAGAGATTTTAAGGTAGTAATTACTAGAATATGATAAGATATTATTAATACTAAATAGCTTAACTATTTACATAAATTTGTACAAATACAATAAAATTACTCAACAATTTCCTACTACTAATTAACGCTTGCAGTTCACTAATCAAAGTCCACTGACTGTAAGATTTTCCAAATATGACAATCTAACACAGTAATAAAAAGGAGCATTTTATTACACTCGCGAGACCGTCAAAGTTCACTGATACACTTATTACTAGTTAACGAGAAGATATCTCAGTAGATTGTCTGAGTTACTCTACGGGAACCTGGTACCTTAGGATGTGCAGCTGAGTCTCCTTTTTACGGGGCCAGTCTATTGAAATGAACTACCTTTGGTATTCTTTTGGGCTGCTCCCTGATCCTATAGATGACGTCGTTTATCCTCTTGATGATCTCGAACGGGCCATCGCAAGAATTCTAAAGTTTAGGTGAGTAGCCTGGCTTTCTTCGAGGATCATGTAGTCAGACCAAGTCTCTAGGTTGGAAGCCACCTTTCTCCACCCTGATGTCGAAACGATCCTTCATTCTGTTACTGGCTCCCTGGATGTTTGTACGAATCTTCTCGTTTATATTAATCACTTGCATCGGTTTATTCATGATGGTTCTCTTCTCCGGAAACTTCCTCTTCAGGCTTGAACCCGAATTTCAGATCACAAGGCAAATGAAGTACTCTGCCGAACACCACATTTGCGGGGATTTGCCCCGTTGCCTCATTGACTGAACTGCGACCGACTAGCTGATAGGTCCCAGTCTCGCTGATGGTCGGAGACCACCTTAGACAAATATCGATCCATTGTCCTGTCCATGTGCTCCACCATGCCATCGGATTGAGGGTGAAGAGGTGTCGTCCTGGTCTTCCGAGGAGACTGCAGAATCAAAGTTTCGTCTCTGGTCAGTGTGAAGTACCATGGGTACTCCAAACCTACTGACGAGCTGCTTCACAAGAACGTCTGCAGCTGTGACTGCCTCCTGATTCGGAAGGGCATAAGCTTCCACCCACTTAGAAAAATAGTCCATGGCCATGAGGATATATCGATTACTTTCGTCCGTTGCAGGGAATGGGCCAGCGATGTCGATCGCTATTCTCTCAAACGGTGCTCCCACGTTATACTTCTTCATTCGGGCCTTCTTTCTTCTAATGGGTCCGTTAGAAGCCGCACAAGTCGCACAACGCCTGCACCAGTCCAACACATCGTCCTTAAGGTTTGCCCAGTAAAAGCGTTCACGAACCTTTTCAAAGGAAGGTGGACGCCAAGGTGGCCGCCAGATACTCCGTTATGGAGTTCCCTAAGTACTTCTCGCACTTTACTCTTTGGAATGATGAGCTGAAGTCTGCGCTGATCTCCTTCCGCGTTTTCCAATGCCCGTTTCACCAACGCGCTGTCCAGTAGAATGGAGTCCCATTGGGCCCAGTACGTCTTTACATTCTTTGGTATTGGAGCAACATCCTGCCAGATAGGTCTTCTTTGCCCTGATAGTTTCCATTGCTTAATTTTTTATAAGTCCGGGTCCTTGTCTTGTTCCATTGACACCTCTGCATACTGCTAACTGTCGATGACAACCATTGTCCTCAAAACTCTTGCCTGCTTCCCTTCATCACAAGGCCTCTTTGAGAGTGCATCCGCATAGCTGCGACTCGTTCCAGATGAGCAAATTCAAAATCATAGTCTTGTTTTTTAGATGAACACTTGCTTCTAGGGTATATAAGTTGGCCACAGCTCCCAAAGCTTGTCTCTTTCTTACGGTCATAAGAGCCTCCAAAACCTTTGTCACAATGTCTTCCACGCTAGGAACCACATCAGACTCCGCTTCTGCTGCTCAAACTTGCGCATGACACTGTACAGACTGTCTGACAGCCTCAAACTCTATGGCCTGAGATAATGCGTCTCCCAAAGTATTTGGCCGGGCAAGCTTCACTGCTTGTTGCGTCTCTGGGTCCCGAAGTCCATCCAGGAATTTGTGGGCATCGTCGGTGACCGATGGGTAAGCATTCTTCACCAGCCGGGCAACATCCGCTTCAAATTCCTGCAGCGTTTCGTGGTCTTCTGGATCCTGCTTCTCAGCTGTGAGCGATATAGCTGGTCCATGTGGCGGCGGCCGAAACGCATCTCCAGTCTTCTAATCAGTTCCCCATAGTAAGACCGCTCCGACATGGGAATCCCCTGCAGTAATTCCAAGACGTCTCACAACGCTGAAACTTGGGTCTCCTGTGACCACCTTTGGATTGAGGCCGCTGTCTCGAAGATAATCATGTAGTCCTCCCACGGCGTCTTTCCGTCTAATACTGGAATGGCGTTGTGAAATATAAATTATCAAAAATTAATTTTGTAAAAATGAGTCAAGTACGAGTTGTCAACTTGAAAATATTTTGTTATTATTTTATTTTTTTATTATGTTTTTTAAACTTCGTTATCTTTCTCCTTAGTGCCTCTCAGCGTGGAGATGTATACTAAACTCGCTATGCTAAAATATATTTGTAATGATTTTATCATGAGAATTATTTATAGTAAGACTAGAGAAATTGATATAAGAAAGAGTAGATACAATGAAAAGAGCTTATTCCAACGAGATTAAGAGTTATTATATGGCGCTATTGTCCATGGATTTATTAGTGGATTGGCCAGGATCAAAAGGCTCGGAGATTATTGCACTATCCTGATGAGGAGCTTAACGAACTTATTGTACCTTCTCAAAGGACATGAAGGCAGGGTATGCTTTGAATAGAGCTAAAGTGTATAATACTTTAGATCATATAAGATTTATTAATCAAATTACAAATTAATCCTTATTAATATATTATAATGTTGTGTATAAGATATATGATTATCCCTCAATTCATAGTAATGACCTGCACATATATGTTCTAAAAATCGGAATAACTACAGTATAGAGCTAAATTCGCCTGTGAGCAATGTAAACCGTATAGTAATTTAAAATGTGTCATATCACGCTATTAATACATATTTTAGCTCACTCACCCATAGACGGGCGCTACAGTGTTTGTAGGACCAGAGCCTATTCTAACAGCGTACTCCAATGTTCTCTGTTCTTCTATATCCATTGCCTCACTCCCATTCTTAGCAGGTAGTCCAAAGTTGGATGATGGTCTACATCATGTAGCCATCTTAAGCGTGGTTTCCCATGTATTCTTATCATTTTCTACATTTACCCATATCATTTTTATCATTTCACATTCCTATTTTATATTCAGTTTTTATTTTTTATCTGTATTACCTTATTTTTTTACTTTTCAACACGTTCTGTTTTAATATTATTTTCTTCATGATGTACCTTTTTGGCACTTCGTTGTTTATAGAATACACTCATACATTTTAACCTTCGTAATTACCTTACTGTACATCTTTATCATTTTTATTGTCTGTATTCACCTTACTCTTGGTTATTTATATTTAATATGTTTTAATATATTTGTACCATTTTCTTATATTGTCTGTATTTTGCATATAGCCTTGAAGAAGACCTACAAAGTAGGTCGAAACGTTGGCTAAACAATCAAGTTTTTCTCAAATTCTACGAGAAATTCATTGTGACCTCTACCCGGACCAATTTCTTCCACATCTATTATCAAGGTCAACAATTATCATTCAATAAAAATAGTTTTATTACTGATTGTATATAATTCTACAACTGACTTAATATAAATTGGGGAACTGACTTACAAATAATCTTAGTGTTAGATCATCATCTATACTTCGAAATGTTTGTTAAAACGTTTATTTCTTGGTGAAATAATTATCGGAAGGTACATTTTCCCCATAATTACACTGTTTTTCATATGAAATGACGATTAGTTTTTTTTCGAGAAGGAAAGAATGAAAAGTTAATTTCATCTGGAAGCGACAACCTGCAGAACTGACACCTAAATTTGTCATCCTCTTTACGAAAATGATGATGAAAGAAGAGATATTTCTGGTTCTTTTGAGCTTACTATGCTGGGTTTTTTAAGGAGGGTATACATTTTTATAAGAATAATTAAAAAAATGACGATAACTAAAAAAAATAAAGAAAATTGAATCAGTTGAAGCTTTTGAAGTAATTTAAATCTGGCGAAGACACCTTCATCACTAAGAGGAAAATAACCTGGCCTTGATAAGGTAGCAGGAGAGAAATTACTTAAGAAGCAAACTTTCAACTCCCCCGCAATTTTTAAGTTAAAATAAACTGTCCTGGACAGTTCTGAGCACTTCATGAACGCTATTAAACTATTTTTTTTTATAAATATCAAATATAAATTTGATTAGACTGTTTTTAAAATATACTACTAAAGTATTATTATTATTCAAATAAACTAAAATCATTTACTCAATCATTTTTTATGTTTTTATTGTTTGGTTTAAGTAGCGGAGTGGTTTAGTGGTAAAGCGCTCAGTTGCAATTCCAATTTCTGTGTTCAAATCCCGCTGCTGGCAAGACTTTTATTTAATCTGTTAGCAGTCGGTGATAGATTCTGTGGGATCTAGAACCCTCTTGTGGTCAGCCAATTTACAGCCCAAAATTATGGAGGAAGTCTGGCGATTGAGTATGATCTAGGACAAATCACCTCCCTGCGCAAGGCTGTAAATAACCCCAGCCAGACCTTTCGCGGGTTGTAGTGGTACCGGTTTTTTTGTTTTGTTTTTTAATGTTTGATGTAAAGACAAAACAATTGCTGATGGTCACCATTGCCCTCATTACTTGGCTTTAGGTGATTAATTATATTAGTTATAAATAATTAAAAAGTATTAAGATATATAAATCGGAATATTAATGAGTTCTAATAAACTGGAGTAAAATATTTTGATGGATACCAATTTTGTAGCACTATTGATATATTTTCTCCATCGCTCAATGTTTTAAAACCTTTCAAAACAAAATATCTCAATCCCATTGATGAACTAAGTGTGCTCCTCGAAGATATAGCGCACTTTGTCACCATACACAGTGTGCACTCCTTGTCATAAGGTATTGTTACGGGCTACTGGGTATTAAAATGAATTAAACAATTCCTTAATTAAAGATACTAATATTTATTAACAAAAGTGATTAAAAAGATACAATTAAACTATTAACAATTAAATTATTAAACTAATATAAATTTATAATAACAATATTCTAAATATTTATTATCTAGGCCTAACTCCTATTTAATTATTACAATAATATAAGATATTACTAATTCTAGATAGCTTAACTAGTTACAATAGTTTCTATGAATATATTACACTACAATTTATAACTAATAATTAACACTTACAGTTCACTAGTCCACCGACCGTAAGATTCTTCAAGTATCACAAACTGACACACAGTAACAAACAGAAACAGTTTATTACACTCGCGAGACTGTCACAGTTCACTGATACACGGTCCGGTTCAACACTGACTAGTTTATCACACTGACACTCACTTATTACACTTATCACAGATCTTCACTGGTCTACTCTCAGGCTAAGACTGACTGACTCGAGTTGACTCGTTAATGATACCTGTAGTGAAAGAATGTAATTTACAAAGTTCAATATACTATATCACAGCTACTGGTCTGAAATCAATTATTCTTTGTAGAAAATGCAACTATCCATAGAATTGTAAAAATTAAAATCGGAAAAAAATGTAGGAAACAGATAAAACGTAAACTGTTTAATCTACAGAAAAACTAAATTTTCATTGGGAATATAACTGCTATTCCATTATTCACATCACCACATCTTCCCTCTATAAAGTCACTTGTCAACACGATCGATTACACAAATTATTAATTAAATCACTTAATTATGCATTGATTGTAAAAATTATATAACAGTTGTAGGGAAAGTGTACCGATACTTTACCAATTCTGTAAGTACGAGATGAATTGGATGGTTTAGTACAGGCTCAAATTCTGTAATCATTAGCCACAGTGTTCTTTCCTTTAAGCAATCGCTAAGCGCACCCGCAAGAAACCGCTGAATTTTGATAAAGCCTCAATTTCCTCTTTCTTCTCCTCTCTCTTTTATAACGAAATAAGGATGAGAAGAGGTAGGGAGCAGAGGTTGTACATCTTAGAGCGCTATCATTAGTAGAGGAAAGAGGAAAAGGGGAAGGCAGCCTTGGAAGATGGCCGCAGAAGCTGTTGAATAATTTAGAGCCTGCTCACCGAAGCTTTTGTCCTGATGAAGTGACTTCAAGATAAAAGACTTTAGGTGTTGGGCATTTATATCTCCGCCCGTGGAGCTTCAGTCAATTGTTTTTCATCTTAAAAACGCTATTTACTATTATCGACTTTATTTTTTATCATTTTTACAACAGATGTTTTTTTATATATATACAAGATAACCAAACTATTGAAACATTATGTATAAGAATACATCTTACTGATATTATAAACGTGAAAGTTTGTGTGTTTGTCTCTCTTTCACGCAAAAACTACTGAACGGATTTGGATGAAACTTTACAGTAATATAGGTTATACATTAGAATAACACATAGGCTATAGCAAGCGTGGATTTATGGGGGTGGCGCACGGGTACACGTGCCCCTCCGACAGTTTTTAGGTACTATGGAGAATCCATTATAGTACATAATTAAAGGCAAATCACATGGCAATAGAGGTTAAAATTACAGAAAGAACATGGGTGAAACTATTGTTTTGATATCCTACTAATATTATAAATGCGAATGTTTGTTACTCATTCACGCAAAAACTACTGAACGGATTTGGATGAAACTTATTGAGTAAAATAGGTTATACATCATAGGCTACAGCAAGGGCAGATTTATGTTTATATTTAGCAAAGTCAATTCCCAAAACAGAATCACTGAAGAAAATATCAGACGTATATTCTCTTCTGTACGGTTCTGAAGCCAGGGTTATAAGGAAAGCCGATCAGAAAATGCTGTTACCAATACGGTAAGCGAATCTTTTCCAGACCTCAGACCTCATTTAAAATAGAAATTAAAGAAGGCCCTAAAGATTTTTTTTTTAGATTAATTTATTGATATTTACAACTGTAATAATATTACAACAAGAAAATTTGCTAATATGAACAAATGATATGAAAACAAAAAACACTTTTGGAGAAACTACCCATCGGTAGCTCTTCCATAGAGTAGCAGGTTTGAGGCCGTCTTCTTTTCAGACGCCTCGGAGGATTATCAGGAATCGTATGGAAAGCAAGTTGAGAAACTAGCGGATTCAAGTGTGTATGGAGCTTGCCTCGGAGGGTTATCAGGAATAGTATGGGAAGCAATTTGAGAAACTAGCGGATTTAAGTGTGTATAGAGCTTGACATGGAAGGATAGTTATCTAGTTTTGGGTTATAATATTTATCTAAATATTATAAATGTTAAGAATGACCGTGGAGAACATTACAAACTCCATGTATATGAAAAAATGTTTTAATTAATTGACAACTATTAAAAGATTAATCATGTACAAATTTATGAGTAAAAATATTTAAATTAAATAAAAGTAGACTTATGAGAAAAGAAAAAATTGAAAATGACTTAATTAGTCGAAACGTATTTTAAATAAAAAAAAAGATTTGACTGGAAAAAGTTTTTTTACTCACTTGAATGAATGATTCAAAAATAGGTGTCTTTTTTAAATTGGATATAAAAAGGACAATAGAAAACCGTTTTCAATTCAAAAATTACGGTTTAAATAAATTGAAAAAACACTCCCTTAATAATCAGTTCATTGTAGGGGCTAAGAATAGAATTGAAGCTTTAGAATCGTTAGATGAAGACCGAAAATTTATTTATAAAGCGAATATTATATCGTAACACAAACAGGCAGCTGACCCTTCAAGATTTGTGGTGAATACAAGTACTTTGACTTATAGAAACATACGATGACATTGTAGAAAAGGATATGAAGGCCCGTATAGCGGCAGGAAGTAGAAGACTGTTCGGGATAGGGTAACTATTTTGTTGTTAACGGTTGCCCAGAAAGGCAAAGTGCCTCATATATAAAACGATTGTGGGATCAATTGTTACTTATGGGTGTGTGACATGATCCCTGACTAAAGATAACAAAAGGGTTCTTAATTATATTTGGGAAAAGTCCTACATAAAATGTTTAGACCTATTACAGTAGAGGATAAGTGGAGAATCAGGTCCAATAATAATAACAAAGAATAAAGGGACCTCATGATGAGCTCGATATATTGAAAGTCATCCATTTAAAGAGACTGTGTTAGTTGGGGCATGTGGAGACCCTACAGGATTTCCAAGGAAGATGCTGTATGGAATTCCAAATGATGGTATAAGATTGAGAGGGAGGGGCCGTCTCAGGTGGTTCGACGATATTGAAGGTGACCTGGGGGCGATGGGTATAAACCGCTGGAGGCGTCTTAGGGTAGACAGAACGAATATAAAATGTTAGCAGAGGCCATTGTTCATCAAGGACTTCAGAGCCCTGCAATGAAGGAATGAATGTATTTTTATTCCTTTCTTTCTGTTTATATTTTAATTTAGATTTTTATAACTCTTTTACATATGAAAGAATATTAGGGAATCAGCCTATGGATTCCTTGGATACATACTCCTAAGTATTGGTCATACACTGATCTAAAAATTCTGAATTATTTATATGATGTAGAAATTTAAATAATTATGTACAAATAGGAAGAAATTAAAATTATTAAATATGAAAAACGAGCCTCAATAAATAAGGCATAGAAGGCAAGTGCGAAGGGAGATCGTGGAAAACATTTGTAACCCGATCACGACCACATTTATTGCCTTGCCGAACCCAGGTGCCTTCGAGGTTATGCCCGCCATATCTCGTCATGTCCTACTTTTCGTTCATATTAAATAACAGCATTTCATTCCTTGCATAAGCGCTCAGATATTTTAATGAAGGAAATTTTAGTCATATAATTTATTTGTAAAGCAGTAATACGAATGTATTGATTGATACAGAAAGGAAAATGTGAAAAAAATAATTATTATTACATTATTAAATTATATAGTTTTAAGGCAATTTGAACAATCACAATCACATTTGTTCTCGTTGCTGTTCAAACATTTCATATTTTTAAGAAAAAGATGTCTATACCACTACAATAAATGAAGATTCAAGAACAACGGTTGGCGAGGGACGTGATTTGTCCTAGATCATCTCAACAGCCATGTTTTTCCTCTAACGTTACCCGTATTACGAGGCTCGGTCTGCCCGAGGAGAGTCTTCAGATCCCATAGAACCATCCCCGGCTGTTAACAGTTTGAACAACAAATCTGCCACAAACGCATTTGAATCCGAGACCTTCTACACGACAACTCAGTGCTCACTACTGATCTACTTCGCTCCCACATAAACAGTGTTTTGTGGTTAAGTAGCAAACTGAAAATTTGAACTAAGGATCAAATCAAAACAAATATAATATTTCCTATGGAAGTATGTCTGAAAACACTTTGTTTAGGAGATATTCACACCTAAAGATTTTCATTGTTATGAATTATTTAGGCATAGTAAATAAATAAAACTTATTCTATTTACTCCAACTACTTTATTCATCAAATATAAACATTAAAATTGATGTTAAATGTTGTTCAAATTGAGTTCCTTGATCATTAAGACTCGGTGGATTTCTTCAACAGGAGCAGTGGTAGGAAGGCACTGGAAATTTGTTATTGTTTCACAAAACGATTCAAGTGTTCTTCTTCTTAAAAAATTAAGGTCAATGACCGCCCTTGTATAGACGTTTTGTTTAAAGTCACTATGAATGAAATTGATGAAAATCTTTACGTGTGAATATCTCCTAAACAAAGCGCTTGCGGACGGGCATATCTCCATAAGAATTTTTTTCTTGATTTGAGGTATTTAATTCAAATTTTCAGTTGGGCTACTTAACTCTGAAACACCCTGTAAACAAAAAATTGAAGGCGTACCTTCTTTCAATACTGTAAATTTCATATCGACTTAAAAAACGTCAGGATAATACATTATTCTAAAATGTATGATAATTTCTGTCAACAGGTCTTTCAAAGCCTGTCCTTGTTCCCTTTCTACTTTTTTAAAGGTCTTTAAAACAGATGACCAAGAAAGAAAACGGAAAGGTCTTTAAAACCAAAACCAGAGAAATTTACAAAAAAATAACATTTTTAAACCGATTGTATTACGAAAGGAGAAAATTGGTAAGATCTTGTGTCCAGTTCCGAACCTTTCTCCAACATTAAAAACATGGAAATAAATTATATTTTCTTAATACACTTACAGCTTTAATTAGAAATACCATGCAAACCGAGTCAGTGAAATTGGTGCTTGAGTGATATAGTTTCGGAGTGGGGCCAACCGAACCTGGGCTAGACCAAATACCAGTAACGATGTTATTTCAGCTTAACAACCAATTACTATCCGCCATGATTCCATGATCTGATATTGTGTTACTCAGGAGACCCATTTTTCAAAGAAATATAGTAGAATATCCGGATACGGGTTCTTTACCTTTTTTTACTTTCTAAAGTCCAAATCGATACTCTTAAATAATATTTACAGCTTTCGAAGGAAGGCTTCAACCTCCATGTTTAACTAGATAGGGTTACTTGAAAGTAGCTACTAATAGAATAGAATTTAAAAGTAACTTTCTACAATGTCCCTTAAAAATAACAAACCTGAGCAGAAAAAGAAACATGATTTACATCTAGCCAGAAAGATACACACTGAAAATCATAAAGTACTTATAAAGTTCCAAGAAAAGTAAATAAAAAAAGTACGTATTATGAATAAATGGAATACAAATATAAATAGCAAACAATAATAATAATGAGCTAGGATGATATAATTTCTTTAATAACGCATATATTCTTAATAAAAAAATACTTTTCCCTAACATTAATATAGCGAAATATTCATGGGTGCTTAAAATAGAAAATTTACTTATTCATAAATATAATAATTAGGAAACTCAATAATTAGTAATAATACAATAATAATATTTTTATATCAATCTCTTGTATTATATTTTCTTCTATATTAAAGTAATTTAGAGCTATGCGGTTTACTTCTATTACTTTTATAATATATAATAGTATTTTCTTAAAATGTGTTAGTATTTTCGTATATTTTTTTCTTTCATTGCATATGTGATTCTGTGTAGATACACTTAAATGTGAAGTTTGAGACTGGTCTGTTTGGTACAACATATTACTTATGTGAATTGTAGCAAATCATATTAGAAATATATATATTTAAAAAAAAATTAGAATGTGTTATATAATTTTGTGGTATACAACCTCTAAAATTTATTCAGATACATCGATTTATATGTACATACATATACATACATATACATACATATACACATATATATATATATATATATATATATATATATATATATATATATATATATACAAAACAAGAATTATCGGTGAAAACGAAAATGTTCTCTTCAAAAAATGTGCTGGCGTGCACAATGCATGTTTGCGATTTGTATAGAAATATTTAAAAATACTTTTTTAATTATTTATAAGTTCTTTAATTGTATATTTTTTTCTCTCCATGATATCCATTTTATTATTCTTGGTTACTAACTTGACTGAACTTCACAAGTTAAGAAATGAAAGGAGCTAAATACGAAATGAAATAAAATGAACACTAATACAAAAACAATTAAAATAATGATGCTCATCGTTTTCAAATCTTCCTGAAAAGAACTTCCACATTCTGAAATATAACTTGGTAACGACGACAAAGTCACGCAATTAAAGAGAACAAACACTCAAATTAATGATTGATGAATGAATGAAACTAACAACCAATTAATTCATCCATAAAGTGACTGATCTATCAATTATTCAATTAATTACTTGTTAATCAATCAAGTTTCATTCTGATAAATGATTTAGCCATCCCGGCTAATAATGCAACTAGTTTCTAGTTGTTGAGTGATTTCAGCGGCTCTGTCCTCAGTCCCAAGGCTCACTCTATAACTTTAATCCCTTTTAGTTTAATGACCTTTGTATTTGAAATTTCAAAGTAATTACACATAACATGTGTATATAACATCTAGTGCACTTACTGAAAATGAAAATTTTAAACTTGATAAAACGTAATATGCTGATGTACAAGTATACACTTACATCTAGAACAACCTAAACATACCTCGTACAATATGTGTATCCTATATAAGTATCTATATATACCTGTATGACTGGAATTTCGTCTGTATTTACTAATTTTATTCACAATTAAGTTAACTCAAAGTGAATTTGGGAATCGTATTTTATTAATCAAAAGAACAAATGATTTTGAAGAAAGATCAAAACAAACAATGTTGTTACGGTATGATTTATAGTATTGAGATTTCTATAAAAAAAAATTTAATAATAAGGCTATTTAAGAAAACCAAAAAACATAACTTCTCCTTAATATCAGTTAGAGTATAAAAATGTTCAATGAAAAAAATTCCAATTATTAATTTAATTTGAAGTATAATGTAATAAGGAATGCAATGAGCAAAAAGGATAAATTATGCATGTTTCAAAAGTAGTCTAGAATCAATAGCCAATACCCGCAAATATTTTCAAACTTTCAGACGAACATTTAAACTGCTGTAAATCTCTCACGTGAGGTCTAATTATCAAAATATGTTTTCGCACTCTACTCGCACACTGTATGACATTTTAAAACGAATGAATACAAAAAAAAAATTCTAGTTTCACTACTATTATTTTTTGATGGGCTGAAGTCTGCGAACCCTCTATTTAGGGACTTAAAACCACCCCTCAGACCTGGGAGATGGCAGGGCACTGTTCCCTTGTTCGATGTGCCTACATTTAGTGATCTAGGGATGGGGTAAGTACTCCATTGTCCCTCCCTGTTTTGTATTATATAAAGTCAGCGTAGTTGAGCCGGTTCGAGTAAAAACCGCCTTCAGCGGACTTAGCCCATTGTTACGCCTTAAAATACCGAAAGGTAACAGAAGGCTTTGGTTTATATAGAAGCATTTCCAGGAATTTCTGAAAATTTGTATCATATTGTAAATAAAATTTTTGGAGGATGAGAAAAAAGAAAAAATAGTTTCACTACGAACATTATATATTATATATACCAATCATGTTTGTGAATTGTGTAGAAATATCTTTGATATATAATTAATTATTTTTAATTATTTTTTTTACTTCAATAATTCTGTTTTTCCTCTTCAAGTAGTCTATCATATTCTTCTTCAAATTTGATCTCTCTAGGGATCTTTGTACTACCGATGAAAAAATACGGTGATAGATAAGTGAAAAATATTAGGAAAAAGAACATAAGTATTAGCGATAAGCCAACCAAACGGAGATCCTTACAAAGCTATTTTTGATTATCAAGCAATTTTAGGTTTAGTGAGGGAAAACATACGATTCATTCATGTACAAATACGTAAGACATGCATATTGAATGATAATTGTTGACCATGATAATATATGTGGAAGAAAGTGGTCCGGGTAGAGGTCAATTAATTTCTCTTAGAATTGGAGAAAAATCTATTAAATAGCCAACTCCAATTCATTGATTGAAAAATTCATTGACCTCTACCCGAACCACTTTCTTCCACGTAAGACATAATCCGAAAACTATGAAGATTTTCGATGCAATATTAAGAAAATATAAAATTAAGGGTTAATAATAATAAAATAAATTAAGAGACTTTCAAATTTAAATTTCTATTAATTCAATAAACTATGTCACCACATGACATTTTCTAATTACTATGTTGAAATTTTAGACAGACTATATTTTGTCAAATTATCAGTAGATCTTTGTTTTTCATGCGATTGATTAATGTGCTGGTCTCTACTGGAAATAGAAAAACCCACTTGGCAAAAAAAAAAAGAGCCCTCGCCTCTCTGGTTGCTGATGACATCCAGTGTTCCTGGCCAATAGAATTTGAATAAAACAATAATAGAGAGCAGCTTAAGAGCTGTGGAGGCTCAACGACCAATCGGACAGCAGGAAACCGGGTGGGTAGTCTATCCCCGCCTCCTACCCTTAGGATCGATTCCAATATAGTTTTCTGTTTTGCTTTAGAAGAACCAAGTGTGTATATTTGTTCAAATATATATAGATCGCAGTGAGATATGAAGTTTTTCTTCTTGGTATTTGTTTTTTTAGTATTATTGTTTGTTATTATCATCTGGGGTATGGATGTATTTAGTTTTGGTGGAAGTTTCAGGAAATTTTAGGGGTGAGTTAAGCCGTACCAGTATTATAGAACTTAATTCCATTTATAAGATGTAAACAGAACGAAATCCTATTTTTACAGTCCTATCCTACTATTACTATCCTATCATGCCAATTATTACTTTTGTTCATTTGGAGAGAATGTATGATCTTTCTTTGCTTGTGAATTTTTTTTAGTTTTTTTATTACTTTTGTTTATTTCTATCACCATCTTGTTTCATATATGAGACCGGGCGTACTGCCATATTCCAGCAGCCCTTTTCCAGAAGTCCATCTCCACGAGGAGTAGTTTTCCTTAGCTCACATTTCCCATTTTACAGTTTTCTCATACATTTATCATAACTTAAAATGTTTTTTTCTTAGATTTTAGTTATGGTATTACTTAAGTTCTGAATTGAGCTAGCCTTTAGCTTTTCTCCCTTCCCTGGTTCATCCTGTTACATCTCCTTCGGATGTTACATCTTTGTGAAGGACGAATTCTAATTATTTGAAGATGGCAACGTTTTTAATCTGTGAATCCTTCACCCCCAAAGGTCCATCTTCCTCTGTAAACAAATATTTAGTCTTTTTTAATTATTTCTATTATTAATTTATTATTTTAATTAACTATAAGCTTTTATGAAAGCATTGCTTGAAGATTGTTGAAAAGCACAACTGATTTTAAGTCGATCTCTCCATAACTTAGTACTGAGATGTTTTCAAGCAAGAGCTGAAGTGGAAATGGAAAAGCAGTCGCTGGAAAGGAGTGGATCTTCAATAATTCAATTCAACTTAGCCGTGGAATCGATCCCAGTCGCCTCTTGAGCTTGTTATCGTCCCTCCTTATTTACCTCGGTTCTTTCTTATCATCTCAGTAATTAATCTTCATATTTACTCTTTCGGGATTCCTATAGCGTTCTTCTAGCTTTGTCCCTTCCATTAAGGAATTTCCTTTCTACTGGGGAATATTTTTCTACAAATTTTTGAGAAAAAAAGAGAATACATATATATTGTTGTTGATATGTCTCTCGAATAACATACAAATGATATTATTCCTAATATTTCATATAAAGAGTTGATTAGTTGAATAATTAATAATTAGTTTATAGATTTTTAAACATTAGTTAATTGAAAAGAAATACACACACATATATATATTTTTGTTTTTTGTTTTGGACGATCGGTAATAATGTGAGTATCTGAAGCATTAGAAGTACCTAAGTAAATATGGAAAGGGGCCCAGGCCAGGTAGAGTAAAATGGATCTTATGGTTTATTACCTTTACTCTCAGAAATATGGTGAGGTGTTCGAAAGACGTAGTCAACTCAACATGAAGGAACTGGATGGAGCGATGGTCTAGAATCAGGAAGTCACATACAGCGTCCTCCTATCTTTGTAAGTAGATTATAAGTTTTCTTAAATATTTGTAATTGAAGGAAAAAGTGAGTCACATAGGCTCCACCTTGTGTTTAATTATCTGCAATGAGTTTCTTATATTTTATAAGAAAAAAGGGAAACCAATTATCAGGACATAAAAACTAATAAGTAAATATTAATGTTTTTAAAATAAGTTAATTAAATATGTATATTATTTAGGAAAAGACAGCGGCGTTAAATGCAAATAGTATAAAATAAATGTAGAAATAAGAATCGTTTTTTTTTTTTTTTTTTCTAGAACATTTCTAGTTAATTTGACCTCTCAGTTCCTCCCCCTTTTTCCATAGTTCAATTCATCTCTTAGTTCAGTACATATCTATTTCTTTTGAAAAATGAACTATGTAGTTCATTTTAACTAGTTCATTAGAACGAACTATTTCCAAAGGAATGATTCAGTAAAAGGAACTACTTTGCCCACATCTAAAAGTAGGAAATACCAGAAGTACCTAAATATTATTTAGGTACTTCTGGTATTTCCTACTTTGGGGTATCATTCAATATTATCTTTTTTGTAGAACTTTATATTATTATTAATATTTATTTTATGAGCTTTATAATTGAACTGCTTATCTCTTTAATTTCTATTTATATTGGACCAATAGAAAATTAATAACCTGCATTATGACATTTTGTATTTAACGTTCATTGGAACGTACCTGCATTGGAAGGTAGGATATGTGAAGAGCTAGAAGTGAGTGAGTGCAGTTTGCCGATAATAGAACAGGTCCTTCTCTGACCAATCCCACACCATCATGTCTCACTACTCCCAAATAAATATACACTTGCAACCCTTTTAGTATTTAATCTCACCATGTTTTAAAGCACCGTGCGACTAACTTTTTTCTTTAATAAGGAGCATTCCTGTAAATTGATTATTTTATAATTGATGACACTAGTAGCCAAAAATTCCATTAGAATTATATTCAGAGAAAATAAATCGGTACTTGTGATTTATCAGGTCTCCAGTGACTGCTATCGGCCAATATTTATAGTCAAAAGTATTTATAGCAAATATTTATAGCCTTAGGTATTATCATTAATTATATAGGCATTGTATAATGATAATACCTATATAATTCTTCATATTAAAGGTAATTAAAAAATACAAATGTAATTGTAAAATACTAATTTTAGACCCCTCTAGCTACGCCCCTTTTCTAATAGAAATTTTTTTCCACTTTTTACACGTTTTTACACTTTCGATCAAAATATCTCCATCTTATCTTCTTGTCGAAATCTATTCATGACCTTTTTCACATAATTTGACCTTCGGAATTATTCCAAATTTTTAGAAGTATTTCACAGATTCTTTCTTCTAATGCGGCAATAACCAAAGTGTTACCCTGTCCCTTTTAAATATACAATAAGAATATTAATGAGGCAAACACCACATAAATTTAATCAATCAATCACCAATCAACACAGGCACTATAATCCATTACTGATCCTGGCCGCCCCAAGGGGTCGCCTCTACTCTTCTCTGTCCTGTACCAAAGACTTCCAAGCTTTTGATCCAACTACTAAATGCTACCTACATCCCTCTCGACCTTGTCTGCCTGTTTTAGTTGAGGACGCAAACGTTTCCTTTTCCATCAAAGTACCCCAGCAGCAGTCTATTTCAGAGTAGCATCGTCCTCCATTCTGACCACATTTCCAGCTCATCTGAGCCAAAATTCTTCTTTGAACTTCTGGGCCGGTTGAGCAATCCGCTTTGACCAGAGAACCAAGTTAGGCAAACCTATCGACACTTTCAAATGTGTCGGCGCCAAATGTGATGGTGGGTTCTTATTACCTTGAAGGTATAGCCAAAATATACTTGATTTACCTGAAGACCTATACGCCGTCCAGAATTTTCACCATGTCATGCGGATAGGCCAGTATTCGCATGGACTTAGTCAGAATCGTACTAGTGACTTGTAGCCCTGAGTCTCTTTCTTAATGACCTTTTTTAGTTAGAAATTGAATAACAGCAAGAGAGTCCAGCCCCTTGTCTCAGGCCCCTAGTTGTCTTAAATACTTCAGACAAGTCTTAAGCTGGCATTAGCAAATACGCAAGGCTCATCATTTCTCTGGGATCACTGATTTCTTCCATACTTTAATACAGTTTATCCTTGATAATACTGTCGAGAAGACAGAAACACTAAAAAAACAATGCGGAATCAATTTATTGACGCCCACACAAATGACTCAAACGAGGCGAGTGATAAGAAGAGGTTACATGAGAAAAGGAGGAAGGATTTATGGCGACCTGCTAAATCGCAATATAATTTAATTATTAAAAAAATATGTTTTGAAGATTTCCAAAATGGCACGGTTAATTATATATAAAACAAAGTAGCACAGTTAGTAAATGATTTATTTTAACAGAAAAACTACTATCTTATGCGTATTGATATCTTATGCGTGCTCGGTGTACAAAAGAATATCAAACTTTACAAAAATTATTATAATTTATTTTATTATTATATGATATAAGTTTTTAATTGAGTTGGTTAAGCACCACCATGGATAGTTGGGAAACCCGGGTTCGAGTCCCGGCCTGGTCATATCTTTTCTTTTCAAATATGTAAAATATTTACCATAGTTAGTTTTTAAGTAATTAAATAGAGGAGCACTGTATACATGTTGTAAGGATAAATTAAGAGACAGCTTATTATCTGGGAATTTCGATCAAGCTATTCATAAAACTCTTTAGCCTTATCTTTTGCTAACCTGACATTCCTTCATGCATTAATCATCCGTAGTCAAAGTTAGGATTAATGAAGATGGATCCCACCAAATGACATGGGGTTCTTTAGTGAAAAATGTACTACAAACGATTTTGTTGTTTTCACATTAATATAGTTAAAAATTTCTATGTTATTACAATTTTATGGGATAAAAGTATTTATGTCATCTTTAAACAAAAATAATTATATAAGAAAGAGAAGTGAACGCAATAGTAAGAAGACAAAGAACATGTCACTTTAATAAAAACATCGCTTCTAAGGTTTTTGTGCTTAAATCCGTTGAAGTAGGCTTGAAATTGAAAAAAGACAACGCAAACCCTGGAGAGGATGAAAGAAAATAAAATACTTTAGGAGGGGACAGAAAATAAAGAAAGCATTCTCCTAACTAAAAAACGATTTAGCTGGGAAATTGATGTCTCTGTGGCGTCTGTATTAAATTTTGCTTTGCGTACTTTCGAGATAGAACTAACTCGCGATCTTGAAATATTTTTTTGTATTGAATTATTTTATTATTATTATTATTATTATTATTATTATTTAATATTCATATGCACCTGCGCAATTGCGCATCCAGCAAATTTGATCCAGATGTTTTTCTCTTTGCTATTGTACAGGAACATCGTGTTTTGGAATGAAATATCAATTTTCCAGTAGGTCTCTTGGCCAATGTCTTTTTAATCTTTTTTTATTAAGTCCAGGTAACAGGGAGTAGGAAAGCGGAAGGACGAGTGGGTTTGGGTGATATTGTGTCGATAAGTGGAATGTTATGTATTTGTTATGAATATATGATTTTATAGTAGGAATGTTCATGTCATTGTGTATAGTGTGATTCGAAACATACTATGGTGCATTAAGATTTTTCTGAGAATTTTGGATTGTGTTATTTGAATCTTGTGTATGTGAACTTTTTTTGCTGAACCCCAAAGTTCTGCTCCATATGTCCAAATAGGTTTTAGTATACTGTTATAGATAAGTGGTTTGTTCCTCAAGTCAAGTGAAGATCTGTAGTCCAGAAGATATGATAGTTGTTTGTACCGTCTAGTCAGTTCTTGTCTTTTTAATTTTGTATGTACGTTCCATGTAAGTCTTTTGTCCAAGTATAGTCCTAGGTAACGTATATAATCATTACATTAACGTACATACGAATTATTTTAGTTTTCAAAACTCAAACTCTACTTAGCGATATTCTATATAATATTTAACCAATATTCCAGATAATTCATTTTATCAAACTGCAATTTATTCGTGAACCGAATGTTATCTATAACATGACGATGAAAAATATACGATTGTGCTTTGAAAAATATATGATAAACGGATAAAATGATAAATGATAAACGGAAATCCGTTCATAGAATGAAGGTATTATTTACGACTACTGTTCTCTGTTTCTTTATACATTATTGTCTTCCGAAACGTTTTCACTTTAATTCATAGATCTTAATACTGCTACATTTTCATCATCAGCTTCAGGAGGTTTAGACTTCACTTCTACTAAACCATCTATCTCTTATCATCTCTATATTTAATTTTATGGAAACTTATCTAAACCTTTCGAGCTAGAACGTTCTCGAATAATCGATCATGGCCATTTTTTTTTTCAAATGACTAAATTCATTACAGTATTAAGATACAGTCTTACTTTGATCCCAGACTATTTATTATAAATAACTAAATATTTTATAATTACATTTTCAACTGCATTCTTTCTAATTCCACGTGTGGCCATACTTTTCATTGCAGGTCATCGTAAAATGAGAAGTACATTCTAAAAGTATTACTAGAACTAATGAAATAGCGACATCATCGAGAATTTTAAGCTTCATGACTTCAAAATTTTGATGTGTGATAATCAATAATAAATTCAGCAGTGATCATTATATTTTACTACTTTGTTGTTTCAGCACCTTTATTGCAAGCATTTTCAATAACTATCAATAACTATGACTTTATAATTATACCTTAAAAAGAGCTTATATTGCTGCTCAGTAGCTATATTTTAAACATATGAAAGGTGCTATATTATATTTCTTTTTTTATCTGTCCAACTGTCTTTACTTTTTACTTGTCTTTGAAGTTTGCTTTTTTATAATTTTTAATTTATTTTTATTTGGTTGTAAATTAGAAATTTAATTTGTTTGCCAGAAGCCATAATATAAACTTCCATTCGTAGTTGTCGTAATAACTTCCTCATGTAATTGAACGGCTTTGTGCTTTTCGTATATTGTTCTAAGAACAATCTATATTTTTCAGTATCTTCATTATCTAGAGTATTGGTATAATGTTTAATAGAATACTTATAGAGTATTAGTTTAAATAACTATGATAATTCGAAACACAAATACTTCAAGATCTTAAGTTAGTTCTATCGCGAAGGAGAACAAAATAAATTTTGATGCATAAGCCTCAGAGACATCACTTTCCCAGCTAAATCGTGTATTAGTTAGGAGAATGCTTTTTTATTTTCTATTCCTTCCTAAAGTATTTTATTTACTTTCATGCTCTCTAGGTTGTCATTTACGTATACTACAGGTTATCCTAATCCTGTTACGATTCTCTTAAGAAAAATAACTGACCATTTTTAAATAAAATTTCTATAATATACGGTATTTGGCGACTTGTTAAAAGAAAAAAGGGTAAAAAAATCCTCGTTCTAAAACAAAACAAAACTAGATATCTCTGCGTAAATATCAAAGACAATAATATAGCTGATTTCGGAGGAAATGTTTCCTTCAAGATAGCTAGGTGATGGAGCAGCCTGAAGAGTGCGACAGCATCAATGATGGAGTATGATGGAGTTATCCTGATCAAGCCATTTATATGCAAATGTATTGGCTCTATTGCCCGCTACTAGCCCTCTAAGGACTTCTTATCCTTCCCCCACCTCTTCCTCTCTCCTTTTCTCCTTCTTTCGTTATCACACTATCTCTTATCCTTACTTTTCTTTCTGATAAATGGACCTATTGGAAAAGTTATATTGATATAAAAGTAAGGTTTCGCCTTGATCTTAGTGAACATTCAGTATACTAACAAGGACACCTATCTAGATAAGAAAACTGGTCAAAGTTTTCCCAAAAAAGATCAGCCAAGCGGAAAAGTGGTTGTGGATATAGAATTATTTCCCGGTAAAATATTTTGTTGAACTTTCAAAACAACAGGTTTAGTTTCAAAAACAAATTTGTAAAATAATGTAAAGGTTTACTTGATGAAGGTGAAGGTATTGTGGCAAGGCGTCAATTATATATATTTTTACGTAGTACATAAAATTATATTGAAAGCAGAAAATTGACTGATTTATCTAGTAGACGGGCGTGCCACGGTAATCCATCATAACTGATTTTAATTTCAAATTTTTCTTATTGCTAAAATAATTTAAGTTAGGGAGGAAAATAGTTGACTGGAAGCTATCATGGAGGATGGAGATAGTTGGGGGGGGGGGGGGAGTGCGGTCAAAAAAACACCAAATAAATCAAGAAACACGGTTCACCCAGCCGCCTCTCCTATTAGCCCTCAAGATGACCTACAAAGTAGTAGGTCGAAACGTCGGTACAAATAAAAAATAAATCATGACTTACTTGGTGTTTTTTTTACTGCACCCCCCAACTATCACCATCCTTCATAAAATAATTTATTATTAACCCTCAAGCACTGACATTGTTTTCCTTAAGCTAGTACTGACACCTTGTCCCACGGACCATCTTATATAAAAGCTTATTAATACAAGCAAAATAAGTTTACCTGCTGCTCTTCTCTTGGACTTCATGGAGGAAACCAGGTATGGTATAGGATACATGGGAGAACTTTGTAAGGAAATGAATCCAACAATCCTCATATAAAAAAAAAACTCTAATATATTAAAAAAATAATAAAAAATTACATTTAACACCTAATAATAGTAATAATAATCCTGAAGGCATTAAGCAAAATAATAATTGCAACTTGGAAAAAGATTCACCATCAATAACCATAGTTCCCTAAACCACTAATAAAAAAAATAATTTCAATTTAAAACATGACCCATAACCATAATCCTATAGGAACTAATAATAATTAAAATTTAAATAAAAGATCTTAAACCTGTTTGTGATCGAAATAATAATAATAAGTCAAGCTTTAATTGGGATTTTTTTTACTGCACCCCCAACTATCTCCATTCTTCATTATATCATCCAGTCAACTATTTTCCTATCTAACATAAATAAGTAAAATATTTTGTATTTTAATAAAATTTATAAATTTAAAAATATCACTGATATTAACTATTAATTAAATAATAAATTGCTATGTTTCTACTCTTAACTCTATTTTGGATATGCAGGTTGGTATTTTGGATGCCAGAGTATCATTAAGGATGAGTACTCAAATTATTATTTATATGCCTTAATCTTAATTGGGTTCCTTTCCAGAGGTCTGTTCTTGTGTTTACCAATTTACTCATCTATTATGTCTTCAATATATTATTTATGACTAAATAGTGTATCTGGGGTATGTAAGCACCATGAGAATTATAATGAGTGTAGTTTAATTATTCAATTTTAAACAAGATTAATGACTCAGATTTTGATATATAAAAAGGATTGCCATAAAATACCTTACAGGAAATAAATTAAACTTATCTGTGAAAAGGGGTAGATTGAGTTATACGTCGGTCTTTGTCTGGCCGCGTCCGGGTCTTCTGCTTCCTCCTCGCTCCTCGGAGTCTCTCTAAAGAGAGTCCTCCTTGTTTCTCCAGGACTGTCTCGAGAGCGCCATTCTCAGTGGAGTTTGACCCCCTTTTTTTTATTTCTCCACCATCTTGAACAACAAGGCCTCATAAGGGGACCAAGGTCTGTTCTTTGTGCAAAATACATTCCCTCTCATGATTGCCACCAGGCATCACTTTCATGGTGCGGACAATACATAAAATATAAAAATCTAAATGAAAGCTTACCTTGATAAATTCTCTCAGTAAAGAGTCATAAGTACTGAGGTTTGGTAAGCGGGACCAGTCGTTGTTTATATTTTGTTAACAAGCTTTATAACCAACCCTCCATATTCACATTCAATAAGGCGCTCAGAAGAAGGAGGTTACATATTCATTCCGTGAATTTCCCATAATCGTTAGGGTGCGAAATGGCCACCTTAAGGTCGCAGGAACCATACCTCAGTTCTTGAGGGTTAAATAATCTTTTGATACCATTTTTTAAAAATGTCTTTATTCATCTTATCAACGGTATTGTTAAAAAATAATGTTAGACATCAAAATTTTTTGTATTTTAAGCTTTTGCCTAAATATTTGTTTTTGCAGAGTTATTTGCTGATAATGCGAAATGTTGAGGAATATGCGTATGTAGGCTACTGTCATCTCCAAACTACTATCGCTATTTTGTTGCTAGTCAAATACCACGCAACAGATGCCCCTGTTTTCATCTCAATAACTGCTATCATGGAAAATTGTCATAGGAATAGAGTAGCATAGCGCCAGGGGCAATCTCATTATCTACTTCCATGATTTCAGATATACAGTGACTGTAGATGACAGCCGCATCACTGTCACTATGGTTTTAATTGGCTCTGTTAGTAATTAACTCTGTCATAAAGGCTATGTAGATTGTATCTTTGGTTCCTCTGTTTAACAATTCTGACTGTATGTGTCTATACTGCTTGTATCTCCACCTCTACGTCTTTAAGACCGGTTCTTAAAAGTATGCAACGTACCATAGATAGAGAAAGACAACATGACAATAAAAAATATTTTGCTTGAGGTAATCATTACTACACAAATAATTTTAAATAAAGGATTAATGCTCTAAAGCCCCTCAACGCTCACTGATTACTGTATAAAATTTAGAATTACATTCTAATTGTCATCAGAGTAAGAATAATAAAAATAATGAAATGTGAAATTAGATAAAAAATTTCCTAATTAACTCATCATAATCATTCTTTCATTGACTCACGGGTTATCTCAGCTTGAATAATACAATGCATGAATCTTATTTATTTTATTACCAGTTCAGTTTCTTTGCCTTCAATACCTGGGTACAATATAGTATAGCAAGTATACAGTATAGTATACAGGGTGTCCCGAATTTAAATGGCAAAACTTCAGGAACTTATAGGGGACCGAAAAACTAAGCAAAAAGTCCTTTAGAGATTTGCACGTTTTTGCTTAGTTTTAGAGAAAATCGCAACAAAATAAACAAAACAAGTTTTCATTTTTATAATTATTTATTTACATTTATATTTATGTTATGTTCTTTTCAATGTAAATATTGCTCAAAATGTTGTCCTCTTGCACCAATGAAAGCATTACATCTAGCACTCATTTGATAAATAGCAGCTAAACATTGACACCGAATAAACTTTCTGCTTCAGCTGATTGAAATGTGGTTCCAACTCGATGGATGTCCAGCTCATTATAGCAGAGTTGCTCGAGCTTGGCTGGATATAAATTAACCACAACGATGGATTGGACGTGGAGGAGTAGTACCTTGGCCACCCAGATCACCTGATATGACACCCATGGATTTCTTCGAATGGGGAACCTTGAAGCAGAAAGTTTATGCGGTGCCAATCAACTCAAGAGAGCAATTAAGAGACCGAATCATAGATGCAGTGCACCAAATATCATCAGAACAATGTTTAGCTGCAATTTATCAAGTGAGTGCTAGAGATCACACACAGTTATTAATTATAATAATATTCTTATGCAAGCTAAAACATTAATTCTACGTGGGGTGAACAAGCTAAATGCAATCTTGCTTTTTTTTCCCTTACAAATTATACCTTTTACAGATCGTTAATTTATCGACCCATTCTATATAAGTGTGTATTATTTACATTGTAACTAAATATTTACAGCATAAAACGAAACATATGTAATAATCAATAATAATACAACAGAAAAAAAAATATAAACTACCTTCTATAGCAAATAGATTTTCATACTTGTTGCGTTAAATAAGATACTGTTAGTTTAATTCAAAATGGTTTCGTACAAAACTTACTATTAATATATTTCGATATTTTTCCTATTATAGGTATCTTATTAAAAAATATTCATACATTTAAGCACAAAACCTAATCAATCTATAGTCAACTTTTCAAAATCTAAGCTGCTTACGAAGTTTATGAAGTCAGGCCAACATTTATTATATACATAGTGTTTCTAATGTTAGACAGTTTGCACCCTTCAACATTACTGGGATTATACATTTTTATACTTTCAGCAAACATAGATTATGTGTTCAAATGTCTGTGTCTATCTGGTGATAAATATTGTTGTTAATATTGCGGATTACGTGCAAACATGATTTTGTTATTGTTCAGTTCAAGTTAAGTTAAAAAGCATGTTACTAAGGTTGTAATTTTTGGATTTGATTAATTTGTAGTTGTCAGTTTTATAATAAATCTATTTATTAATAAATTACTTGAAGATTTATTCAGAACAGGAAAGGTCAAGAAGGAATTCTGTCCGATCGCATTTATGACTACGAACTGTATAGCTAGGTTATTAAAGAACGTGAAATCTATTTTGTACTGAGCACTTAGCATGTTCCCTATCATGTTCCATATTAGCGAAGTGCAGCCTATTCGAGGAAAATCGCTTTCTTTATTTCCGTCTGTGTGAATTTTTGTGATTTCTGTACCCGTTTTCTTATTTTAAAAAACAAAAATTTAGTATTAAAAAAAATATTTAAGTCTCTGGTCCCGCTAATGATATTTTTAAGAAAAATTAAAAACTCTATTAATAACTATAAATCAATACCTACCTAATATTAATACAGCAAAGTATTTTTAGAAAAAAGATTAAAACAAATATTTATAGACAATAGTAATTTTATTTTGGCGTATAAAAATTTGACAAGAATTTCTGTTATAAGTATTCGTAAAATACAAAAAAAAAAAATAATGATGTTTTCGTTTCTTTTTGTGAAATTTCATAACAGAAAACCCAATCAATAAGCTTTACCTTTTGTGTATAACTGATCCGAGGTGAACTAAGGTCGAAGTGAATTATTTATGTAGTACTAAGGTTCTAGACTGGTGCAGAATATCACACCGGTGACCCAGTTCAAGTTCCCCAGTGAAGCTACTTATGCACAGGAGATATTTCAGGGTACGAACTAGGGTTAGAGGTACAACCACAATACTGCAACTTGTTAGAATAGCAATGTAGTCAATCTTTGGAGTTTGTCTCGTACAGACATTTATGTAATGTTATACGTTTCTAGTGGTATAAATTATAAGGTTACATATTTTAATATATATATATATATATATATATATATATATATATATATATATATATATATATATATATATATATATATATATATATATATATATTTAAATCTTGAGTTTCAGTCTTTTATTTCTTTATTAATTTTTCAGGCGACGTTTCGAGACTGGTTAGTCTCATATTCATGCCCTGACAGTGAACAAATGAGCTTTTTAGTAAAAAACATCAAACAGCACACTAAAATAGATGTAAAATGACCTGTGTAAGATAGGGTGTACTTACATGTTCTAAAGAATGATTCATTCTTTAGAACATGTAAGTACACTTAAGATTCATTGGAAACTTAGTGCTACTTAAACTAAAGAATTTATAATAAATGTTTCTTCTGAAAACTTTAATAAATTGAGAAAACCTGATTCACTTTGGTGGATTGGGAAGTTGCAAACTAAGTAGATGAGAGGAATACTCATCTTTCATCGATCGATTTGTGAGTCAAGAACGTTGTGAATATCATTTCAGTTATCGTTTGAGTTCTATACGCGTATCATCAACTGCGATATGACTATTTTCTTGCTATGCATGAGTCCAAAAAAAAAGTAAAATAAATTAAACTGATTATTGTGAACTTAGATTGTTCTCTGTTTATATTCTGTAGTAATCTATAACTACCAACAACTAGTGCCAAATTCCGGAGATCGAAGCCATCATGAAAACTTCAAGTTTATACAATAGTATAAATTCAACTTGTTTATATATTTTTATGAGAGTTTTTATCTGCTTAATATTTAAATGATTCGCTTAAGACATCAAATATTCTTTCTTTCTTTTTTTAGTATTGTCTTATATCAAATAAAACACGAAGGAGTATTATAATTAAGCAACAGTCACTTCTGTAAATTTCAGTTGCACATAAGTTATAAAAAATATAAGAGGATGTTTCTCATTCCCAAAATAATTATTAATATTGTGCCTTAAAAAACGAATTGAAAACAAAAGAGGAACCTTATCCTAACTAACTTTATCCTAATCCCATAAGCGGTCGCATCCCGTTTGGAATGGTATTGAGTCAGTGGCCTTGAGCCGGTTTTGCAAAAACCGCCCTCAGCGGATTCAGATAACAAGGGTAATGCCTTGACATACCCACGGGTAATAGAAGGCTGTAGATTATGCATGTACATATTATATTGTTATTGTGATTGCTAAATTGGTTTTCTTTTTAAATATTTGTTCAAATAATTTGTAAAACACGTAAATAATGTAATACAAAAGCTTACATGTTGTGGAATATACAAACTAGATGACACTAGCTCCTAATTCCAAACCCTTATAAGCCAAATTGGGGCATTCATTATTACTCCATGTTTCCTAACGAAGGAATTTGTGGTACGAATGGTCGAAGTTGCAGCTCATCCCTTGGTGACAGAGATCATAGAAAACAAAACTGATGTCAATATTATTTACATCAGTAATAACGGAATAAATAATAATAATTAATAGTGACTAAGTAATAAAGTAGTACAAATAGGCGGGTTGAGCCGGAGCCGTGACCTTGAGGTCATTGTCTGCTGTAGGAGGGTCGTGGTCGTGACCTTGAGATGACCTTGAGGGTGGGAGGGGTGTAAGGCAGGACGAGGGGGTGTTGACCTTGAGGTAGGTCCAGGTGTGCAAATTAAGATTTGGTAACGTCGCAGATGAGATGTGGCAACAGCGCAATAGAAACTAGGTCATGGTTTGTTCTGAATGGATGACGCATGTGACGTAATTTTATGAATGGAATAGTTGAATGAGAGTGTGACGTCATCTTATGAATGGAAGAACTGAATGGGAGCGTGACGTAATTTGTCTTTGTGAATGGGATAAGAGTTATGAATGAACCACAGTAGTACAAATAGGCGGGTTGAGCCAGAGCCGTGACCTTGAGGTCATTGTCTGCTGTAGGAGGGTCGTGGTCGTGACCTTGAGATGACCTTGAGGGTGGGAGGGGTGTAAGGCAGGACGAGAGGGTGTTGACCTTGAGGTAGGTCCAGGTGTGCAAATTAAGATTTGGCAACGTCGCAGATGAGATGTGGCAACAGCGCAGTAGAAACTAGGTCATGGTTTGTTCTGAATGGATGTTGGTCATGTGACGTCATGAATTGAGGTGTTGAATGGGCGTGTGACGTCATCTTATGAATGGTAGTGTGACGTAATTTGTCTTTATGAATGAGTTATGAATGGGATGCTTTTGAGATTATGACTGAGACGGGAGTTGCTTTTATGAATGGGATTAGGCTTGCTTTTAAGATAGGCTATTGGATGACGTTTCATTGATTTAGATTATTTAGCTTTTATGAGCTTGGATGACGTATGTGTTCCTCCTGAACTTTAGTAATATATAGGAAATTTTTTTGAAGGAGCTGGATTGACAAACAAGGATATGTGAAAGAAAAAAAATACAGTTGTACAAAACATTTATTTTATACATCATATTCTTAAACATATTTTTTGTTACTTTTCTTGTACTCTAATTTTCTCATTTAAGTAAACAATAATAATACTACAAGTAGACATTCTTGAAATAAATCTAGTACTCTAATTACAGGTGTTTTCTAACTAAATATAAATTTAAGTAAACAATAATAATACTAGTATACAATCATTAATTGGTTCTTATACATTTACAATGTTAGATTCGTTGTTTCATTGAGGGTATAGTGGCCATAAGGGAGAGTGGTTTCATCGTGTAATGTATATCTTTTATTATCAAATGAGCATAATGACTTTTTATTTATCAGTGTGGTTTGAACGTTATGCTTTTTAGATTGAATTGTATAAAATGAAGAATATAGACTTTTGCTGTCTTTAAATGTGTTTAGGTAATCGCTAAAAGTAAAATCGTTAACTGCCGATTTTTTTTTTCCCTTTGACTTTTTAACCGTTATATCATTCTTTGTTATGTACGAATACATTTTGGGCCTCAATCCGACAAACTCTACTATAGGATCTCCAAAAGTTTCATCTTTCAACAAACCTACGACTTTTTTATTTTTTTCAGAATAACAGAAATGAGAAGTGGGAAAATTGCTTGTATCAAAATATTTATTTAACTCTCCAGAAATATCGGAATAAATATCTTCAGTCCTAATATTGTATAAAAATGAATCGGTGTCGGTATAACATAAAGTAACATTTTCTACACCATATTTTTTCAAAAACACACTGTAGTGGTAATGATACATCAAAACTTTGCTCAAGTCCAACACTGCAAATCCCACGTACAAGGGTTTATCAAAAATAACGCTTTCTTTTTCCAGCTGAACCGCTGTAACATTATCTGCAAATATAATCCTGCCTTTAAAATTTGGTTTATTGACTTGACGAAATAATGATTTTTCATTTGTTACTATTTTTAAATCGATTCTGTTGCGCACGTTTTCCATAAATTTGCCGAAGCAGCTGTTATTCATCAATTTGTAAAAATCTGACTCGAATGTATTTTTTGCTGATGCTCTCATCATTGAATTAATTTCTATGTATGGAGCCAACCATTTTTTTTGTTTAAACTTCAACACTCTATGAATTTTTGAAATCTTTACCCCGAGTTGTAGAGCTTGTTTTAAATTCACATAATGTACTATGTAACGTGTTTTGGGCATGAAAGTCGTCAATAGTTTAACTGTTTTAGTATTAGGTGGATTATTTTTTTCGGGTAAAAAAGGTAATTGAGAAAGATTATCATGAATTTCTTTGGGGTATTCAACATCAACGTCTAGCACATAACCGGTTTCTGATTCATTTTCAAGATCTAATACATTTAATTTTTCATCAACCCACTCAAAATCTGTATACGGCAAGGGCAGGTTCATGGCATAACCGTAAAGATTGTTGACATCTACGTAAAGTAAATAATTACTGGGTTTAGTCGAGTCATATTCATTTAGATATTTATTGTTAGCTTTCGCATACCGTGAAACAACTTGGCAAACAACTTATTCCCTTTTCAAAAAACTGAACCATATCAATATCTTTTATTACATCTAATTTTATTTTCGTGTATTTCAACATTGCATTCCAAGATAACTGTGGCAAAGTAAAAAACCATGCAGGATCTAGTCGATAAATTTGTTGACAGAGAAGTCGAAAGGCTTCAAAAACTTCGCACAACAAAATTACATCTGTTTGTATATACAATTCCGCATAATCTTTTAGTGTTTGGATGTTGAAGACTTTCCAGACACTTTTCGCGTGCTCATAGTCCACGTCGCTAATTGATGTTTTTGTTAAATCATTAAAAAATGAATTTTTGGAAGGTAGTCGAGTTTCATTTAGACGATCAAAAGAATTAAAATAATTGTACGGAAATATGCCTTTCCTTGTCAATAATTTAATTTTGTTTTCATCATTAATAATATTTGCCATATGTGGAAATATATCAGTAATTGATTTAGATTTATTTTGCAAATTGTTCACTAATGTTTCCAAACTTGATGATAGAAATTTAAACGAGTCAACAAATCGTATTTTTGTACTACATCCTTTAAATTTTATGCTGAAACTTATATATTTTTCAGAATTACTAGGAATTACGCTGATATTTTCACAACGGCCCAAGAAAGGGATTATAAAATGAGAATCGTAACCCTGTAAGTTGTGCATAAAAACAGGTATAAAATCGGGCTTTTTTGCTCTTAAATTACAAGCATTATGTGCTGGTCCAACAAATTTTCCTGATAAGTGACAGTGATGTCGTACTCGATCGTGTTCGTCTAAAGGGTATTGACATAAGATGCAATCTTTAGCAGAATAAAATATTTTATTTTCCCCTTTGCTCATTTCTTCCATTCGCATAGTATTACCGTATATTTTATCCGCTTCAACAACTATAGATTCGAGTTTTTCTAAAAACGCTAGCATACAGTTTTCTCCCGTATAAACAAACGGTTTACATTCAAACATTTTTGACTTGACCAGAAGTGAAACTGAAAAAGCACGATGCTCATGAACAGCTTTGTTCCAAGATGTTGACGGATTAGGAATAGGCCCCGAAATTGGTATTAAAAGAGATTCAATATCTGCATAAACTACGATTGGAATGGATTGTGTATATTCCACATGTTTAAATTAAATTTTTTCTTCTTTCGGAAAGTCAGATCGAATTGGTTTGTGATCACGGCAAAATAATTCGTGTTCGTCTTTTCGCTCATCGCCTTTTTTCCCATACTTGTTTACGTACGTCCTTGGAAATACGGTCAGACATCTACGACAGATTGAATAAGCGCGTTTTGACAAAGATATTTGAGAACTTACTAATCGTGAAAGATTTGTGATCAAACAATAGTGAAAATTTTCTCCATTTTGTAAATACAACAGATCAAACGTTTTATCATAATTATCCTTTTTACTGATTCTAATTGGATAAACATTATTTTTATCATCTAAGCCATAAACATTAATAGACAGGTTATTTAAATTTTCGAATCGATTGATATCGCTAATTGGAGTCGGGAACGATATAGAATCAAAAGAATATGGAGTATGAATATTTTTGTACGCGTTAAAGTCATTTGATCTAATATTATCACTAAGTAAAGCTAAACGAAAGCAATCGTTAGTATTATTTTTTACATTTATAACACAACGTTTGTCTCGTATTTTTTTAGGTAATTCAATATATTGAGATCCTCCGAAAGGCTTAAATTTAGTTGAATGTGGGCAGATATAGTTTGCAGAGGTATACATCCAACCGGAACCTTTTTTTTCAAACTCATCCTGTTCCTCTAAAATTTTATCAAAAATTGTTTCAATGTAATTTTCGAGGTTTATAGAAACATCTATCGTACTAACTTTCGATTTAAAATTAAAATCTGTTCTTTCACTAATAGTATTTTCGTTTTTCTTAATATATGTACATTCTAACATTATGTTTAATTTTAGATTTTTCCATTCATCTACATAACTATTTAGTAACTTTACTAAAACCTCTTTTTTCTTATTAAAAAATTCTGAAGCTAATAATTTTTTATTATCGTTAGGAATGTAAACATCTTCAACCGCATTTCCTAAGGAAGCTTTAATAATCCCATTTTCTTGAGCGACCGTCTTCCCTCGCATTTGTCTACTAAACATGTTATATTTCCTTTTTTTCATTGGTATCTCCATTGTGTTCACGTCGGGTGTATTATTACTACTAACCCCAAATTCACAAGTTAATTTATGTCGTTCAAAGTTAAACTTTTTGCTAAATTCTTTCCTACAGCCTCGACAATAGTAAAACAACGATTGACATCTATGTCGCCAGTTTGTAAGCAATAATCCACAATGAGCACATAAATAATTATTTCCGTTACTTTTATTATTCATTTTTAATCTAAAAACTTACTTGGTCAAACAAATACAAAAATATATATACACTACCCCCTAAAAGTAATATTAAAAAAAAAAAAACAATTGTAGCCCAACCTGATTCAACCTTTTTTTTTTTGTTTACATAAACTTTATGTCATAAGCATTTTTCTTCTTTCCCATATATTGAATTTTTAGCTGTCCTAAAACAGAAAATAATCACTTGGCTAAGTAAAAAAAAAAAAATATATAACTTTTTTTCTTTATATGTTTAAAATGTAAGAATGTACCTTCATAGTTGAATATTTCTTCTTCTGTAAATGCGTAGACATATCTTTTAGGTAGAAAGATTCTTATTTTTTCTTTTTCTCCTTCATCTAATAATATTGCTTCAATTGATGGGCCATACTCCGTCTCCTTCTTCGAAAGTTGTAGAATTTGATACGTCCGTCCTATAATTAATTCTCCAATATTTTTATATGCGGGTTTAATTTCATTTAATTTTTTCAGGAGTGACATCTAAAAAAAAAAAAAAATTAAAATCATATACTTAGTTAGTAAACAGATATTCGAGTAAAATTAAAAAAAAAAACTTACTTTACTGCAGTTGTAATGAAAACTGAAGACGTTGAGACTATGAACTTATACTAGCATAGTGGCTGACTGATGAGAAGATAGAAAAGGCGAGGGCTTATAAGTACGATAAGGTGCTGCGTCAGATGCTGATCAGGTCAGTCGGTATTTGGGTCCGCTTTCAGTAGAGTCAGTAGACTTATTCCAGACATGTCGTCAGCAGTTCTTGATTTACAGGGTTATCGTTTGGAGACCAACAAGCTGATAGTGAAAGAACTGTCAGTAGTTAGCTTAAATTACGAGCACTCTAGTCATTGGATTTTTAAACCGCCTCAAGAAGCCGAAAATGCTGATCGGCTAAAGACAAATCTCTGGGTAAAAAAACATCTTCATGGTCTGGAATGGGACTATGGTGATGTAAATTATGAATCTTTGAAAAATGTTTTACTATCCGTTGCAGAAAACTATGACGTATTATGGGGAAAAGGAATAGAAAAGTGTAAGTTTATAGAAGACCTTGTTGATAAACCTGTTTATGATTTGCACGACTTTGGATGCCCCAATCTGAAACAGTTGGAATATGATAAGATAGCATGTCATTATCATTTAGAAACTTCATGTGTTTGCTCTTTAAATCAAGCTCATCGTCTGGCTGCATGGGTAAATAAAAATAGTGAGGCTGTAGATTTCACTAAAAGAGACGTTCGTAAACGAACGTATAGAGACAATTCTTCTTCTCCTCATCATATGCTGTCATTTGCTGGATTTATACGTGGAGTCAAAAATAGTGTTAAATGTGTATACTGTGGACTGTTGTATGACACCGATTCGTTAATAAACCCTCTCAATTACCATAGAGCGTGTAGCCCGCATTGTTTATGGTTTGAGGAGGAGTCTTTTTAATTAAAATTTGTTAAATATTGTATTTACTAAATCAGTATTTCATTTAGATTTATTTTGTAATATGTTTTTCTTATAATTGCTACATATTGATGTAGATGATTTTTAATTAAATTTTTCATTTATAAAAAAATAAATGTTTTCAGTTAATTTGTTTTTTTCTTATTCCTCTTTTTTTTTCAAGGACAAATAAAATACGTCGCACTTACTTAAATTAATAAATAGGTTAGAAAATTAGACCAGTGAACAGATTATTAGATTTTATTTTTTCAAGAAAAGTAACAATAATTAACAAACATTTTTAAGTATATGATATATGTATAAAAATAAATGTCTAGTGCAAGAGCATATGTTTTTTTTTTCTTCTTCTTCAACATTATACGATATCCTTTTTATTAACCCAGCTGCGTTCATTAACACCGAACCACTTGACATATAATTGATTGCCTTTCCTTTTTAAAACCTTTTCTACCAGGTATATATTTGGATATTTAGCCTGTTGTAGCTCTTCTTCATAAAATGCACCACTGATCGGTTGCCCTTTTAGATCTTCTAGCAAATATGTGTACGGATATGTCTTCTGAATCTTGACTACCTTAAAAATTTCACTTGACCAATTAGGCTTATAGCCTTTTGAAAAACTTGTTTTTTGTTTAGATATTCTTACAAAATCGTCTTCTATAAATTTCTGCTTTCGTACTTTCGATTTAGTCACTGTAGAATACACATTTTTTAGCAAGTATCTCTCCATCTTTTTATGCCGAGCATCGATTGGTTTCATACCTATAGTCCTATGAAATGATGAATTATACTCTTGTAGAATTTGGGGTAATATATTATATCTAAAAATTTATAATTTCCTCGCAGGCTGAATGCTCTCCAAATTTTTTCTTTGAATGTTCTATTGAACCTCTCTACAATGGAAGCTTTTATATTAGAAAAAGTTGAATAATGATTAACATTGTATTGTTTCATTAGAGAATTAAACTTTGAATTGTAAAATTCTTTTCCTTGATCACTTTGAATATGTTTTGGAGTTGATTTACTCGATAAAAACACACTCTCCATTGCTTTGCTCACGTTGTCCGCTGTTTTCTGTTTTAATGGCACAGCCCAAGCAAATTTCGAAAAGCAGTCTATGACCGTTAACAAATATTTATTTCCTTTATTTTCTCCAGAATAAGGTATCATGTCCACAAGGTCTATTTGCCATAAATCGTTAATTCCTTTCAAAACAGTTTTCCGACGTGGATATTTTCTTCGAGCTGGTTTGTGCAATTCATTTACGACAGCACTTTTTAACAACGATGCATTCATCTTTTAAGATAACCGGGCGTTATTAGCATCACCGAGATACACACACACAGTGAAAAGATATTCACTTAATATAATATATTTATTTCTCGTAGCTCTTCAATTATCGATTCTATTTCGTTTTCATGTCCTTCGTGACCTGCATTCGCCGAAGATATTAGCAACCTCAGCCGATCAACTAGCTCATTAGGATCATGCCAATACTCATAAATGGGTTTATCGGCTCTCATGAGACCAGTGCCTTTGTGCGAACGAAGTGTGGCTATTTTACTAGGAGGGGTGGTGGTACGACGAGGTGTGAAAAGCATCGCTATAACTTTTCTATATTTTTCTGATCTGATTCCTTGTCTCCCTCGTTCTTCACTATAGCCTTTTTTGTGAGCATTGGTCGAGATTAAAAAGTTTTTATACATTTCCAAGTCTTTTTTTTCATACTTTTCGGGATTTTTCAAGTAAAGTAACTGCAACAATCCCTCTGTGCCTTTATAAGTTACCCCGTTAATTGTTATGTCATCGCTGTTTGTATGTAGTTGAATATCAGTAGAGTCACCTATTGCGAATCCTCCATCGGGCATGACTCTAATGCCATAACGTGAATCGAAGGTTTTATTATCGCCTCTCAACAATTTCTCCAAATATTTTCTTTGTTGGTTTCCAAACTGTTTAATTGTTTCTACTAGTGAATCTTCAGTTTCATGATGTTCATTTTCTACTTTAATTTCAGGAAACGCCAAACTAGATGATGAAAGTATTGGAGTTGTCGGATGAGTCGAATGGGCTAACTCTGGTGTCAATGTTGCTCTTTTGTAAATATCTTTTGTAAACTCAATCTCATCATTTTTGTTTCTAATCTTTTTACTTGACGGCTCCGATTTGGTTTCTTTTTGCAACTTTAACGACTCTTTAATATCTTCTAAAGGTTGTGATACAGGTGTAAAGAATGCTTGACGAACCTCATCTACATCCTGAAGACCGCGTTTCAATGTCCGAAATTTATTTTTTAAAATTTCGCTAGTTTTTATAATCTCACGGGTGACTTCAGGGTCCATGACTGAGCTCCGTCAACGACTGGAAATATATCTACAATAAATGTATCGATTCCTTTTCTAAAACGACTATTGTTTAAATCCCTACTTTTGTCAATAACGAGATAACCGAAAGGCTCTTTCAAACATAATGAACACATGTCTTTAAAAAGTTGGAAACCGATAGCAGGAGTGCTCACATGTTCATCGTAAATATGTTTTAGACTCAATTCGTCCTGAGGAAATATTATTAAAAACTTAAAATTACACCTGATCAGATGTCTAGGAATGCAAACATAACTTTGTGTTAAGTAAAAACAATCTAGATTCATATGTCTTCCATAACTGAAATATCGTTTAATTATATCTTGATCCTCCATCGTATCATCATCGAATATACAGACTGAATTAGATTCAACTTGGTGAGGCATATCTTTTGCATCTTCAAAATCGTAAAATCCTATTTCAGGAACCATATTTAAAACATTTTTTAAATACTGGTATTTGAGCTGGTGTAAAGTTTTTCCGAATAGATATACATTTTTAAATTTTAAACCATTTGGATTTAATAAAAGTCCAATCATAATATTCGTCTTTCCACATCCGCTTGATCCGCATATCGACGCTCGTATGGTGTTTGGTAATAATGTGCTATGTTTCACCTCAGTAGATTCGTCAGGCAAACACTTCAAAGTAGAAAAACGTTGTTCTTGTTGGACTAATTTCATTTTGAATGCAGACAAAATCATTCATTTCCTGTATATATATATATATATATATATATATATATATATATATATATATATATATCGCCGATTGTCATTTTTCACTACAGTATGATTCGTAAGACTCGCAAAGGAAGAGGCTTGATAAACAGTCTCATAAATAAGTTACCGTTTGAATTACACCTGCCAGGATACCAGTATTGTGGCCCCGGTACAAACCTTGAAAAACGACTAAATAGAGGAGATAGTGGAATAAACCAGCTTGATAAAGCTTGTAAAGAACACGATATTGCTTATAGCAAAGATAAGGATATGCAAAGTCGTAGAAAAGCGGACAAGATTTTGGTTGAAAACGCTTGGAAACGAGTTAAAGCTTCGGATTCATCATTGGGAGAAAAAGCTGCGGCTTGGTTAGTTACAAATACTATGAAAGCGAAAGGTAAAATTGGTGCCGGTATTAAGAAGAAGAAAAATAAAAAGATTAGTTTCAAAAAATTAGTTAAATCGCTAAAGGTTGCTAACGTATCATCGATCCTCGAAGCGTCAAAAATGGCATACAAAAAGGCTAAAATGCATTTACGTGGTAAGACAAAACCTTTGCCTCCCAGAGTTCTTCCTTTGCCAAAAGAGGGAGGATTTCTTCCATTTCTTGTGCCGTTAATGGCGGGGCTTTCTGCAGTGGGATCTTTAGCGGGAGGAGCGTCGAGTGTGGCTAAAGCTATCTACGAGGCGAAAGAAGCTAAACATAAATTAGATGAGCAAAAGAGGCATAATTTAGCGATGGAAAGTCAGAAAATCGGAAATGGACTTTATTTGAAACCATATCGGAAAGGCTACGGCCTGTTTATAACTCGACAAAAAAACAAATCTGGAAAGATCTGACTACCGAATAAGCCATTGACGGATTTAGAATTAAATTATTTGGCCAAAGTTTTAAATATCCAACATTTTCGAGGAGTGTTTATGATTGATAAACTTCCTAGATATCCAAACAAACACGAGTCTGCTATCGTAAATTTAGAGCCGAGCTCAGAACTTGGTTCACATTGGGTCTGTTATGTAAAACAAAATAATTTTGTGAAATACTTTGATTCCTTTGGAAACTTAAAACCACCACCACAGTTGCTCGAGTACTTTAAGGGGCTAAAAATAACTTATAATAGAGAGCGTTATCAGGAGTGGAATACGTCGGTTTGTGGACATCTCTGCTTACAGTATTTAGTCGATACTTCTCAAAGCGTTTGATCATTGTTAATCATGAGCTATGCAGTAACGCTTACGGGCAATTCTAGCGTACTTTCCGCAAACTTTTTACCACCGTTAGAATTAGGGTCAATATATACTGTTGGGTTGCTATCATTTGAGACATATAATACTATTCCGAATATAAAAAAGGGCGCTAATGATATGTTTTATTTTGGTGATTTTTCGATCCAAATACCTGAAGGATCGTACGATATCAATGCTATAGCCTCCTTTTTACGTGAAAAAATTTCTCATCTTGACCCTACCACTGTAGTGATAATAAGAGGAAATTCCAACACGCTAAAAACGGAAATTAAAACAACTCATGCAGTATACTTTAACTATTCCGAGAAGCCTCACTCTATTGGTCCTCTTTTGGGTTTTACACGATCCGATCATGTCATTCCTCCGAATCGCTCCTATACTGAATCAAATGACATTGTTAAAATTCTCAGCGTAAACATTATTTCAATTCAATGTAACATCGCATCGGGGTCTTATGTGAACGGAGAACCGGATCATAATATTCATCAATTCTTTCCGCGTGTAGACCCAGGATATAAAATAATTGAAATCACGAATCCGGTCATTTACTTTCCAACCAACGTGAGGACTGTAGACAATATCATCGTTCGATTAGTAGATCAGAACGGAGAGCTTATCGACTTTAGAGGAGAAACGGTTACATTGAGATTACATTTAAAAAAGAATGGGGATTGATTTTTGTTCTAGAGATAGTTGCATCGATTATTATAAAAGGAGATGTCAAACAACGGTTAAAACCAGTAAACCTAAATCAACAAGAGCGCTAACAACTGCGAACGCTATATTTTTAAAACAGTGTGGTTTTCGGTTAAACAAACATTATGAATGACATATTAGACGTTACGACGGATATAAAATTCGTCCATTCTCTTACACAATTTGAATATCACTCGCACCAGCCTTATACGGGAAATACCTTTAACAAATCCGACGAGATTAGAATTCCTATTCATCAACAAGATATTTATACCTTTCCTTCTCAAAGTTTTATTTATCTCGAAGGGAGGATCTTAAAAAGTGATGGCACTATCGGTGCCACTCCAAAGTTGACTAATAACGCATTCGCGTTTTTGTTTGACGTAATTAGATATGAACTAAACGGTATAGAAGTCGATCGAGTACGAAATCCGGGGATAACTACTACTCTTAAAGGGCATGCATCATTTTCGCCTAATCGAGTAATGGGATTAGAAAATGCGGGGTGGACAATGCCCGGTAAAACTCTTTCTTTGGATAAAAACGGCGTTTTTAGCGTATGCCTACCACTTGATATTCTTTTTGGGATTTGCGAGGACTATCGTAAAATTTTAATCAATCTGAAGCAAGAGCTCGTTTTGATCAGATCAAGTACTGACCTAAACTGCGTGCTAGGTGACGATGATGTACAAATAAAACTTGACAAATTGGTGTGGAGAATGCCTCATGTTCGTGTTTCAGATTATGAACGTCTGAGGTTATTAAAACTAGTAGACAAGAACAAGGTCGTTTCTATTCCATTCAGATCATGGGATCTTTACGAATATCCCAATGTACCTGCGACGCAGCAGGAAAATTGGTCGGTCAAAACTTCAACAAATTTAGAAAAACCGCGCTATCTCATTTTTGCATTTCAAAGTGATCGAAATAGAACCTCTAACAAAGATAGCAGTCTGTTCGATAGTTGCAAATTAAAAAATTTGAAACTTTATTTGAATAGTGAACAATATCCGTACGATGACTTAAATTTAGATTTTGAGCAAGGAAAAGTAGCATTGTTGTATGAAATGTATAACGAATTTCAAACGAGTTATTATGGCGTTAGACATGCTCAGCCCCTGCTTTCAAGATCCGGTTTCGAGAAACTAGCGCCTCTAGTGATTATAGATTGTTCTAAGCAATCTGAAGCAATCAAAAGTGCGAATATCGATATCAGAGTACTATTAGAGGCGAAAGAAAACTTTCCAGCCAATACTAAAGCTTACTGTCTCATTTTACATGATAAAATAATAGAATATGAAATGGGAACGGGTTTGGTTCGTAAATTGTACTGACTCTCTGTTTGTTTTTTTGTGGTTGTTAGAAGAGGAGTATACTAATTTCTTTTTATTTTACAAGTAGATGTAAAATGAACGTACAACCAAAAAAAATAAACGAATTAGAACTCGATTCGGAAAATACAAAATATCGAGTAATAATATCTTTTATTTAGGTATCTTTCAAGCCTGATGAGGACCTTGTTGAAACTCGTACTCTTGTAACATGGAATTATGCTCATCGTGCAGCACGTATCAGTCCATGGGAAACACATGCGAGGGACAGAGTAAGATTCGAAAACAGGATTCAACATATTTCCAAGATACTGAGTCCTATCCTGGAATCAACCCACAGATCAGCTGTTTATCAGAAACATTACAAGATTGTTAATTGTTAAAATTTTATATTTACCTTATCAGTATTTGATTCAGATTTATTAATTTTTTTTTTTAATTAAATTTTATATTTACATAAAATAAAAATATTTGATTTCAGTAAATTTGTATTTGTTTTTTTTTTTTTCCTTCTTCCTATTTTTTTTTTCAAGGGTCAAATAAAAAATACAACATATTAAAGGAAACTTATTTTATTGATTATCATCACAATTCAATTCATTTAAGTTGTAAAACAGTGTATTTGTATTTATGCTAAAATCAATTGGTCCGGTAACTACACTTGCTTCATTCTTATTATAAAGTTCAACCATCTTTGTTTTCAATGCTAGTGAATCGTTGATTTTTTCCATATTTGCGCAAAGTTTGACCGTCTCGTTCCTGTTGAAACATGCAGATGCAGACGATGGTGGAAGGGTCTCATGATTAAACATTGCAAACCATTGCGTTACCTGCTCTATTCGCATCACCCTAGTGCGTCCTCTTGTAGTAAGTTCACAAATCACGTTTTGACATCTTGATCGGTCTTTTTCATAGGATTGTTTTCGTTTCTGCAGCAATAACAAAATTTTCGGAGCTCGGGTGGTAATATATGTCCATTCCTCAACATTCATGTAAACGACAGTTTTCTTCTTTTCGCTAATGGCGATAGTCGGCACAAAGTTACACAAACCGATTCGAAAACATTTACTGTTGGTGAGTGGGTACTCGGTCACAAGGTCCATTCGACGATCCATCTCGCGTATCATCAACGACAAGACTGTGTGGTATAACGGAGTGGAGGGGAGAAAGCTGCAGCTGTTCTAGTTTTTTTATCACATCATTTATTTCCCTTCTTTTTAGTTCATACAAGGAAATGCATAATTGCAAATCTTTGAGTCAATGTAGAAAATTGTGAAGCCTTTTAACAACATACCGTCTCTTCGCTATCATTCTCGTCAGACACTATGATTTGCAGCTCATTCAATTGTTCACAATACTCGATAAACGAACAGTTTTTAGACCATTTTTTATGGTCGGCAAAAGGGTCGTCATACTCCTTCCATTCATGCAAGATTACTCCGCAAAATGGACATCTTGTCCTATCAGACACTTTCAAGTAATACAACCTAGCAGCCGCTAGTTTCAATGGACTCACCGGTGACGACCAGCCGACGGATCGACAACCTTCCGTCTTCGTACCTCAGGTTCTTGCTCCTTAGCCGACCCATACTAAACTAACTGATTAAGGAAGCAACAACGTGCTTCATTCATAAGACAAAATGATGACACTCTCCCATTCGGAAAACAATATACTCTCTTTCATTATGCTGTGACCTAGTTTCTACTGCGGTGTTGCCACATCTCATCTGCGACGTTGCCAAATCTTAATTTGCAAACCTGGACCTACCTCAAGGTCAACACCCCCTCGTCCTGCCTTACACCCCTCCCACCCTCAAGGTCATCTCAAGGTCACGACCACGACCCTACTACAGCAGACAATGACCTCAAGGTCACGGCTCTGGCTCAACCCGCCTATTTGTACTACTGTGGTTCATTCATAACTCTTATCCCATTCACAAAGACAAATTACGTCACGCTCCCATTCAGTTCTTCCATTCATAAGATGAAGTCACACTCTCATTCAACTATTCCATTCATAAAATTACGTCACATGCGTCATCCATTCAGAACAAACCATGACCTAGTTTCTACTGCGCTGTTGCCACATCTCATCTGCGACGTTGCCAAATCTTAATTTGCACACCTGGACCTACCTCAAGGTCAACACCCCCTCGTCCTGCCTTACACCCCTCCCACCCTCAAGGTCATCTCAAGGTCACGACCACGACCCTCCTACAGCAGACAATTACCTCAAGGTCACGGCTCCGGCTCAACCCGCCTATTTGTACTACTGTGGTTCATTCATAACTCTTATCCCATTCACAAAGACAAATTACGTCACGCTCCCATTCAGTTCTTCCATTCATAAGATGACGTCACACTCTCATTCAACTATTCTATTCATAAAATTACGTCACATGCGTCATCCATTCAGAACAAACCATGACCTAGTTTCTACTGCGCTGTTGCCACATCTCATCTGCGACGTTGCCAAATCTTAATTTGCACACCTGGACCTACCTCAAGGTCAACACCCCCTCGTCCTGCCTTACACCCCTCCCACCCTCAAGGTCATCTCAAGGTCACGACCACGACCCTCCTACAGCAGACAATGACCTCAAGGTCACGGCTCCGGCTCAACCCGCCTATTTGTACTACTGTGGTTCATTCATAACTCTTATCCCATTCACAAAGACAAATTACGTCACGCTCCCATTCAGTTCTTCCATTCATAAGATGACGTCACACTCTCATTCAACTATTCCATTCATAAAATTACGTCACATGCGTCATCCATTCAGAACAAACCATGACCTAGTTTCTACTGCGCTGTTGCCACATCTCATCTGCGACGTTGCCAAATCTTAATTTGCACACCTGGACCTACCTCAAGGTCAACACCCCCTCGTCCTGCCTTACACCCCTCCCACCCTCAAGGTCATCTCAAGGTCACGACCACGACCCTCCTACAGCGGACAATGACCTCAAGGTCACGGCTCCGGCTCAACCCGCCTATTTGTACTACTTAATAAAAATTAAATAAGCAAAACTAGACATTATTTTTTCCTGAAAAACCTTATAGCTAGGTAGCAATGTTATAATAGCCCAACTTCTTCATGTCGAGCTGAGTTGGAAACAATGATGTTAACGTATAGAAGTTTAATGATACTGGAACTATATAATCCATAGAATAATAGAAGAGGATAAATGTAGATCTTCTTAAGGTGTCACTGCCGAAGGTTTGTGATCATCATGATATCTTGCAGCTTGTTGACTGTTACTCTTAAGAGATGGTCTGTTGAGCAGTTAAACCAGTCCATTAGATTTCGGAGCTGCGACATTCGTCCTCTTCCTACGCTGCGCTTTTCCAGCGTTACGACTAGCGCAATTTGGTATTTCGTCCTTCTTATGATCTGGTAAAGGTATCGTAGTTTTCTGACGTTTTCTTTATATTTGGTGAGTCTCCGCAATTCTTCCTCGATTGTAACTCTATCAGCGAAAGACATATTTCATCATCTCAATATCTTTCTACATGGGTACTCCCTGATAGCCTCTATCTTTGTCATCATGCCTTTTGGAAGTGTGGCAGCCTTCATACCGTATAACGAAATTGAGAATATGTAACATCTTAGCGTACTCATTTTGAGATTGGTGTTTAAAGTTCTATTAAGAAAGAACCATTTCATATTAATAGAAGTGCTGAACATTTTCTACTAGTTCATTGGAATAATTGTTGTTGCTGGTAATTAGTTGTCAAATATTTATATTTACCCTGTCTTAATCGTTCTATACTCTGATAGGTCACTCGCAGTGTTATTTACATACACACACCGATATATGCAAATTATCTTTAACAAATTTGTTGCACTTCTTTTAGAAAGATGCTAATGAATCCTTCAATATATAAAAAAATGTTATTAATCATGGAATTCGAACATTTCAAACTAATTTACAACATGTTCAATAATAAAATTATAAAAAGTTCTCTGTAATATGACAGTTTTCTGAAATTCAAAGCTTCTAATTTCCTATTTTAAAGATATTATTAAAAAAATTTGGTAACAAATTTGAGAATATTACACTGTTGTACTTGTACTTAATTGTACACGAATATTATTGATACTCATAATGGGACCTATAATTCAGAAAGAATCTGTAATAATACTATTGAATACTAGTCAGATTTATGAATGTGTTTTTCATCAACATATCTAAGCTTAGAATATTGAAATTTAATTTCATTCATATGAAAAAATACACGCTGTTGTTCTGCTCCATTTCAATCTGTCTGCATCCAGATTATCCAATTAAGAAATCTCTTTTTTCAGCTGACAAGGTCTCTTCTAAATATATACGAGTCGATAAACTGCTATCGATTCTAGCATCACGCGACCTAAGTAGGCTATGGCGATGCTCAAGGGTTCTATGTTGTCAGTACAGGTCTTAGTTCAGGTGAATATCATGTCTTGCTTAGTAAGTTCGATTCTAAAATAAAATTACCTGACCATTGGTTTTTATTAGTGCAAGCTCATAGGATTGAGAAAATGCATACTTTTTCTTCTTTTTACAGAGTTTTATATTATTGCTTATATACAAAGACAGGATGTTGAAAAAACGAATAACAGAACAGAAAAGTAAGTTTATTCATGGACTAAATCTTATTAGAATAACATACATAATTAGAAAAAGAAACATATCATATATCTGGGCAGAAGGCTACATAATACAAATCATAGAGTATCTATAAAGAGCCAAAAAAGTGAATAAAAATAAAATTAAGAATCATGACAAGATATTAACCAATTAAAGAGAATACATAAATTAATAACAACAGTTAAATGCATATTTTTTTAATTAATGAAGTTCTCTTAAAATAACTCTTTAATGAATAATTTAATGATCATAAAAAGAATTAAGGTGATCAAAATTAGCGAAGGGAAAGGAACCGAAATATTGCAGCTATTTTCGTTCTTATTTAAAAAACACCCTTTACTTTTAATATTTTAACTTGGTATTGAATTAGGAATTTCATATGTGAATACAGAGAGATGAGAGAGAGAGAGGGGGAGGGAGGACAGAGACAGAAAGATAAAGTGAGAGAGTTTGTAGAGAAAGAGAGAGAGAGAGAGAGAGAGAGAGAGAGAGAGAGAGAGAGAGAGAGAGAGAGAAAGAGAGATAGGCCTTTATAGCAAAAAATTTCATTTTTTTAAATGCCTTATATATCTGCTCTTTTAAAGAGAATTATGAATTTTTTCTCTCCAAGAATAAAAGAACTGGAGGTAATAAAATGTTTCGTTGGGGTTGGGGCCAACTCATTATTGTCAACGGAACACAACTTGTATCCGTTTAAATATTAACAGTAAGTCTAATGTGGACAATGCAGAGAAAAGGTCATTATTAAAGAAAAAAAAGTTTTCAAATTAACATTTAACTCTTTAAAGAAGTCTTTATAAGGAAATGGGACCATCAAACTTAAATGATGTGACTTTCTTCTCGAGAGTTTCCTCGTCCAGTTTTTACAACAAATTTTACCTTCCAACTTATGAAAAAGGCCTTGGAAAATAAAACTGTTTATGTTGCCAAGCGAATGTTGTAATACTGTACAGGATCTCTATTTATTTTAGGTTTTTTGAACACAGAAAAGAATATAAACAGTGAAATGTAAACTTCATTCATGAATTCAGAAATCCAGAAAGTCGAGTATAATATAATTATAATAAATGAATTTATATTTTAGTGATAAATAAAACATATCAAATAAAAAATAATAATAAATGCACTTCACACAGCTTACTCCCTACTGAATTTTTTCAAACATCTCCACAGTATAAAGTTTCATTCGATTTCCATTAGTAAAGTGGGGATTATTAACTTGTAATAATTATTTACCATTAGTGAAGAACCCTTGTCAGTCTATATCAATGAAAGTAAGCCTAGTCAAAATTAAATATGATTCAATTGGACAATAGAATAACGAGCTCAAAATCGTTATACCAAAGATGATAATTTTGTCAAATTGATTAAATGAAGTCAAGGTCAAACTTTTTTCGAAAATATTCTAGCATTATATATTTATATTCCATCCACAAGACTAACCACTTACACATGAAAATTTATTCTTTTTAACAACTTGGTTATTTGCCACAGAGTATCTTCTTAAGTTTAATTTGTTGAAAATTCGATTTCGAAATTTTTCACTATCGTAATACAGTCCTTTCATAAATTGTAATATAATATTATAATTACTTAAAAGTGGTCTTCTCATCATCATCACTTGCGGTCCAATAATACAGGATATGATGATACTATTGATGAAAGCATAAATGGTAAGCGAAATTAAAATTATATTCGTTAGGTTTCAAAAAAACAATTTTTAAAAGGTATACTAGCTTGATTTATTAATTTTTTTTTTTTTTAAATAATCGAAAACTACTGAAATGAACTTTGAGAAAATTGTTATTCATAGTTTTTACTATTTAAATTACCAGTAGGTTCGACTGAATCGTGAACCTTTTTTAAGAATAGAAGAATTATTTGCTAAATAGCTACCTCATCTTGCTTTTTTGTCAGGAACTACTTTTTTCCAGAAATATAGAAACAATTGCAAAATTTTCTATCTTTTTTTTCTACACTGATAGGATTTATTCTACATATCATTTGTTTTTACCAAATAATTAGTTCTAAATATTTCAAATGATAACAATTGCATATAGCAAAGGAATGAGAAACAGATAAAAAAAAAAACGAGCTTTTAAAAAAAATCCCAATTAAATGTTTATTTGACTTCTAAATTCCGTGTTTGACAACGAAATGAACCATAAAATAATTGACATAACAAAATTGACATAAGTATTCTATGGCTATGCTCAAAAGAAGATTACAGTCGACCAAGGCAACCTTCAAGGTTTTGCCTTTGTAATGTGAATAACAATGATGACTTCATTATTCCAATGCCCTAGTTTAGAAAAATCCAATAAACATCAATTAAGTTTTTATTCCCTTCTCCAAACAACTCTGCGGAATAACGATGCATTTGAAAGCACATAACGTCTCGTCCAAACATTCAAAATATAAATATATTCGTGTACTTCTAAATTTTATGACAATAAGAAAAAAATAAAGTTTTAAAATAATAAAGTGCATATACATTTTATCTTACATTATTTACTTTAATATTCAGTTTAAACTTGTGCCTAACCCAAATGGGGATAACATCATTAAAGATAAAAGAAGACATCACAAGAATCGTCCGTTACTTGTGATTACTTCTTGCATCTTTGTTTTGATGTTGCCTATTCAGTTATGGAACATTTTTGAATTGTAAACTTTGATTTAAAAATTCCCAAATGAACATTGACATAAATAATAATATATTTGCAATAATCAGATTAACTTTAATTAAATATAGTTATATTTTAAAAACAAACAACCATGTAATGTTTCTTTAGGAATCTCGATTCTATATTTTACGTCCCTGATATAGTAATAAATTGAAGAAAATGCGAAAAGATATCTAAATTTTTAATTTAAAAAATGTATTGTCAAATTTTTATTACATACTAATTTAATTACTAGATCTTTCATTGTTTTAATAAACTTGAGTTAAGCAATGATGGCAAATTACCCTTTTTATTATAAAATAGTTTTGTACTGGCATAAGTTATTGTACTATCAAACAGTTAGTTGCGTTTGCATAAAAATATTATTGATAACATTGTTCCGCTTCATTTATTTATATTATTTGGTTAGGAAGACAAGGTCTATGAATTGGTGTCATGATTGCCTTACCCGTCCTTTGATGTGATCTTTTTAGCAGATGTTTCTTTAACTTAAACAGAGGGCAGGGTTATCGGATAACCCCCAACCTGGAAGACCAGAGTTTGAATGGGGGCTCCTAAATAATAACGTCGTTTAGACAGACTGCTGAACTTAAAGAGCCCTAACCTTCCGATTAGCATTTCCTCCAATCAGCATGGTATCAGTTACCTCAGTTAGCCTGCGCCTTAGAGGTTGAGGTAGTACCCCCGCCTAATCCAGAGAAGGTTGAAAAAGAGGAAAGTATTTTTACAATGGTATGCGTTACAAAAATGAAAATTAAGTTTTTTTTTATTTAATCATTAAGCATATGAAATATTTAATAGAAATAATCAATGGAATTATAGCTATATTCAATTTATTTTTATTTATCAGACATCTTCAAAAGTTTTTCTCGGTTATAAATTGTATTTACAAGAGTTGTAACCGCATTTATTTATTTTTTATATGTTTACGGTATACATTGCTGAAAGTTTTTGGTGTAAACGCACATTTTACAATATTATCAGCAGATTCAGCAGCCTTATTAGTATATCAGATGTTTAAACTTGAATTATAATCTACTTAATAATAAAGGTTGGAGCTGAGGCCTACAGGAAACTTCGCGTGCCTCACGGAACTATTGTGACCTAGAGCTCCCGTAACAGGCTGCCCCACAATCGATATTTGATGGAACTGTCTTTATAACATCGTGTTAAAATCGATTATTTTTGTTATTTGTTTATATTTATCCTTACCTAATAAAATAAAGAAGTATTATAAAATTTTATAAATATATCTCATAAAACAAAATCTCATTTCATGAATTTCGTCAGGACCCATGTCTAAACAGTGGAAAAGAACATTATATTACACTTTGGTTCATCACTTATAAATTATGCTTTATATAAATTATATAAAGACGGACTCCTACCATCACGAAACCTTCAAAATGGTGGCCGTAGCAAAATGGAAGTAATGTGGATAAAATATCTTGTATTGAATCGAATAAAACTTTTATAAATAAGAACTTCTGAAATTTCAAATCATAACATTCCACGTTTCCGACAACTAAAAGCAACGCTCAAGGTGCTTGAAATTTGGGATTTATATGAACCATTTTTTATAATGGTCAATAATAATATTGTCTTGACTTCATTATTTCAAATGAAAATACAAATACAAAAAAAAACTGTGTCAATTCCTTCATAAGCTGTTGATTGTTACCGCATACTACCGCTATTTATATTTTGCAGCAGACTTATTCTTTCTTTTCCTTTTTTTTTCAATTCTTTTTTATGTATGCAGACTCCAGGTCAATCAATTGTTTAACTCCAGCTGCCATTTTTTGCTTCGAGGTAGATATGCATTTCATATCTTAGCAGTGTCTATGAATGATATTTCGAGGTTATGGTAGGAAGTGTTTAGCCCTGGGAGCTTAGGGAACAGGTAGAATGCCGAAAACGTATAGACGGTTTATTTTAAATTATTTACTTACTTTACTTTATAGGCGTTCCTACAAGGGTTGCTTCAACTGGTCAGAGAAGAGTTCCATATCTCCTGATCCATTAAATCATCTTCCTGGAGTCCTCGATCAGCCATCTCTTCCTGGACTCCCTCCATCCACCAGCTTCTGGGCCGTCCGCGTTCTCTCCTCCCAGGTGGAGCCCAATCCAGAACTCGGTTTGGCCAACATTTGAACGCCATTCTCTTCATATGACCGTACCATCTTAGGCGGCTTGCCCCGACCCCTTTATTTGTAGATGTAACCACATTTAAATTACTTAAAGCCTTTTATTTCATTTCAATAACATTGTCCGTACCATAAAATTACTTCTCAATACAAATATCATAATGTTTACATTAGTTAAATACTTCATTTTATCTGTATCGAAAAAAAATAGTTTTAATTGCTGAGAAAGTTTTCACATAAAACAAGTAAATAGTTCCCAAGACAGTAACCAATTGGCACGTAAATATAATACTGATGTTAATATTCCACATTCAGCTATTGAGCTGCTTATCCTATAGCAGTGCATTGAATACTAATTATATATGCTATCATATCTACCTACAATATTATCGAATGGGATGTACATATGGTATAAGCATCATGGTATGAATAATGAACTATAATCGCAAATAATTTATACTCTTTATAATATCGACTTAGTTGTAAAGGTGCAGGATTTTTGTCGACAGGTTTTGCAAGGCAGCGTTTAGTGAGATATGTTATCTCATTAAATCTAATCAACCAAGAAATAATTAAAATTACCTAGACTTAATGACGTCATGGTTTAAGATTTCTGAGTTCATAATTTAATTAAGAAAAATCATGAAGAGTGCAAAGAAAGTATTGTGCTTGAATTATATTATTTTCACAAAATGTGCTAAAACGGATCGTTATTTTTGGCCTGGAATTTCATACGAAAACGTAGGTTGAATATCTTATGCTGAGTTTAACAAATATATTTTGGTCCCATCGCCCCTTGTTTGCACGCTAATTGTGGTTCTTAATCTACTATCATTACTGCTAATCATTTAAAAACTAAAGTAACCCAACATACCGAACAATGAATGGTAGGAAACACTTTAGAGAATTATTGCATTATGAAAATGACAAACATTAATCATGATTAACTGAATCATTTTCAAACAAAAGACTAAGTTGGTTCTTAAGCTCGAAAATGTAAGTTATGTAACGATATTGTATAATTATTATTGCATATATATATATATATATATATATATATATATATATATATATATATATATATACATACTATACCATCTAATATCTACCTTAATATCTGATACAGATTGGCTTTATATTATAATATACTAGATTCTATATATTGATTTAGCAACAGGAAACAGTATGGTCATTATTAATGCAATGATTTTAATATGAATCTTAATATTTTAATACCTATCACAATAAAATATTATTGTCTATCAACGTAATACGAATAAACAGTTTAAAACGTAGAGGGTTCTGCTACAACTGTAAGGCATTGTATTAATCCTTAATTTATTTATTATTCGTTTGTTTATTCATGCACCCACAAGACACCAAACCACCCTACATAGATTCTCTATACCCACTACCATTTCTAAATCTTAATAATATAAAATAAAACTCGATGAAACGTAGACGAATATGAGACAGGAGCTATACAGTACCAGCATTTCCGAACAATGCTGAAGGTTTAGCATACCTAAAACACAGCCTTTACAAGGCGCAGCGAGGGTTTCTAAAAAACAACAATTCGAAGTTCTGATATTAAATAAATTACGAATGAATATTGTAATATGCGAACGAATAGTTATAAATTTCAAATGAAAGACAGATTTTTGCCGTAATATTTTTTTGAGAAAATTTATAAACATCAAATTTCTTAAATAATTGGTTGTTTTTCAACCAGTGTGTAAGATGGGAATTCATTGAGGGAACCTAACCCTCTTCCAAAATTTCGTATTTTTCTGCATCAATCATGCATGCCATCTATGAAGTTTATTTTACCAATTCCAAAGTAGGAAAAGCATCCCCAGACTATCACACTTGCCGGATGTTTCACTGTTTTTATAGTACAGGATTTGTCAAATCTTTCATTTTGCCGACGTCTTAGGTATGGAGCACCATCAGAACTGAAGATATTGAATTTATTCTCATCTAAAAAACCACTTCCCTCTAGTCATCAGATGTCCAATTTTTAAAATTCTACGCCCAATTTAAGCGAGATTGTTTAATTTTTTTTTTTAAGAAATAGATTTTTGGCTAGGTTTCTTGCCCATAAACCTTTTTCTCTTAATCTTCTTCCAACTGTTTTTCGACTTATCTCTTGATATTTCTTTAGCATTTTTGAAGCGATTTTTGTTTATTATTCTTACCAAAGTGGATTGGTTGCACCTCACCCCCTTTGCTATCGCACGCGAAGAAAGTCCAGCATCAGCAAACATCACTATTTTAACTTTTTCCTCATTAGATATTTGTTTGAAACTCAGTATATTGGACATAATAATAAAAAATACGTGCTTAATATTGGATACTCTGGTCACAACTAAACTATGAATCACTGATTCCATCCCACTCTAATACTATTAGGTAAACAAATATACTCCTACTATTTGATAACACAGTCATGATGCAATTGCTATGACCACGACTATAATTATGTGCAATCAGAATTTTATTATTGCTGCAAATTGCTAATTTGGAATTCTAAATTTCTCGTTAATGTTTAAATTTTTGCAGGTTGATAAGTTCTATATAAGAGTAAAAAACTAATTTCATGTTCCGACAATTATATATATAATATATATTATATATATATATATATATATATATATATATATATATATATATATAAAATATATATATATATATATATATATATATATATATATATATATATATAAAATATATATGTAACATAATAAAAATTGTGTTTAAAAGAGCTTTTAGTGCTGACTCCGCGGGAAAACTTAGAGCTTAGATTAGATCTGAGTTCGATTGGGGAAAGTGAAGATGATCTGGTGATGAGATTCGGCTAGGATAACCACGAGGGAGGCTGAATCAGCGGCTCTTCTCTCCGACTTTTTATTTCGAATGCTAACATTGTCAGTTACCGGGTTCTATGCATATTAAAACAACATATAATTAACAATACCAGCTTTAAAAAAAAACTAGAAAAGTTTAAGGTCAAATCAATAATTCACAACAGCACAGGTACTAATGTGGTACTTACATTAGATCTGATCCGTTCCAATAAGAATGCTCTACACTTTCCGACTACTCCTGAAGAAACAAAAAAAGAAATAGTTGTAATAATATATGATGTCTACATTGAAGCCAACCAGCACCCTGACCAAACCCTATCTTAAATAAACCATTCAAAAAGGTTGAATTTCAAATCCAATTCCGAAGACCAAAGCACAGATTGGAATATGGAAAAATCAGGAGCACTATACTTCTGAACTGTTTTTAAAACTTAATTGCTAAATCAAAATTAATTACTTCCAATAGTGAATCTTTGGAATAAGGAAACTAATGTAAATTTTTTAAATGTGTTATTTTTAAAACCTTTAATTATATTTTAATTATTATCAACCTAATTAAATAGGCCTAGGGTGACGAACTAAAGAATAAGCACACGAATAGAAAGCTTATAAATAAAATTTAATAATAAATTGTAGAAATATCAATTACATTTTTATTTGACACATTTCTTATTTCAGTTGAAAACTCTTTTAATTTACATAAACTAAATGTTATTTATTCAAGACAATTTTGTAAGTACTTTCCAGTTTGAGTGAATACTTTATTGAGAAACCTAACAAAGTCTAAATTCTCATAAATTGTTTTTACAAGTTGTAAATAAAGTATCTGTTCACGAAATTCTCGGAAGAGCTTTTCTAATAAAATATTGAAAAACACAAGTTCTTTTATAAACATAAAACAAGATTTTTTCCTTCTTTACTGATTTTTTCCAATTAATAGAGCATAGTGAAATTGTAGGTTTGCAACACAACTTCAAAAAACATCGTATTTTTTATGTACATAACATTCAATATT